>JAKUHH010000027.1:72055-216202 GCA_022701365.1 Mycocentrospora acerina
CCCCCCCCCCCCCCCCTCCCCCAGTCCACCGCTCTCTCCTCACATACCAAGTCCACACAATCCACACATCTAACACCAGAAACAGCCACAAAGTATGTCCGTAGATCCACAATATTAGCCTCCTTCTCGTTTACAAAAAGTTTCACTACTAGCACCAACTCACTTTCTCACACATTCACAAAAAGCAATATAGCTACGCCACGCCACGCCACGCCACGCCACGCCATAATACTACCTATCAAGAGCAGTCAGTGTGTGACGTCACTTGCATCACCGCCAGGTAAAAATTAAATTCAGTTAGTTATGCAGTAAAGTTCCGCCCCAGTGAGCTGCAATAAATTCGGTCATAGAATATCTTTGGGGCCATGGATTATTAATTAATTAATTTTTTACCGACAAACGACTAGGTAGCTGGGGAAGTTGTGGAAAAAAATCTCAAGTATGTTTATTCAGTCTTACTTTTTTTTTCTTCTTCTTCTCCTGTTGAGGCTACGCAGGAGTGGTGCATTGGAACTTTTGTAGGGGACTTTGCGGCAGGGCATGAGGTGAGGTGAGGTGAGGTGAGTAGTTGCAATTCTTTTTGTACTTTGTGGGTGATTTGCTTTTTGGAGAATAATACGCTCGTCTGCGGGTATACGCTATATGGGACGAAGTGTGAGTGTGGGAAGTGACGTGATGTTGAGTGTGGGTTCAAGATGATGTCTTGTTCGGCCATGTATCATCAGCACTGCATGTACATCATCCATTGCTATAAAACGCTTCAATGAGATTGTAACATTGTCTAAACTTTGCATGCTTCCTGGATCACGTTATTTAGTAAAGTTTGACTTTGTGATGGATGCGCAGCGCTGGAAAAAAAAAGAGTGCTATTTAATTACAACATTTATCCCAGCTTTGTGGTCAGAGCGCCATGCCAGGCCAACTCTTTATAGCTCGCTCTTGATGTCGTAATCTGATATGCCCAGCTGCCTCTTCTGATACTCCAAAATACCGTAGATGAATTTGGGCTGGATGTTGATAAATCCAATAATGTGGAGTACAAACATCAACAGTACACCGAACAAGACACCCAATGCAACGGCGTCCTGCTGTTTGCGCACTTTGCGGAGCCAGGCTTTTGTGTCTTCGACAGCCAGGTTTTCATCTATGGACCGGCGTGCAGACATCAATCCAGGGAGACCGTCGAGGGACCGAAGGTTGTTGTTCAGTTGGTAGTCGGCGAGTTCCTGCTTCTCAAGCTTCTTGCGCGACCAGACCTCGAGCGTGTCACGAGACTTGTGGGAGTCGTCGGCAGAGGCTGAATGGTCATGATGAGCAAAGGCAGTTGCATCACCAACCGTGTGGCCATCACTATCGATTGGAGGGAGGGAGAATCCACAGCTCGTCTGTACACTTTTGATCTTAAACACGATAATGGCCCGTGCACCGGTGAAGTCAACTTCATCGCCGTTTTCCGTCGCCATCTTCGCACGCAGCTCCTGATAATACTGATCCCATTTCTCAACCACACGGCCTGTGCAGAATAGCCTCAAGACCTTGGGGGATGAACCAAAGGAGCAGAACATGAGCGTGGCACGCCCATTCTCATAAATGTGCGAGATGGTCTCGCAGCCGCTGCCTGTAGCGTCGAGGTAGGCGACCGTGTTGGGACCAAGAATGGAAAAAGTTCGCGAAGGGTGAGCCTTGGGCGAAACGTTGATGTGGGCGCCAGCCAAGGGTGCGCTGGCAACGAAGAATAGCGGTTGCGTGGTGATGAATTCAATGTCGTTCTCGTTCAAGGAGTCGTGAAACTTGCCCATTTTCAGCGAAGCGGTGAGAGTGAACTTGTAGGGTTTGGTGGCTTCTTTTGAGAAGGGAAGGTAGAGAGAAATGGACAATGTTGTGTAGAAACGGCGGTGCAACGTATTCTGATCGATGCACAGGTGTATGTAGTGTACCGTTTGTGCTGCGGAGAGGACGTGTTTGCAGAGCAATACAGAGAGGCTTCAGCGTCTTTGCCTGTCGATTTGAGGCTTTAAGCAGGTCAGATGTGAAGATTGTTCTTTTTGGACGTGAAAAGATGCAGACATGTGCTTACTCAGCAAACAACTTGCCCGATTGGTATTGGCAAGCTCCGACCACGAGGCTGTCGCAACCTCATCTGCCCCCGTCAATTGCACTGCGGGCAGGAGTGTGGAGAGAGAGCAAGGAGGCCTATTTTTGAGCACGTGATTGTTAACGGCGTCTCCTCTTGGCTACCCGCAGGCGGAGGGCGTCCAGCAGTGACGCGCTCCCTCCATGTCCGTTAGTAAGCGACCATTTTGCGATCGAACGACAAATCCTGTGATATCGCGTAGAGGTCGCATTGAGCCACTCCGCCACGGGCCAACGACGGCACAAACGACGGCACTCCCTGCTGCAAGCACAGCAACCAAGGCACGGCTGCCTCTCCAGTGCACCGCGCCGCCCCTCCCTCCGCGATTCGGTTCGTCGCCGCCCCTCCGCACCCGGTGCAGCATGCGCCGGTAGCAATGCTGGCACTCTGGTCCCGGGCAACGCAGGCCCCGGGTACCTGCAGATGCCTCTCGTGCCTCTCCACCGCCACTCCGGTCGCCAGACGCGGGGGGCCAGCGAGACGCGGCGCCGCGTGGGCACTGGGCTCGGCGACGGTGACGCCTGCCGCCGTGTGCACGCCCGCCCTCGCCGCCGGCCTGGCCACTGACGCCAAGCCCAGGCAGAAGAAGAGGAACAAGCAGTGGGAGGTTGCCTTTGTGCACCTGCAGCAGCACCTGCTGGAAAAGGCCTTGGCGCAGGAGGCACGGGACCGGGCAGGCAAACCACCAAAGGACACAGCCAGCAAGGCCGCCAAGCCTGAGAGAAGCGACGAGTCGCGTGTGGATCCCGAGGTCACCGACGCAGACCTGCTAGAAGAAAGCGAGTGGGATGCTGCCCAGCCCTCGGCGAACATGGACCTCGACGACGGCCCCATGCCCGAAGAACAAATTCAAGCGCTGGCCGAGGCTGCGTGGGACGACCTCCGCTTCGACTCGAGGCTTCCCGGTGCAGAGAGGCCAGAGCTGCCCGTCAACACAGGTCGACCTTCACTGCGCCACAACCTGCCGCCCCAGTCGCTGTGGGCACACGACGCCGTGCGACTGACGGCCATGCGGAGGCGGCACACTTGGAAAAAGATGGCCATGCAAGAGCTTTCGACTGGTCTGTTGTGCCATACGTTGATGACACGCGTGGGTTTTGGACGCTGGAACAAGCTGTCCAAGGCCTTGAACCTCGAGTCCGTGTCCCCCCAAATCCAGGAGATGGCCCTGTTCAACGGCTCCAGAGCTGAACGGGCACGAGCTGAAATTCTCGCCATGATCGATAGGCTGCACGTCACCGATGTCACGAGCACTGCAGAGCACGTGGCCCAAGCCAACATTGTTGTCGATCAGCCTGGGATACCCCAGTACTTCCAAGACGCCGATGGCGATTTCTACGGCATCTGCCAGCAAATGAATGCGAGTATTATGCGACTTCTTGCCATCAAACCGGCAAACAACGCTCGCGAGGAAGCTGCCACAATAGCAAAGATCTGTCACAACCTCCTCGTCTCGACCGCCGCTCCTGATCTGCAGACGTTCAACATGCTCATCGCGGGCTTCAAGCGCTGGCGACGCCCGCAACTCGTCGACGACGTCATTGCCGCCTTGTACAGCTCCAAGATCCGGCCCAATGAGATATCCTGCAGAGAGGTTTTGGGCCACTACGTGAACGAGTTCCGGCCAGACGACTTCTCCCGCTTCGTAGCCAGAATGCGCGGCATAGGCGATGCCCTCATGCTTGCCCGCCCAGACATTACCATCAACGAAGCTGGGCAAGACCGCCTGATTCGCCTCGACGAGAACAAAGTATACCAGAAGATTCATCCCACGCCCATGGTCTTTGGCGCCCTCATCACGGGCGTGATGCGATTCGCAGGCTTCGACCGCGCCCTCGACATCTACTACGAAATGAAGGCCGACGGCTGGGGCCTCGACATGAACAGCTTGACAGCACTACTCCGCGACTGCATCCACCGCGCCGACTGGGAAGGCGGCATGTACGTGTGGGACGAAATCTCCAGCATCAAAGCAGACGCCAAACCAATCGCCATGGCCAAAGCATACTTCCACATGCTCAGCCTGTGCTCCGTAACAGGCAACACTTCAACCTTCAACCAAATCCTCACCGAAGTCGTCAAACGCGGATTCAACCGCAAAAGCGTCCTCGACGCCGCAGAGCGAACCTCGCAAATCGCTCGAGCACGAAACACCAAGCTGGCTCCCGCCTGGGCCGCAGACAACGTCATGATTGCCGTCTCGGCCTACGTGAGCGACGCAAAGACCTCTCCCCCGCCATCACCACCACCACCCCCTATTTCCAAACTCGAAACCGAGCAGGAATCCCAGGCTGCAGCCGACCTGGCGGGAGACGATCAAACGGCTTTGGATCCAAAGGAGGCGTGGGCGTCTTGGGTAGAAGCCGAGTTTGGGAAGAGGCCAGAGGACCCGGAGCTGTAACATCTTTTCTTTTTATTACTTATACAAAAGTGTAAAGTAAAACTTGTAGGTATAGAGCAAGCATTTAGATTGGCGTTTTTGGGCAGGTGTATTTGTGTGTGTAGAGGGGTTATTATGGGCATGTTGACTGGGGTTTTGTTTCTAGAGAGAAACGGGATGTCTTTTGTTGCTTGCTTGCTTGCTTGCTTGCTTGCTTGCTTGCTTGCTTGGTGGATGAGACAGTCCCCACCCCCTTTTTTCTTTTACGTATATAACGATACATGGTTATGCTTTCGCTGCCTCGGCTTTGACTGCTATGCAATGGAATGGAATGGAATGAAACAACGTCACCACTCACTCTAGTTGGTCCTGTAGCATATGGCTTGTCCTGTCTTGTCCTGTCTTGTCTTGTAATGGGTTCGTTTGCGCAAAGAAACTGATTGGATGTAGAGTATTGATTGGCAGGAGCCAGTGCTTCACTGCCATGTTGAGTAGTATCTCGCAACTCGCAATCTCGGAGTTTAAAGTACCACAACGAGATTGACTATCCACTTTGTCACCCACACCACGCGACATGTTCCCCACCATCTACATAGGACAGCGCAAAAGGTGCATGCATGCCTGTGGACGATATATTTCTTCTGTCCTACTCTTGACCGCCTCACAGCAACCCTTGACTTCTCGTCATGCCCTCAGACCTTGCGAATCTCCCATGTCACGTTCGTGATGCTGACTTCTTCTCCCGCCTTTTCATCGTAGTCGAACCACTCGTCTTCTGCCAGGTCGACGCCCGCAAACTTTGTGCCCGTTTCGGTCCCTGTCGCGAGGAACTCGCCCTGTATAGTAATTAGTATCAATATCCCACCTCCTCCCTTTCTTATTAATCAGCACACACGCACCTCTGGCTTGAATTCGACAAACTCCAACCCTCTGCAGTCAAACTCTAGAATGTTGACTGCCTTGGGGACATCCGTCTGTGGATACGACGCCGGCGCCGCCTTGATATTTGCCGAGTGCTCTCTCTACAGATTGCCAGTTAGTAGGCAGACGTGCATATAGCGGTTGCAGATGGGGGAAAAGAGACCTTACAGTTTTTGCACTTCCAGACGAAATTGGCCTCGCCTTTGCTGCCGCTGACTTGGTTGACTTCGAAGCGGCTGATGGAGACAAAGTTGGGGTGTGTCTCGCGGCAGGAGGTGCATTGGACTTTGAAGGTGTAGAAGAAGGGGTTTTCCTCGGTGTCGAGGGGGCGGAGGTCTGTTACGCTGGATGGAGATGGGGTGGTTAGGAGGAGAAGGTATTGGGTGAAGGGTGAAGATTGAAGGGCGAAGGTGGGTGTAGGTCTTGGGTGAGGGAGGTGTAGGCGTTTGGTAAAGGAAGAGAGGTGAAGGTGTTGGACAAAGGGAGGTGAAGATGTTGGATAAAGGGAGGATTAGGCGTTGGGTGAAGAGAGGTGTATATGCTGGGTAAAGGGAGGCGTATATGCTGGGTAAAGGGAGGTGTATATGCTGGGCAAAGGGAGGGAAGACACAAAACTTACCCGTTCAATTCAGCCTTCAAGGCTAATGCGAGTACCATGTTGACGACTTGGGGTGGGATGTGACGTGAGGCTTGGTGTGGGCGCCGAGCTTCAAGATGCGATGCAACACGCTGCTTATACTAAGTTGGACTATGCAATGCTCTGTTGAACTATGCAATGATGCAGGCCCCGCCCCCGCGCTGGGAAAGTCGGCGTGCAGGCGGCGTCCAATCGGCCATCGGCGCCACGTTTTGCCGACGTGACTTTGTCGAGCTAGGAGCAGGGCGCCGCGCGAGTGGGTGCTTGGTGCTGGCAGCTCTTCGTCGACCTCCCATCGTCACTTCCCGACTGACTTCCCTCCGCCCCTTGAGATAGCAGTCGCAACCATGGCTGTAAGACCCCCCGCGCAGCATTAATCACGTGCAAAAAGCTGACCCCCGCACAGGCAGTCGCACCCTTCAACCCCCGACCGCTGCTTCAGAGCCTGTACGTCGCGCGCCTTTCTCTCCTCCACGCTGCATTGTCGAGTAGACTCGCCTGGACGCCATCTAACATGCCCACAGCGTCGACAAGGACATTGTTGTCCGCCTCAAGTGGGGCGAGACCGAGTACAAGGGCAGACTCGTGTCCGTCGACCTCTACATGAACATCCAGCTCTCCAACACCGAGGAGTTTATCGGCGGCGTCAGCTCCGGCACCCTCGGCCAGGTCCTGATCCGCTGCAACAACGTGCTGTGGATCGGCAAGGCCGACGAGGTGGAGCCCAAGCAGGCCAAGGACACGGCCATGAGTGGATGAGCGACGCCAGCGAGGAAAAGATTCTCTGGGGGCCAACAACAACGGCGAGTGCACCTGCCAAGAGATGACGGGGGAAAAAACCAATGCGCCAGCGAGTGTGCTTGGGCGAGTGAGCTCCAGACTTGGGCTGGCAGTTGCTGCACCGGGCACGGTTCAATCAAGCGAGGGAAGGAGCGAGCGAGCAGGCCATGTCCAACTCGCTCTCACGTGCCTACTACTACTCTACTACTACGTCTGCCAAAGAGGCGCAATCGGCGGCGCAGCTTCCACAGGCGTACATGTGAATATCAAAAATACCACGATTTAGCAGTTTTTACAAAGACCCTCCTGCCTAGCCAGCTCAGACTGTGTCTGTCGCACGACTTGTTGACTGACTGATTGACTGATTGGGTGATTGTCGAATCGATTGATTAACTGATGGACTGATTGACTGATTGACTGATTGACTAATCGATTAATCAACTGACCTACAGACATGTCAACTATTCAATCTCTTCTACAACCATCCTCCTCGGCCTGTCTCCCGCGCTCGACCCACCACTGACATTCAGCTCGATATCCAGGCCTCTGAGCTTCCCCTCTAGTCCCAGATCAGGCCCCAGTCTCAGCCCTTCGTCCCTCACCCTATACAGTTTTTTCATGTCCAGCGTCTCCAGTCCCTCCACAACACTGCCTGCATGATCCCTCACGAGCGCATCCCCATCCTCGTCCCTCACCCACCTCACCACCCTTTCCACCTCCTCCCGCTGCCTAGTCCCCAGCCCCACCGCGCTCTCCACCCCCTGCTCCAGGGCCGTGTCCAGCGCGCGCAACAGCCCCATGACAACTAGCACCGCCGCCCGCCTCAGGATAGCCTTTGAACTCGCACTCTCCAGCGTAAGAACATGCACGACACTCTGCAGCCCTGCATCCACCGCCGCCTGACTCAGCAGCGAGAGACGCTGCTCCACCACCGTCCCCAGAATACTGAGCGCAGAGGTGCGCAGCCGAACGTCCTCCTCCAGCCCGGTTTCCTGCCAGCCCTGCACAATCTTTGATAGGGCGTCGAGCTCTGGAGTGGAGTCTGACTCTGATTCTGGAGACAGCAGGTTGGGAATCGGTCCACCCCATGCGGCTTCGCCTTCTTCGCGGAGGTGCTCTTCCTCGGCGAATAGTAAAGCGCGAGACGAGAGCGTTTCCTTGCGTTGGCCACGGCGACTCGCGAGGTGGAGACATGCCTCGACGATTTGGCGCAGGATGGAGGCGTCGTTGCAGCGAGCCCAGAATGCGTCGTCGAGGACAAAGTCGTTGAGGACTTGGCCGACGCGGAGGCGAAAGTCGAGCGCCTCTTGCAGTTGGCGTTCTTTTTCGTCGGTTCGTTTGCCGCGCGTTAGGCGGAGGGACTGCTCGTCTGCGTCGATGAATGCGTCGATGATGATGCGCGCGACGGGTTTGGGGGCCCGGACTGCGAGCTCGACCAGGACGGGTATGGCGGCGGTGTGGACGTAGGATTCGGGGTCTGCGAGGCTGGCGGAGAGGAGGAGGTGCGTCGTGGAAGGGAGGTCTATAGCGGGGAATGCTGAGGCGTCTTGGATCAGTTTTTGGAGAGCGTGGACGGCCCAGGTGCGGTTTGGAGGATCGGCGGATGTGAGTTCTGTTGATATGGTTTTGAGGGTTGCGTGGTGTTCGAGTAGCTTGTCGGTGGTACTGGATGTTGTAGGCGATGTAGTTGGAATGGTTGTGGTAGGGGCGAGATGATGCACCAAGGTTGTTGCAGCATTTGCAATTACTGATGAGATTGGGAGTTTCGGGTGCGTATCTGACAAGTATTGAAGGGTTCCAATGAGGTCTTGAGCCAGTGCTTCGGTCGTGGCGGTTGGCTTGAATTCAGAGGATGTGAAAAGCGTGTTGATGATGCTCAACGCGAAGCTGACGAGCTCTTCGTCTGCAGCGTTCTCATCTGTTTCCATATTCCGACCAGAACCCTCGGCTCGAACAATCTTGCCCAGGTTTGCACGACGCGGTGTATTTTCCATGGCCAAATTTGCAGCTCGCGACTTGTGTTCGTCCACAAAGTTCCTCAACAACTGGCCCATGAGTTCTAGAATATGTTGTGGACTCCGGACAAACTTGTTCTTGAACTTCGTTGCCATTGCCTCGGATAACTTTGCGTTTGTCAGAGCTGCCAAAGGGTCCGTCTCAGGGTCATTTGTCAACGACAGGTTTGTAGTCTGAGCAGGAGAGAGCCACTGTTTTGCCGTCTGCACGAAAAGCGTGCCTGCAACGTCGTCCGCTATGTCTGCCTCAACGAGAAGAGCGAGAAGATGGTTCACGCGTTCATCCAGGTTGCTGATGCGTGAAAGAATGCTATCCATATCTCCGAGAGCACCTGCGCCATCTAACCCAATCGGTCGAGCTCGGATTTCAACACCGCCCTGCGAGCCTGGCCCAAACTTCCAGGCGGCGTTTCCATCCCAGAAGAGGTTGTTGGTGATGGCGCTGGTCTGCTTGGGGTCGCATGCTATCGACATGTAGCGTAAGAGTATTGACCGTGGTAATTTGCTCCACTCTTGGTTGAGTGACGGTCGTGCTTTCGCATGGTTGAATAAGGCCCAGAGTGGAAGCAACAGAGGCCCAACTAATCTCTTCAACAAGCCGGCATGCGAATGTGAAGATGCAATGGTATACAGCCGCTTCAGAGCCAACTTGAGACTCTCTTCAGATACTATGACTTTGTCGTTTGTACTCAGTCTGGTCGTTGCTGAGGTTTTCCGGGGATACAAGGTCTCCAGAATTGGTCGAGCGAACAAGCCCCATCCGACTGTACCTGGCGCACCTGTCGTCTTCTTACTCAAGATACCCCCAGCGATGATTTGGCCAGCGGCCCTGCTGAGCTCTTTGCCTTCGTTTCCGTCTAGCAAGTCCCAGAGCTGCGGTTCCAGAGACCCCAGCCATTCATCCTGGGCAACGCCACTAGGCGGTGACACTAGAAGCCGGGATGCCTGAGTGATGGCCTCGAGAGGAATGGGAATTTGAGATGATGGGCCAGCTGCTTCTTGTGGGATATGCGAATTCTTGTTCAAATACGAGAGAGAGAGAAATTCGACAGTGTGCCGGATTCCTTTGCTGCGAAGTGGAACCATCGCTAGCTCTCTTGACATTTGAGGTTTGATCCACAAAGGAAGAGGTTGTTGTAGAAAGGTGGTGAGAATCAAAAGCAGTCTAGATGTCGGTATCCCTGAAATCATCTCATCGTAGAGAGGCTTGAATATAGAGTGTGTCTCTGCGCTCTTCTCGGGTGACATGGAAAGCTCAACAAGTGCAGACATGATGTCTGGTAGGATTCGCTGGGAGATTAGTGGTTGGATGCCAGATCCTTTCTGCTCAAGTATCTTGAGCAAGACCTGCACAGCTCTAACCAACGACTCCTCTGTTCTGTTAGGCGACGGTGTGATCAGAGTGGTCAACACCGATTTTGGACGTTGACTAAAAGCAAGGCCGTGAGATAGGTATGGCAAAATGCCAAGCGATGTGATCAAATCTAGGAGGGCATATACAACACCAGCGAGAGACGCATCGTACGGAGCACTCGGATCTGCAGTGAGGTCTGCTGAGTTGATGGCCAAAAGATGAGACAGCGCCTGATTCACCAGACCTTCGGTGTCAAGATCTGCCTGATGATTTGGCAGCTCGTGGTCTTTCCTGGCTTTATCCACAAAAGGACCCACAAAGTTTGCGGCGGCGTCCACGGCATCTTCGATTACTCCCATGTCTTCGTCACTGCCAACAGAGATTGACTAGTGATGGACGAGGTTGTGTGGCGGCGTTGAGTATAAACCAGCGATTAGTAAAACAGCGTGATCGCGGGCACTGGCGCGCCCAACTAGCGTGATCCCAACGACGCGCGACGCGCTCGTGTCAGTCAACTCAACTCCTCACCACAACCACCCCGACGTCTCAACACCACTCAGCGTTCGTGTCTGCTCGATCCGCTACGCTTATCTATTTTCATCTCTACCTGATTTGCGGACTTGATTCTCCATCGACGACCTCTGACCATGTCCATCACGGCGGGAAGGTCGTGCAACACTCTACTCCGACTCCGATTCTTCTCTCGCTTCTCAGCAAGCTTTCGCTGCATGTCGCTTTCCCCACAGTTACCGATGTCTGTCTTCCATCTGGAATGCGGCTCGTCCGCGCCTCGTGTGCTTTTGTACAGTTAACACACACCCGAGCCTCTTAGCATGGTCTCAATGGGTCGTTTGCATGTTGGCTCGTGCACTCTAATGGCAACATTGGGGTCGCGCATGAGGGGGGCAGACTTGGATCTTAACCCTAATCATCTTCTGGTGTTCATCTGGTTCTTTCCAGTTGAAAAGTTTCACGGTCACGTCGCCGACCTTCCGATTAGTCCCGGGCGCTTGCTGGCTTCCTCTAGGGGTTGCCGCCTTGTGGATGGTGCACGAAAGGAAGAATCGAGGCATGGGAGCGTCAGCTCAAATTGGAGTGTCATGTGCCTGTAGGGGCGTTAAAGTTCTCATACGAGGACCACGTCGACACTTTCATCCGTGCAACAGACTCTGGTTCCCACGAATAGCTCAACGGTGGTCACGATGATGCAATGAGAAGAGATCTGGAGAGCGATGTCGGGCGCCTCAATCGAGGTTTGTCTTTGAGGTCTTAGATGCTGTTGACACTTGTATTACTCGTTTTTGGATGTCGTACGGGAGTTGCCACGCCGGGTGCCGACACCAAACGCTACTCCATTGAACGCCTTGATCCTGCTGCACTAGTTGAGGAAGAGCACGGTTTTGATCTCTGATCTAGCCTCACGTACAGACGCAACAACTTGTTCGGCTTCGGCTGGCGCGAGATCCACTCGTCGGAAAGGCGAAAGCCTAGCGAGGTCTTTATGCGTCTCAAGTTGTTGTTGTCTTCCACGGCGGACTGTCACGCTCCTGATCCAAAACTCTGCAAGTCACTCAAGGAACGTCTTTTGGGTATTTGTTTGTTGGACCCGGTAAGCAGCGTCAGTACCAAACGACTACTTTCTCGAAAGAATATTTGCGTCAACGACAAAGACCTCGTACATCACTCCAACATGAACGGAAGTTCTCACCAAATCTCCAATCCCATGCACCTTCAACGACACCACAGAGCCTTTGTCATGATGTTCATCTTCAGACACTAGTCGCCTCATGCGATATTTGACCAGTCGTGTTAGTCGCCAACATGTACGTTCAGCGTACATTTGTATTGGTGAGCGTTTACCCCTCCGTTTGAGCAGTTTTCATGACTGTTGCGAGCGACAATGCGGCTTTTGAGGATGTCCTTTGTCCGTATCTCATGTCCTCCACCACTCACTTGGTTGGAGAGAAATCAAAGACAAGTCTCTGAAAGCCATGCCAACTACATACGGAGAGAAGCGTCTTGGCTTGACAACCCAAGACGATGGAGTCGAGAGGAAAAGGATGTGCGATATTCTGTTGTGAGAGCTAGGAGTTTGCTGGTGGTGAGTCTTGTTCTGCGAAAACGATGGTTATGATGACATAGACAGCGTGTTTGGGCGATAAGGACACGGCTCTGAATTTCTTCCGAATCGCCACATCTTTTGCTCGTTTCAAGTCTGGTCAGCGTCATATGGTGTTCTGGACAATGACTCTCGTGTTGAGGGTACGCTGAATTAAGGGTTACAGTTGGCCAGCTTTGGCAGTTCCGACGAAAGCATCGCCAGGCAGTAGAGACATGTCGCGCACAGATGTCAAAGGTGGGACCTCTCAAGAGTGAGGCTCAAGGTTTAGGCCTGTCCATTGATGACGTCTGCGATTGCTCAAAGGCGTGTTGGTGCTGTTCGCTTGGGAATGCTTGCTGGCCAGTTCCTTGTTCAATGCCCTTCAGTTGAAGTCTGGGATACTATAGCGCGTGGCTTTGAACTGAGATTGTTGCGACAGCTGTTGGCGAAGAGGAGGGGGTCCGTGGTGTGTGGCGCTCGGGAGTGGCGTAACGGCCGTCTTTCGAGACGGTCCCGTGTTTTTTTATAAGTCGCCTCCCTCTTTCTGATGAGCAGGTACTATGCTAATAGCGACAGGCGAACCATCTTGTCTCGTTATGGTTAGCCTCAAGCATACTGCATACCAAGTTGGAACCTTGTAGTGCTGTCGATATGGAACATGATGAAATCAGGAGACACTGGATATGATAGTACAGAGACAGAAAACAGACTTGGAACCCTCACGAAGAAGTCCAAGATGGAAATCGAAGTATCTAGTTGCTAGTCCAACTTTTACAATAAATCCGGTCATAACAGGACATGCGATTTCTGATTTCCCCATCATCTCACACATGCATCATTTTGTTTTTGCGTAACACTTCTTTTTACCGTTAAATGAATTGACCTCAAGCCATTTGACGCACCCCAAGCCCTAACTTATCTGCTGCCACCTGAGAAAATGCACTGTCCTTCTAGCGCAGAGCCCTCGGCTCATAGGGCAAATAAATAGACAGAAGTAATTTAATGTGCCTTTGCAAGCGAACGAAGAACGAACAGTGACATCATGGCATCCCAATTTGAATTCATCCGCTACACCACCACCGGCATATCATGTTGAACTCCAAATCTCCCGCCTCCAACTCTGAACGATAAGAAAAGTCTCATCTCAAAGCGAAGAAAATGAATATCCTCCCTATCGCAGGCAAGGGCGGTAAAGAAACCCGCGCACAACGCCTAGAAGATGCATTCGAAAAGCGCCCCGACCTCGTAGCACGAACGCAAAACCCCGACCCATCCCAAAACAGCTCTTACGGCGTTAACTACAAGCCATATCCCGACGAATCCATATCGCTAAAGCCAGAAAGGAAAAACATTGCACAGGCGACTTTCAATTTATACTCGGACAGTGCGAGCAAGGAAGACATGATGGTTTATGCGCAAGAGGCGATATACAATGATCCCTAGAGTTATTTCGACGCTCGGTACAAGATTCCAGGGCAGTGTTATAGTGGGTAGCTTTCCTCTCCAGCCTTGCGTCTCAAATTCACGCCGGATTTTCACTGCGGCGGTAGACTCAAATGCTGATGAACAAATTATACAGGAATCTCTTAAATCATGAAGTCATCCAGGACAACCAGGGCACTGGTTGTATTGTCTGGGTCTGATGAGATTATTTTCAAGTTGCAGCATGAATGCACGCCGTTGCCCATGCTGACTCCTGCAAAGATGAACAGCTTGGTTGCGCTGACTCTCGACGAGGAGGGGAAAGGGAGGTATCACACGGATATGCGGAATGAAAAGGACTATAGCCAAGCGGGTGTTTAAAAAAATCTCAAAGGATTTAAATGGGGATCATCTGAGCAAGATTACTCAGCTACCAAATGATTTGTAGGCAGTTGATGGCCATGGTTTTATTAATATTTCTAGCATAGGCCAGACGTTTCTGAACGTTTTTTTTTAAAAAGAAATCGTAACAACCAAAAGTTTATGCAACTCCATCAGGAGATGACTCAAAGTTCATCGTCCGTTTCTCCCTCTTCATCTTCTTCTGTTCCTGCAAAAGCTTCATCATCTGTTTCTCCTTCTGCGTCTTCATCTGTCCCTGCAAAGGTCTCATCGTCTGTCTCTCCCTCTGCGTCCATATCTGTTCCTTCAACCAAATCGTCGTCCGGTTCTCCTGATTTCTCTTCCAACAACTCTCCCAAAGTGCCGTTGTGTGTCTCTCCTATCGGATTGCCCATGTCTGTATAAACATCGCTTCTTGCATCCTGTTTATTCTTTATCCTTGTCGGCGTGATGGGTGGCTCTCCTAATGTGCTACATGGCATTTCCGGTGTACTGCTTGAGAAACCTGGTGTAATGCCTGCTGACTCTTCATGTAGGTGTGTCCAGTCGGTAGAACTAGTGTCGGTTGGTTGATGCGCTTGCTACGCGCTGTTGTGTGCGAGATTATTTACCCCTGATTGTAAGGGCTGCCATGCTTCAGCGATGGTCATGGACCGAGGATACCGTCGCGTCTGCAAAGAAGTCATATGTGTTAGGTACTGTTCTTCTGTCTCGTGTATTCTTTGCTGTAACACATGTTCATATTGTGCATCCGGTTCGAGCATGGTATGATGCTCTTTCACATGTTCTGGAACTGCTACAACGCTGTCGTTTCTTTGAATTCGCCCAGCACATTGACAGTGGGAGCGTCGACATCCAACATTGAGGCCAATGGCATACCGCTGGTCCCAGATGGTCAATTCGCTCTGGGCAGGAATATCCTTGATTGCCTCCACAAACAGCCCTCTTGTACTTCCAACTCGACCCCAAGCGAGTGCGCAATTCTCATTGCATGAATGACTTAGGAATTTCATGGCGCTGCTCGCTAGGGTGCAATCAAGAACGACCTCATCTGGAGCCTCGGGGTGAAATTTTGCCCAGTCCCGACTTCCCACAACCCACTTCCAAGCGTCGAGATCTACTCTCTTCAAATTGACAAGTGCCGCTGGGCGGAGTCTTCCAGTAATTTCTCCAATAACTTGCCCTTTTCGAATAGGCTCGTAAGTAAACAGGCTTGCGTACGGTTTATCTCCAACGTGGACAGAAACAGTATCGATGTAAAGAATGGCCCGTTCCTCCAGGGTCAGACCCTTGTGAGGCTGATTCATTTGCATGTTGCTGATATGTGTATGTTCCAATATCGAAGTCAAGACGTAGTTGTTGTAGAGCCTCCAGTCGTCAATAAGGCATGTGCACAATGCGTGCGCCTTGCAGACTAAGCAGATACTGTATTCGGGATTATGTTCTTTTACAAGCGGTTCGATGTCAATTGGTGGCCAGGGAGTACCCGCAATCGCAGGTGGACATGAAGTGAATTGCCATTCGAACAAGTCAAAAGTATTGTGCTGTTGTCTGACTGCGTGGACTCCAGTTGGGATATACTGTTGGCCCCACATATTCGATCTTGCACGATTACTGACTGGTCGGCGTGAGGTGACATCGTAAAAATAGAATCCAACCGCTGCCATAGCTCACGTGAAGACTACCGAATTTGCAGCGTAACTATGATGTATGGGCCAAGATTGGATGAGTATGAAGACATAGCAACAACTATAGAAGCGAGAATTCCCATATGCTGTGATGTTGTTTTGAACATTTCGGGTAGCTAGTAAAGCGGCGGAAGTAACCACTCGGACGTGAAAGAAGTAGGCAGTCATGACGAGGTAGTCGCAAAGAAGACTCGCCGGTTTTGTACGAAATAGAATCATTAGGACTAAAAATAATAAGAAGCGCAAAAACCTCGATTTCAAAGAACAGCTTGAGCACGGAGTGTGTTGTCTGATGGAGATTTGCTCATTTCCATGACGGGCGATCTAGATGCGCATTTTGATGTGACGTCAGGAGAGCCAGCACCACGGGATGAGCGATACACCATATGTAGCAAACTGGTTCGGTTTTAGAAGAGGTCTACAGCTTGCTGGTAGGAGGCGCACCGTATGATAGGAATCCTACACAATGACGCGTTCGTCAGGTGTGAACTTGATACGCCTCGTTTAGTTTTTCTTGGGCACTTACGAATTGTGACTACAAAACGTACGATCAGCAACGGTTAACACCGTGCTTGTTTGATTGAGAAGTAATGAGCTCAGACTAGTAAACTCTTGGCCATCGCTTACTCCGTGGTGTCTCTTGTATGAGAGACTGGTCTTTCGGGTAGTTGGTATTTGCTTTTCCCCATCCTGATTGGTCTGGATTGCGACCAGGAGCTATTTTGTAGATGTGGCGTCTGGAGTTGAATCTTGAGGCAGCTGATGATACGAATCAGCTGTAATTCAAGGCTGGGCTGAGCCGTAAGTGACAGATTAATAGAAATGTTCACTGGAGAGGTGTGAATACAAATAGTCATGTATCTGGCAGTTGCATTCGTCAGAGCCAACAACCACATCGCTTCACACTCTTTACTCAGTCACTCATTTTGTACCCAATTCCTCTCTTTATCGACCCAGCATGCGCCTTTCATTCATTTCCGCCTCATTGGTAGGCTTTGCCATTTCAACCGAAGCCGCCATTCTCTCAAATGGCAATCACAATAGCAACAACAACGTAAATAATAACGTTAATATCAACAACAACGTGAATAATAACATCAACAACAACGACAACAATATCAACAATTTGAACGCCAACATCAACACCAATAGTGCTAGCTCTACAACTTCTAGGCTACCCCCTACCGAAGCTATCCCCACACTTCTTCCCACTGAAGTAGCTCCTTCACCTTCTACGGAAGCCATTCCTACGCTACTCGCTATCGAATTTATTCCTACCTCGGTTGTTCCGTCCAGCTCGGAGGTCATTCCCACGCTTCTTCCCACCGAAGTCATACCTACGCTTCTTCCCACCGAAGTCATACCTACGCTTCTTCCCACCGAAGTCATACCTACGCTTCTTCCCACTTACGTCATCCCTACACTACTTTCCACTGAGGTGATCCCCACATTACTTCCTACAGAGGTTATCCCTGTGCTACTCATCGAAGAGGCTGTCCCTACGTTGGCTCCTAGCGAGACTATCCTTACACTACTTCCCACTGAAGTTATTTCTACCCTGATAACTCTGTCAGGTTTGGACGCTATTCCAATCAGTACCATCGCTTCAACCACTGTTCCTGAATTACTAGTCCCTGCACCTACAGAGCTCATCCTCATCCCTACCGAGCTACCTTCGACAGTTGTCGAGCTTCCCGTATCCAGCATCGTTGTAATCCCTTCCTCGATTTCTGTACAGCCAGCTCCTCCCTCAATCATCCCTGTTGCACCAAACCCAGCCTGCAATGGCGCCACATGCGGTAACTTTAAAAGTTGCAACAGCCAATCATGCTTCTGCTTTACCTCAGTAGAAGGACCTGGTTATTGTGTGGAAGACTTTCAATGTTCAAATCCCGGCTGTAATACTAGCGAAGATTGTGGTAGTGGCTTTATGTGTGCCGTCAATACTTGCTGTGGGTCACAGGGTATCTGCGCGCCATTAGTGTGCAAAAACCCGGAAAGCATATTGATCCAGATTGCTCGTCGAAATATGGACAGGGCTGTATCAGGATATAACGGAGGCAATACAGCAATTGGAGCGATATTTGACTACTAAGTAGAGAGAGAAGAGAGGGAAAAAGCGTCTCGGTTAGAGGTGTCGAGTGCGCCCTTACAGGGCCTGCTCTCGATTTCTTTGTAATAGTTCATTGTGTCGTCCATTTTTTATTGTACAATTTTTTTCATGTTTCAATTACGCAATAATACGGCTCGTTTCATCTCGAAAATTCTTTCTAAATCCTTGATAGAAACTCAACTGCAATTTTCTCTCTTTGAAAGAAACGGCATCTTCCACTTCTGCTGCTGATTTGATACAATCACTCAACACTGACGACAGGGAATATCCGCAGCTCACAGTTAGCGCGATCATTGCTCTAATGATTGAACTCCCTCATTCAGAAGGTCCATGCGAACACCTCGACCCAATTTTTAATCTGAGATGCTCTATGTCAGCCATCATCAGTCGAGGTTCACGTGACAACACCAACAATCTCAAACATAGCAACCCCCTTTTCTCGGCAGATAGGATATCCTTCACCCTGACAGGCCCAAATGAGTGATTTTAGGAGAACCAGCGATAGTGTTTAACCAACTCGACCAATAGGAGCCCATTGCGCACGGGATCCTAAAGCGCAAAACATACGGGAAATCATAGTGCGGAATGCTAATTCCGCGGCTACATACTACAGTGTACAAAAATCTAGCTGATAGTGGACTAGGGGGGAGGTAGGCCAAGACCTCCGACCTGCCGAGACTACTCTTTAACTCTAGCATCGCCCGCGAGGAATCCATGCGGAATGTGCGGCTTCTAGTTACGGGTGCTTAGAACTGCCGGACTGGGGTTGAGGGGTTGACGAGGCTGGTTGGAAACGGGCCGATGAAGCGATTCGCGCTAACTGGGTGGGTGCACATACCAGAAGCGGTAGGTAGAGTATAGTCTACGTCGGGAGATTGATACTTTGATTTTTTGGTCAAGACGATGGGCTGACTGGGTATAAGAAGTTGGCAATGGGCTCTCATCCAGAGAATATCGCCAGTCAAGGGCTCTGCTTCGTCTCCTCCCGCCCAGCATGAAGTTCCAACCAGCAACTCTGCTATTCCTCTCTGCCTCTCTAGGTTTCGCCCAAGAAGCCTGCGATGCAGCCTGCCAGGAAGCCGTCACCTTGGCCCAGACCATCGAGGCCTCCTCCTGGGTCAACAAGAACGTGACACTGGAGGAATTCTACAGCACGCCCGCCAACACCTCATCCGCCGTCCCAGGAGCCCTCCTCCGCTGGCAAGACATCTCCCGCGAGACAGTCAACAAAAACTTCACACCCCCCTCTGGCACCTCGCTCTCCCGCTTCCTCTACATGACCGAGGACATTGATCGCCGCCCCATCCCCGCAAGCGCCTTTGTGCTGCTCCCCTACATCAACCCCCAGCCAGGAAAACCCCTTCGAACCGTCGTCTGGACCCACGGCACCGCCGGACGGATCCGCAACTGCGCCCCCTCCAACCACAAGGACCTCTACTACGAATGGGCGGGGCCATACGCCCTCGCCAGCGCGGGCTACGCCGTCATCGCCCCCGACTACGCAGGCCAGGGCTCCGACATCCCGCAGGGCTTCATGTACGAGGCTGGATTCCTGCACGCCGCAGACGTCGCCTTTGGGCTGATTGCAGCGCGCAAGGCCATCGGCGAGATTCTGTCCAACGAGTGGGTTGTCGTCGGGCACAGCGAGGGGGGCATGACGGCGTGGCGGGTCAACGAACGGCTTGCCATGCCTGGGCAGGAGGCGCTCCTCAAGGCAGGCAAGTTCCTCGGCGCGGTGGCAAATTCCCCTGCACTGCGCCCGCTCGATCTCATCCCCGAGTCGATTCGCAGGGAAAAGGGTGGGCCGATTGGCGACGCCGTGTCGGTGCTTTTCCTCCAGTCGCTGGCAGGCCTGTTCCCCAAGGATATCCGCCTTCAGGACTACCTCACCGAGCAGGTCTTGGGGCGCATCCCGCTGATGGACAAGGGGTGCTTGCTTACGGGGCGGTCGCTCTTCGCGGGCCTCACATCGACCCAGCTGTTCAAGAGCCTGGCCTGGCTGGAGCACCCGGTTGTGCTGGACTGGCAGAAGCGGTACAACGGCGCGGGGCCGCATGCGCTCGCAGCGCCCATGTTGGTCGTCCAGGGCGTGACGGACGATCTTGTTTACGCCAACAACACCGAGTGGGATTTTGACCAGACGTGTGCTTCGTTCCCCAAATCGAATGCTGCGCTGCGCCTGTACCCGGATGCGGACCACAATGTTGCTAGCATTGCGACGAATTCCGAGTATCTCAATTGGATCCGGGACCGCTTTGATGGGGTGAAGGTGGCAAAGGGGTGCTCCAAGAAGGTGGTTGAGACGGTGACGACTAGGTTCAGGGATGTCGGCACCTTTTACTCGGGCATTGGGCCTTGATGGTAGAGAGAGAGTGTGTGTGTATGTGAGAGAGAATACGTCAAGTCACAGTTGGTCGTAGAGAGCAGCAAACATGAATATGTAGTTGTTAAAGAGATGGATAAATATATAATTCACATCTCTCTCCTCACGCAGCACATCATCAATCCATGTAATTTTTATTTTTTTCTTTAAAAAACAATTATTCTTATCAAGTTTTTTATTTTCAGCAAAGTCATTACATTACGGATCTTTTCCCATCCAAGGTTCAAGCAAAAACATCCGTGGCATACCTCTCGTTTCGCAGCTTCTCAAACCACGCCCGAGCCTCTGCATCATCCTTCTCAACACCAGTGAGTTCCTTTGATCTTTCCTTTGCAATCCGAATCAGCGTCTCTTGCACACCATCTCCTACCCCCCGACTTCCGCAGACGAACAATTTTGCTCCGTCGTCAAACAGCTTCACAATATCGGCTCGGTCGTGGTACAGGCGGTCCTGCACGTATTTGCATCCTTGCGATTCTTCAGACTTGCGGGAGAATGCGTGGCGGATTGATACGGCGCCGAGCTGTTCCCAGCGCTTGAGGAGGTCGGCGTAGATGAGGTCACTGTCTGGTGAGCGGCAGCCGTAGAAGAGCACGGCTGGTGCCAGGGAGCGGCCTGCTGCGATTTGGGCGGCGCGCTCTTGGATGAATCCGCGGAAGGGGGCGAGACCTGGTGTTGTGTTAATGGCTTTTCAAGCGCGTTGTAGCATCAAGAAAGTGGAGTGGCGGAATTTACCTGTCCCAGCAGCAATCATGATGACGGGAACGTTCTTCGAGTCCTTGGGTAAGCTGAATGATTGGTGGCTAGGTCTGACGCTGACGTGGATTTTGTCTCCTGCTGCGACTTTGGAGAGATAATTTGATGCGACGCCCACAAATCGTCCTTGGCCGCTCAGAGCTGGCTGGTCGACGACCGAATATGTAAGAGTGACATGATTAGGATTCCAAAGCGGCGATGATGAGATGGAGTATTGTCGAACGCGCATGGGTGGCTGCATCTTGAGAAATACACCCAGGGGGAGCTTGACAGACGGGAAGCGCTCAAGAAGATCAAGCACAGAAACACGCTTCGCTGTGATTTCTTCGGTGAAGGCTTCTTCACTCAAGTGAGTGAGTTCTTTCCGCGCAGTATCGTCATTTCCGGCTTCGACGAGCGCAAGAACGTTGCGCTTGCTGGCGGGCTGTGCTAACTCGACGTACGCACCGAAAACGTTAATGGCACTGACAGGTGTATTGACAGGCAATGTTGTCGGGCCACCAGAGGAGATGGTAAGCATACTATCCCAAGAAAGGCCAAAATACCTCATCGCGCGAAGAACGTTCTCCCTAGGATTGAGTGGTAGAAGGGCAAGGTAGTCTCCAGCCGAGTAAGTCATGTCAGACGGAAGACTAATCTCAATGTGCCTCTTCTCGGTGACGCCAGAACCTGACAACACGGCGACCTCTTCGACACGAGCCTCGTGGACGTCTTGGCGCAATGTCGACGATCGTGGTGTTGAGATCTCAACATTGAGGGAACTCTCGACCGATCCCTCGCCCTCGCCCTCGACCCCGGACGAGCCATACTTTTCCCGCATGGCAGGCCAGAACTGCTTGTCCTCCCACGTTTCAAAGTCTGTGAAGATATCTCCTTGGGCGGCGTCGGTACTGCCCATCTCTGCAATTCGTGTGCCACCACGCTTCTCCAAGGAGTCATTCAGGGAGTGTGGTATTTTGAGGAATGTTTTTGCCCAGTCACGGTGACCGCACCCAAAAACAGCATACGAGACGTCCTTCAGCTCTGTGCCTTTGAGTGTGCCAATCCAGTTCACGAAGTGAGCAGCGTTATCGGCAGGCTGGCCTTCAAAGGTCGCTGTGATGATGACAAAAGGCTTGTCTGTGGGCAGATTTTCCTTTACAGAGTCTAGAGTGTCCACTACATCAGCTCGGAATCCATGTCTTGCTGCATCATCTGCCAGGCGGTTTGCAAGAGCCCTGCAAGGAGTGTCAGTAGCCTACACATGTTGTGGGGGTATATGTATTGCATGATCCACTGCAAAATCCATACTTACTCGCATGTTCCGGTATTAGAACCATAGT
The DNA here is from genome assembly GCA_022701365.1 of Mycocentrospora acerina. Classification (NCBI taxonomy): domain Eukaryota; kingdom Fungi; phylum Ascomycota; class Dothideomycetes; order Pleosporales; genus Mycocentrospora; species Mycocentrospora acerina. Next base: position 94,464 of record JAKUHH010000027.1, read on the forward strand.
AAATTGCCATTGGCTTGCCTTTTGCGGATGGTTTCGTTGTTTTGAGCGGAACATCTGCATTCGACTGTCCATTGCTGATGGCAGCTGAAGAAAGAGCCCGTTCGATATTCGTAGCGGAGACGTGGTTTCGTAGATGAGCCCGCATATAAAAGTCCTTGGGCTTGATGGTGAGCGTCTGCTTGATCTGGAGCTTATATGATGGATCATCCATGGAGAAGTTGAAATTTTGCAATAATATCGCAACCACCAGCAGGGCCTCTTGCCAAGCAAAAGGCCTTCCAATACACCCTCGCATACCATTGCCAAAGGGCTTCCAGCAATTGGGAAACTCCTTGTTGCGACGATCGAATTCTTCGTCCAGCATCCGCTCGGGCCTAAATTCCTCGGCATCCTCTCCGTAAACAAGGGGATCGCGATGCACCTTTGGTAAGAGCGCAGTGATGAGGTTACCAGCCTTGACGGGATATTTACCACCAAGTAAAGTGTCTTCTTTCGCGGTCAGTCCCATGCCTGGAGCAGTCGGCGACAGACGCAAGGATTCTCTCAATACCGCATTGATGTAGGGAAGCTTTGCGAGGTGGTCGACTGTGATGGGATTTTTGCCAATTACCTCGTCGACTTCCCGTTGGGCTTGCTCGTATGCAGCTGGATTCTTGAGAAGGTAGTAGAATGTGAAAGACAACAACCCGGACGTTGTCTCGTGACCGGCGATGAGGAATGTAATCATATTGTCAACTACACTGTCATCCTGTTACCTTTATTAGTGCCAGAATAACAAGCTGTTAAGCATAACAACTCACTGTCATCTTCTCGCCAGTTTTTGGGTCCACGCCTTTGAGCATGCCGTTCAACAAGTCCTTCTTGTCATTTGGGTGCTGCTTCCTTGTTTGAATGACCTCCAGACTTGTGCCTCGCAGCAGCTCAATATCCGCCCAGTACTTTTGTGTCTCAGCACGGTAAAACATTTGCGAGATGGGGTCTCTTCTTGACCGATCTCCGCTGACTTTGAGGAAATCGACCATGGCCTCGATGAATGGATGTATATCTTGGGAGTAGTAAGAGTTGAAACGGTAGTCCATAGCACACAGGGCGATTGTATCGAGCGTTAACCGCGTAAAGTCGTCGGTCGCAAGAATGGGCTCAGGACCGTGTCGAGCCCACTTCAAAACTAGTTGCGAGGCAATGTCATGCATTTCGTCAAACATGTTGCGAATTGCTAGAGGCCCAAGCTGTGGGAGGAGAACGCGGTGCGCAATTCCCCAATTTCGCTCTTCTGGTCCGCGTGCTGAGAATAGCCCATCATGCACGCCATTTCGTACTTGCTGGAGACCTGCTGCTACGATCTTGCAGAAGCGCTCCTCATCGCAGATTTCATTCATCAATTCTTGCGAGGCGATGACGACGGTATCTTTACCGGCTACTGAAAACTTCCATATTGGTCCTAATTCAGTCAGCTAAGATATTTTGGTTGTTCAGGTAGATTGAGGGGCAACATGCCATAAATATCTGTCAAGTTGCAAAGAGACGCGGTTGGATTTTCTGGGTCGATGTCCTTGATATTGCCCAGCAACGGCAGGCCAGGCGGGCCGGGGATCGTTACAGGCGACGCCATTGCTTGAGGAAAAATATGGATAAAATAATTGTCAAGATGATTGTGTGAGCATATGAAGCTGTTGGTAGTGGGGTGCCATCCTGACTATATCTCTCTTTGGATTGGTACAGGTCTCTTTCACATGCAATGCTGACTTGAGTAACTCCGACTAAGCATGTATGTTACGATCAACAAGATATAGTTTGATGCACGTCAAGAAGACAGTGTTCCAGAGGCTGGGGTGGCTGCAAAGTACCTCGGTCTGCATTGGTTAATTGATTCGCGAGAAATTGGTTCGGGAGATTTGCTTGGAACATGTGGCTATCGGAGGATGTTCCTACTGGCGAGCTAAGTCGAGTCGGGGCTCGGATGGCAATAACCAATGTGGTTCAACTTGCGAATTGAACTTGTAGTGTCGCATCGTTTCTTCTCCGACCATCCGATTTGAACAGACGTCAACATGCATGAAGTTGATAGAACGTATACGGGCACCCAAGAGCCCAGGACATGACGACAATTGACCTGTGTGATCCTCGTAACTGCATGCATGGATAGTGGTATCGTTCCGTATTCGCACCATACTTGTCCTCGAATCATCAATCAGCACGGGCCAGCTCTTGAGGGACAATGATATTGTGAATGGTTTACTCTGGTTGCAGTGACGTCACTCTGTAAAGCTGTCGCAATTTCATGATTGGATACAACGTCTCTTCTAATACTATTGGCAGGAAGCCAATATGAAGGACGCAGTAGCAGGCGCGAGTGTGTAAATTTAGCCTTGCGTTGCTTTCCTCTATATCAGCTCACCATTTTTACAAATTCCGCATCTCCATCATTCGAGATCATTACTTTAACAAATATCGCTTTCCATTTATTTCAACCTAGTTATTGAATGACGTCCGTGACTACTCTTACAAACTACTTATTTTCGTTATGCATAGCTCAACACTTCCTCAAACTCTTCACTGCCCTCATTTCCCTCAATCCGCTGAATACTCTTACAAAGTCTCTTATTTCTGTCATATCAGTCTACCCCTTTTGCAAAATCACTTCGTCTCCTCGTCAAACTCGAACATATCCCCTCGTTTTCTCTCAACATTCTTTGCCAAATCTGTCAGGGTCTCACCTTTACCGTCCTGTACTCGGTATCCATGGCCCATAGCTTCCAGTCAAGTGTCTTTAGAAAGTGCGTCTCCATGGCCTGCAGTGATTTATTTTCAAAGCCCAGGATCCTAGACCAATGGGACAAAGCATTATACCCGGTGCACATGATTCTCTTGTCCGACTCGGGCGTAGGCTGTGCAGCACTGTCCCCCTGATCGCACAGGAGCTTGAAGGAGACGTATACAGCAGTGGTCATGAGCATGCTTACGTGGGTCTCTGCAGACACGAGGATGGGGAGGGAGGTGAGGGAGGGGGAACGTTGTCGGGCGTGGCGGTAGCGAAGAAGGAGGATGAGGGCTAGGGGGATTGTGTGTGAGCTTGTGACTGCAGGAGATGTGTTGAGCATGTAGAGAATGGCGCGGGATGTTTGGGCTAGAGAGGGGGCGGGGTTGATATTACGAAAGAGGGGGTAAAGTTGGGTTTATAAGGCGATGGTGCAGGGTTAAGATTACAGAGAAGATGGAGAGTAGGAAGCAGTGGATTGAAGAGAGCGAGTAGGGTGTCGTAAGGGGCGCAGAGGATGAGATGGGAGAGGCAGGACGATGTGCAGGGGTGGTGGTGGTGACTATGGTGGTAATGATGATTAAGCTGACACGAGAAGGACTAGTGCGAGGGGAAGAGACGTGAGGGTGGCATGATTATAGCAGCTGCGTCCAGGGCACAGGTGAGGGCACAATGGCGGCGGTCATGTCGAGTAGATGCGGACATGCATGGCACATTGTGTACTGAGTGGATGTGTGCAGTCACAGTGTTGTGGGATGAAGTGGACGGTATTGGGGGATGAAGTGGACGGTATTGGGGGATGAAGTGGACGGTATTGGGGGATGAAGTGGACGGTATTGGGGGATGAAGTGGACGGTATTGGGGGATGAAGTGGACGGTATTGGGGGATGTGATGGACGGTATTGCGGGATGAAGTGGACGGTATTGCGGGGTATAATACACGGTATGGCGGGATACAATACACGGTATGGTGGGATATAATACAGTATTGCGGGGGATGTAAGACGACCTGGGACGATACAAGGCGATGGTGTGGAACCGTGCAAGACAGTATTGTGGGGCGATGAAAGACGACAGGGTGGGACGATCAGGACAATGCTGAAGAACGGTCGAGGACAGAACAGTGGGGCGGCCAGAGACGACAATGTGGAACCGTCAAAGACAGCAATGTGGGGCGGTGAAGGCGGCTGGCCCCTTTGAGCTAGATCCCCCGGGCCCCCGCAGGCGTTGGCCGCCGAGTGGGCTGCCGTGGTGGCTGCCGCATTGGTTGCTCCTTCTGTGCCCGCCGTGCCTGCTGGACGTCGACGGCCATGACTTCGCTGCCGCCCGCCTCCAACCTACACGCCATCCTCGTCGTGACCAAGTCGCGCTCGCTCGGCCCGCGCCTCGTCTTCCACTACCCGCCGCTCTCGCCGTCGGCCGCCCTCGCCGCGGCCCGCGACCCGGCATGGTTCCGCAGCGAGACGGGCACGGCCAGCGTCGCCTCGCAGACGTCGGGCAGCGACTGGGACAGCAGCACCGACGATGACGACGATGGCGACATTGACGTCGGCAGCCGCACCAGCGGCGGCCGTGCATCGGGCCGCACAGGGCCCAGCAGCCACCGCGAACGCGAGCGCGACAAGGCGCGGCTCGGGGCGGCGGGCTGGGGCAAGCAGGAGACGATTGACGAGGAGGACGACCAGGACGACGACGATGCGCACGGGCGGCAACGCGGCGGCGACCACGACTGGACGACGGTGCTGGGCTTCAAGGTCGACGCCCTCGAGAAGATGCTGAGCCCCGGCCGCGAGTACCACAAGCGCCGCTTCGAGCTCGGGGTCGAGAGCATCGTCTTTGTGGGCGCCCCCATGTTTGTGCGCGACGACGGCCTGTGGAAGAAGCTGAAGAAGCAGAAGAAGAAGAAACGGAAGAAGACGAGCGGCAACGGCGATGCAGTCGGCGCCGACCTGCTGGAGAGCCTGGCCATTGCCGGTGATGGCGATGGCGATGACGACGACGACGATGATGATGACCATCGCCCTACTAGGGCTCCCCCCAAGGAGCCCTTTGTCTATCCCGCCGGCTTCGAGCCCGGCTACGGCCACGACCTCTCGGCGACGCCCTCGGTGGCGCCCTCGGAGGCGTCGGACGCGCGCAGCAACTCGACGACACACGACAGCAACCCCGACATGACCATGTTCAACGTCGTCTTCGTGCTCAACCCGCCCGCGCTCGAGTACCAGCAGCGCGTCAAGGACATGTACGACAACGTCACGCGCAAGTACGCCAAGGCGCTCAAGTACGAGCAGGCGCGCTTCGAGTACGTGTGGAAGGAGTCGAAGCGCATCATCGACATCAAGCAGCGCGCCAAGGAGAACAACGACTCGCTCACGGCGACGTGGCGCTCCATCATCGCCACGTCGCCGCTCGCAAAGTCGATTGCCATCATGTTCGAGGCGGTGCACAACGACAAGATTGCCCACATCCACTTTGACGCCACCTTCAACACGTCCTTCCAGATCCCCCAGCCCGACTCGACGCCCTACCTGCCCAACGCCCTCGAGCCCCAGATGCCCGGCCTCTGGCTCACCACCTCCAACGTCATGCTCGAAAAGGACGAGGCCCCCATGACGCAGCACGCCGCCCTGCTGCTGCTCGAGGATGCCGAGACGCTGATCAAGCATCTCGGCAGCGACGCCAACGGCCACGCCGCTGCCATTGCCTTTTACATCCGCGCCATTGTCCCCACAAAGTCGCTGCTCAAAATCTCAAAAACACACAACATCCTCGCCCAGGACATGGAGTACATTGCCTCGCATCTCGTCTACTGGCGACGCGCTCGCCTCATCGCCCCCTTGTCTCCACGTGACACGTACATTGTCAGCCCCAACGCCGACATGGCCGCGCTGCCATTTGCCATCACCTCGTATGCCCAGCGTTTCCCCACCCTGCCCACATTGCCCAAGATCCTCAGCATGCTGTCCGGCACGCCCCACCCCTACAGAAAGCTGATACCGACCGCCGAACATCGAGAGGCATACATGGAAATACTAGCCTGGCTTATGCGTGGGGGGTGGGTCACCCAGCTCCGCACTTTTGCCTGGGTACGTGTTACCCCCGAGATCAAGGCACAGGTTGCAGCGGAGATGGAGCGTGAAGAGCGGGAAAAGAAGGCTGACGACGCTCGAAAAGAGATGATGAGCGACAACGGTTCAGTCGCCGATTCTCTTCTTTCCGACAAGCGATCAAGTCTCTTCTCTGCAAGCACAATCCGCTCGTCCACGCCGCTCCGCCGCACCCGCCGAGACAAGGTCGAAAGCGACGAGCAAATGGAAAACAGCACCATCCTCAGTCCCAGAATACCCACCACCACCACCACAGCACACTACCGCGGGTCCCCTGCGCGAGCAGTCTCCGATGCCGGCAGCACGGGCACCACCATTGCCCTAAACACGCGCGCAGTCTCGCCCTCCCACCTCGCCGTGCGTGAAAACAAGCCCCACCGCCCCTCTCCACTTCACTCCCACCCCAAACCACTCTCCCCCTCCCCCTCCCCCTCCCCCTCGTCCCCTCCTCTTCCTCCCTCCTCTCCATCCCCTCCTCCCTCAGACCCCGTCTTTACCCCCTCCCTCGTCCTCTCCCCGCAAAAAGCCTCCTCCCTCGAAGCCCGCTGGCTCGACCAAATCGCACACACATTCACCGACGACGCCTCGCCTCACGCCTCGCACGACGCAAGCCCCCCGAAGAGTGTCGTCGTCGACGGCGGCCGCATCTCGGGCGCGGAGCTAAGAGAGCACTGGCCCATGTTTCTGCGCTATCTGGATGGCCGCCACGCGATTGAAGATGTCTCGCCGCGGGAGGGCATGAAGAGGAAGAAGGTGGCCGCGTTGTTTCATGCTGTAAGGGAGAGGGGGTGGCTAGTTGTGGTAAGGCACTGGTGAGGTGATGTGAGGTGAGGTCAAGTGATGTTGATTGTCATGTATTTTTATTTGGTAATACCCTATTTTTTTGTAACCATATTCATATTCATATTCCTATTCTCAGTCAAAATTATCTTCGACAAGAAAAACTCCAATCCTACCAAGTGCTATGCCATACTATTCCATGCCATGCCATGCCGTAGTCAACTGCCAATGGCTCAATCACACAATCATCTCCTTCTTCATCTTTTTCTTTTACAACCGTCCCAACACCCCCCTCACACTCCCCTCGAGCACCACATTCCCCCCAACGCTCAACTCGCCAATCCCCGTCTCGCCGCCCGACCCTTGCGCCAACCACCGCTGCAACAAGTCATTGCTCTCCTTTGGCTTGATGCTCGCATCCGCCGTCCCAACCGTAACATGCGCAATCGAGTTTGTCGTCGCAAATACCACCTCCTCCTTTCCCCCTGAAGCATTTCCGCCAGTTGCTGCTACTGCTGCTGCTGCAGACCCATTCAGCCGCACAACAAAACACATAATCCTATCGTCCCAGACGAGGCGCTCCATCTGCACGCCGCACTTGCCGAGCTCGGGCTCCCATGCGCCTGCCAACTCGGCTGTTTGCGTCTGCATGGTCGCGTCGTTGAGCTGCAGGAGCTTGTCCCAGTAGGCTTGGTTCTGCGCGGCGGACGCGCGGTGGATGAGGGTGACGTGGAATTCGGGTTGGATGCGGCGGGCCTGCTTCATGTGGTTGTAGAGCCGTGCGGTGTTTGCGTCCTTGTCTTTGAAGAGCGCGTCGAGGAGCGAGGTGATTTGTGGGGTGTTAAGGCGGACGGAGAAGTACTCCATTCGGGGTGCCTTTTTGGCTTTTCCTGCTGGTTGGGCGGGGGGCTGTCGCCAGTTCTGGTTGTCGCTTCGCTGCTGCTGCTGCTGCTGCTGGTTGTTGCTTGCGTTGGCGTTTTGCTTGTTGCCGCCGCCATTGCGAGAGAGGTCCATCTTAAAGTCGGGCCGGTAGTCATTCATTGCCCACTGGATGGCGGCATCCATGTCGGTGTGGGATGGCATCTGTTTGCCTTCGAATAGAGCAGGGTACGTCTCGAACATCTTGTTGATGATGACCTCTAGATTCTCACGCGAATCCACAGTAGGGTCTATATTGATAATCAGATCAAACAGCTCGTCCGGAGCCTCCGAAGGGTCCGCGGGCTGGAATCGATGCATGAAGCCTTCCATGATCTGAATGATTTCACCCGAGCCTTTTGTTCCCGCCTGGATCGTCTGGTGATTGTCGCCACGGTCAAGAACACGCTTTCGTGTTGCGTTGCGAATAGCATCGTAGTTGGTGCGATCGTGAACGTAGTGTAGGGCAACAAAACGAGCATCGGGCACAGTTTTTGAAATGTCCGTGATGATCTGGTCGCGCTCGCGCTTTTGGTGGTTGTTGCGATCTGCGATTACGACGGGATTTGTGACCAGCATGGCAGAAATGGTATCAGCAAACACCTGGCCACGACCTTTTTTCGCGGTGACGTTGTCATTCTGGAAGTGACCCCAACCGAACAGCTTCACCAGTGCCAGAGCCAGTGTGGTTTTTCCACATCCAATAGTCGCAATAGGCACAAGAACAATGTCTCGCGTCACGTTCTTGCTCTCGGCCGCTCCGTTCAGCATCTCCTGTCGAATAATGTCTGCTCCAGTCGTTCCACGGAAAGCCAGGAAGTTGTCTCGCATTTTGATGATGCCATGGTTTGCATTGTACTCCTTGGCAAGCCCCTGATTCTGAGCAAATTGTCTGCGAGCAAACTCAAGATACTCCTCGGTAATGGCCTTGTGCTTCTTGTAGCGGGGAGGCTTGCCTGCGATCAGAGATCGAGTGCACTCGCGCCACTGACGGTACATTAGATATGGCTCTTCAAACTTGTATTTGAAAAACCAGTCGGTGTAAGGCGCACCCTCGGTCTCTCGTGCCTGACACCGGATAACAAATCCCTCAGTATCACGTCCATCGTAGTTGCCCGTCTCGGCAACCTTGTCGAGAAACGTCTTGACGTTCTGGATATCGTTCTCCATGACATAGACGACCTTCTTCATGCCCCAGTCTTCGGCAAATTTGTCGACCAGGTGTCCAGGATAGGTAGCAAACTCGGGCAAGTTGAGATTGATGCCGTGAACATAGAGGCCGGCCTGGTCAGCCGTATATGCCAGTACATGCTCCTCGAAATCGTCGTCGCAAAGCTCGGCCACAAGGGTCGCATTCATGGAGCGTAGTGTGCGAGCCAAATCCTCCTTTGTCTTGCCCACGGTCGCAATGTGTCGCTCGACCCAGCGCTCACCGGCGCAGGCGTGGCTCAGCTCGACGTCGCCACGTGCGCCCGTCGAATGCTTGCTGCATACCAGCAATGTATCGTCATCTAGACCAGATATGAATATGATGCAACCATTTTCCTTGACACTCAATTCGTAAGGGCCCCTCGTGTCGCGCTCAACGTTCTGCCATTCTGTCTTCCTAACCTCGCCATGGTTGAAGAACTTGTCGTATCCTCTCACAGCAATCTCTACACTCCCATCCATCGTCTTATACGTGAACAGTCCTCGTGCATATGTGGGCAGGTTGGCCTTTTTGTAGTCCCAGTCTTGCATCTTCCACGAGTCGACAGTGCGGCCCGTAGGCAATGTGAAGGTGTGTTTGCGGACGGAGAAGCCGCCATTGCCTTTTTTGCCAGTGTGGCTTTCCAGCGACTGCACCAAGTCATAAATCTCTTTTGGGTTCTGCGCCGCGTATGGTGCTGTGTTGCGTTGCGCCATGACTGCTGGCGGGCAAGCCTGAAGGGAAGAGATGTGGCGGGTGATGGGGGTGGGACGAAGTGTATTTTTCAAGCGCCCAAGTACCTGCAGGGAAGATGGGGGTAAGCAGACGATGTGCAATGGGTTGTGGACAGAAGAAAGGAGCAGAGTGCCGTATTTTACAGAAGCTGCCATGCACGCACAACAAGCGTCACAATGAGTCAACACACAACAACACAACACAACATAGGGTGCGCCTTACTGGATCTCAACCTGTGGTGGCAGGCAGCAAAAGGGCGCAGGTACGTTGGACTTGGTTACGAGTCACTGTCTGCCTGTCTGCCTGCGCTCGTGTTATTGTGGATATTTTGGCGATGAGATCACAGCTGAACCTGACTCTGACTGTGGCGTAGCGCGGGGCACAGCTGGGGCTGGGTAGCGCATCCCACCTCGCTGCACGTGACCAGCTTCGTTCATCCCCTCCATCACCGTAGGCATGCCTGTCTTGGCTTTCGGATGCTGCCACCCCAACCGCAGTCTCTGTTGTCGATTGCCCGAAATGTATATCGAACAAAATGACGTGGAGGTGGAAGCAGCGTTCCAGAATCGACATGGTCTTGTCAGCCATGCCTTGCCCAAGATGCTGGGCGTTGTTCGAACAAAGTCAAAGTCAATATCACCAATAGGATCCTTGAGTCCCCACCTGCATGCACTATATTAAACATCACGCCGACTATATCAACCTCAGCTATCACAGAGTCGCAACTAATCGCTCGCTTTCTGTTAGATTGCTCAGCTCCATCCTGATATCAGTCTTGCTCGGGTAGTTTGTTGATCAGATGCAGCCCCATTTTTGTTACCGATTCCTCGATGCCGTTTGAACGATTGAGACCCTTTCTGGAAGGTTACTCGACAGCCACTTGATCATGTCAGTCGGAGACAACAAGGTGTCTTCCTCTCTCTACAGTCGGCCTGAACTCCGCTCTACGTGAGTCAGTCCAAACCTTCCTCCTGTTTCCCACAAATCAACCAATCTGCTACGGGCGATTATCCCGCAACTTTGAATACTTTTTGTACTTCACTTTGAGAGACAACGAACCATATCGCCCGGAAAGAGCATTTAAGCGTTCGACTGTGGGCATGAAGCTGCAACAGCGTGGAGAAAGTTACGGTGAGTAGAGTCGCCAATAACAAGATGCTCAAGCAAGCTGTCATCTTGTTACGCCTGATCTACCTACCTCTCAAGCTCGGTAGGAATATACTCTTACGTGCACGCTTTTCATGGGCCGTTGAAGTGCAAACTGTCCGTTCTTGATGGTCAAACTACAAGATGCCATTATCGCGTATAGCCATCTCACTGGCAACTGTGCTTATTCTCGGTCCTTTGCTGCATGCTTTCGCCCTCCCTCTCTTACCTGTCTTCCACAATGATATCGTACAAACGATCGATGCCCGGCATGGTGCCATGGGCACAGCGAGATCTCCAAGGCCAGGCTTCATGCTCATCGAAAACACACACTCTAGAATGGTAGTTGTGGTGATTATGATATCCTGCATGTTTTTGTTAGCTACCCTCATGGGCATGTCTAGTCGTCTCCCATCTCAATAGGTATTGCTAAATCAGCCACAGGATCTCGTCTCAAACGCGTCAACCTCCCCAGTATCAGCTTCACTCAAGTCTTGGTCATCGTGCTCAACTTCCTCGCAATAGGCCTAACTTTCTCCTGCACGGTCTTAAACCCAGGGTTGGGCCTGATGACCGATCAACAATGTCGTTCCGCCATCCTAATTTGCTTGATATTGTATACCTTTGGGAAGCTAACTCTATACATGTTCCTGGTGGAGCGTGCGCACGTTATTCGCGCCGGATATCTTAGTCGATTGAAAGACCGCATATGGTTGAGCTTCATGGCGGTCCTCGTGTTGGGCGTGGGAGCTGTAAACATATTCATATATCTCACGCCAGTCAGTTCACTTTCGCGCGACGATGCTTTGTGCCGAATCGGTATCTCGCGAATACCATCGTACATCTTCATTTGCATCAATGGAGCGATGAATTTCGCATGCACTGTCGTTTTTTTTCACCTCGTCTGGCTAGTAGTTCGCTTTCGACAGGTCTTGGGGTCATACGATGCTGCGCACAAGGGGCCCGAAGAGCGACGTCGATCTAGCATGTTTCATCAGGACGGAGTTGCCACAACCTTAGATTTTGGCAGGACGCCAGCAAGATCTGAGACAAATATTGTCGTGTCTAAATGCATCAAGATGATGCTGTTGAAGAATCTGGCTGGGGCCGCTGCAACCACGATTTCGACGCTGGCCAACTTTGCAATTTTCTTCATCAACAACGGCAAGGAGGAGAGTTGGCTGTTCTTTTCCACTTTTGTGATTGATAGTAGGTCCCCTGCTTACCCGCTCTTACTTTGTTAAAACATTGTGAACTTGGATTGACCAAGCTATCTAACAGCGACATTTTGCGTTGTGGTCGTCCACTTTCTCACAATTGGCACATCTACCGTGCCATGCGCTTCCCGACCAACCGCTCCATCAGCTTGCGACTCGCGGCACTCCATACCAGGTGCGGAGTTCATGTCAGAAAGATGTGTTGGGCCGTCTAGCCACATCACAAGGCCCGAAATTCTCAAAGATGACACGATCCGACTCCCAAACAAGGCATTCAGTCCAGGTAGCTACGGCTTCGATCCCAACCCGGGCACAAAAGTTGCGTTTGGCCGCGGATACGTCAGCTCACCGGCAGGAGGCAGAGAGCATTGGTATGTGCGACAGAGTGACAAAGGAGGGTTAGCGAAGGTCGGTGCCGCGTCGCCTTGGGCATCGTGAGATTTTCTGTGGCCAGGATCCTGCTTATGGCAATACATGCATGCGCATGTAATTTAGAAGCCTCAATGAAGGGGCTGAAAGGTAAATTTGTGAAGAATTCACCTTGCAGATCCTCCCTCAACTCACACCAAACATTTTGCTTTCGCCTTGCTTTCGCCTGCGTCCAACTTAACCCGCTACTTTCCAACCTGATCTACAAACCCTGCGCCGAACAACTTCCATCGCTCATACCCCATCGTTCGATCCCCCGCAATCTCATGCACGTACCCTATCGATCACACTTACGAACCTGCAGCCCAGACGCACCTGTGAGCGCATGTCATATCTCATACATGTCGCACACCGACCAGTGGCCGCCACCACAGAATTCTGCCAGAATTCTGCCAATCTAGCCTTGTCTGGTACAACTGTGCGTGCATCTATGTATGTATGCGAGCATCTCGCGCATACACGACGCTCGCCTTCACGGTGCAAAGGCCCAACGTCAAGTCCGAGACCGGAGGGTAAGAATGACAAAAAGGGAGAGTTTTGCGAGGTGGTGGTATTCTTTGTAGAGGATGCGGAGGAAAAGAAAAGATTCAACAAGTATTTTGGTGTGATTTCATTGACCAATAATGGATGGTGGGTGCTGGAAGAGTGCAGAATGGAATCACATGTCTAGATCGGGTAGAGGAATGAAAGTAGGAGAAGATCAACAAAGCAAAACGTTGCGACATGGCATTAACCCATGAATTTCCTCATTGACATGACCAGGCATGGCCAGACATGGCCAGACAAGGCTAATGTCATGCGCTCGCCGTTCTCCAGACTGGACACCACTAGAGCAACGTCAAATGATTCACCATCTACCTAGCCCCCTCAAGTTTGTCCCAAGATTAGCATTCCCATCTCCATCCGTATCCGTAACTCTCACACCGACACTTTGAAAGCGCAGTTTACTATACTCGTTCGCAGCCCAACATCCGCATCATGTCGTCATCACCCGCCCCCACTCCACCCACCCACCCCTCCTCCACCAACAAACGGTGCATCCAGACGCCGACCGACCATCGGCATCCGATTCCAGACCAACGACCGCACCCGTCTACAGCGGCTGTATTAAATCGCAATAATCCTCGCCTCATCTATCCCCTACAGAAAAGCAAGCTTCTAGCAAGCTGCAAGCTGCGTATCTATCTATCCACCCCTGCCAGCTTGTCTGCCGACCCCGCGGCAAACCCCTCCACCCAAAGAAGCAACACTTCCTACCACTGCATGCAACTTAACCTGCGACCCTCCAACCTCCTTGCATGAAATCAAGTGAAACATGAGAGAGAGAGCAACAAGCTCACCTCTCAGCCACAGCCACACAGTCGCATAGCCCCTCCCCAATCCCCTCCTCCATCTATCCATTCATGCACATCTACATGGTATACAAACTGCATTTTCCCAAATTAAAAAAAATCCAAGGGACCCCTCTCCCATGCAAACTAAAACAACCCTGCATCAAACCCTCTTCACTCTATTTCCACCTCTCTCTTTCTCCCTCTCTATCTATATCCCCTTCTCCTTCTCCACCACGTACATTAGCCGAAACAACCAACCTACAAACTTAAACTAACTAGATAGTGGCGTCAATAATTTAATGCAGACAAGCAAGCAAGCAAGGAAGCAAGCAAGGAAGCAAGCAACCCCGGCGATTGCCCACTCCGTAGCTAAGACTAACCGACCAACCAATCAATATCCCCAACCCAACTCGCTAGTCTAAAAAACCACTTATCCCTGCAGCAAGGCGCATGGAGAAACGAAACCCCACTTCCCAACCCCCTCCAAATCCGCAGCTAGGAGCAAAGTACGGGTGCGTGGATGTATGTATACGCGAACGAGCGAGGGAGTGAGCCAGCCAGCTAGCCGGCCGGCCAGAACGAGGCGTGGTTGTCGATCATGGGGCCACGTTCTTCTTCTTCTGCCTCTCCTGATTGATACTACTGCTGCTGCTACTGCTGCTGCTACCACTACTGCTGCTGCTACTGCTGCTACTACCCCTACTACTGCTACTACTGCTAGTTCAGCATGGCCATCTAGACCCTGTCATTGCTTCTGCAGCAACGTTGGAGACGCGATGGTGGCGGTGGTGGTGGTGATGAGTGTCGGGCAAGGCAAGGTAAGGCAAGGCAAGGCAGGAGAAAGGGAAGGGATCTGCACTTCTGGACTCTCTGATGGGTCTTTTCTTGTCTTGTCTTGTCTTGTCTTATCTTGGGTTCTAGATGGGCAGACAGACAGACAGACAGACAGACAGGCAAGACAGAGGGAGGGGAGTCGAAGCCAAGATGACTGATTTTAATCAATTAATAAATGAATGAATGTGCTTGTGCCTGTGAGGAAGATGGAGCACATGTATACGTGCATGTTTTTATATATGTATGTTTTACATAGCAAATGACTGAACAATATAATTATTCATTCAACTACACCCTCCCTCTTTGCTTCGACGTTGACACCTGCCACCTACCCAGCTATACCCATTCCACACTAACCCCTCCCTATTCCAAAAAAGGCTTCCTTACAACTAACCAACTAACCAACCAACTAACCAACTAACCAACCAACCAACCTATCCAACCTGTCAGTTTTAAAACTTGACACCACCCCGGGGTGCAACGCGCCAACAGCGCCACACACAAACAAACACCCTACTCGATTAGACAAACTCTATTTTCCTACCCAGTGCCACCTTCCTTCCTTTCTTTCTTTCTTTCTTCACTCTCGCCCCCCGCTAAATCAACTCTACTCTACACTACTCTATACACCACACTACACTACACTACTTCGCACCAACCATTTCCCATTTTCCTTGATCCTCTTCACCTCCTTGTATACTCCAATACAACGAGGATAATTTTTAATAAAAAAGAAAATTAAAATTTAGAAAAAATAGTAAAAGCTCCAAATAAAGTTGCGGCGAAATCCCTCTCTCTCTCTGTCTCTCGCCCTAGCCTGCCCTACCCTCCTCGTATAGACTAACCGTCAATAAAATGAAACCTAAACCTCCCCCTCCCCCCCTCACTCCCTCCATTCTCTCAAAAAGTCTCGTTTTGATTTCTTTGTCTTGCCTTGCCTTACCTTGCCTTTCAGCCTACAATTGTAAAACAATAAAAAAAATT
This sequence comes from Mycocentrospora acerina, assembly GCA_022701365.1. Classification (NCBI taxonomy): domain Eukaryota; kingdom Fungi; phylum Ascomycota; class Dothideomycetes; order Pleosporales; genus Mycocentrospora; species Mycocentrospora acerina. The sequence continues at coordinate 109,895 of JAKUHH010000027.1, forward strand.
ACGAATATAAGAATTTAAAAAATTTTGCCCAGAAAAAGAAAAAGAGTAGATACAACCCTACCCTACACTTTTTTGGGGGGTCCCTTGTAAACAGCGAAACTAGTGAGCTGTGCTATGCTATACGATACGATATAACCTCCAAACATAAACATAAACATAAACGCAATGCAAAGAGATTCCAAGGTTAATTAATTAAGTTGATCATCCAAAGAAGACCAAGATGAAGATGAAGGTGGACTGATAATACTGACGTGAGCATCTTCAAGTGCCAGTTTCTTTTCCCTTCTTCTTCCTCGCGAAATGGATAGGTAGGTAGATAGCAGGAGGTGGGCGATGACACGAGGAGGAGGGTGGTGGTGGTGGTGGGTTGGAAAAGGTGTGTGTATGGGGTGTGTGTGTGTGGGTGGGTGGGTGAGTGAGAATATGTGGCGCGCTATGGCCCAATGCAGAGAGTGTGTGCCACATTTGTCGCTCGCGAGGCATGTGAGTAACGGCGCCCACCGATCAAAGGATGCTGATCTTCAGCGGCGAGAGTGGGGTGAGCATGACCATGCGACGTGATGGCCATTACTTTGAGTGGGTTCTTTCGTGACGACCATTCCATCGAATGGCTTCTATCAAAGGACTCCTCGGATTGTTCGAGTCTACACGTTGGTAATATGGAGTTGCATCTTCTTTCAAAGTGAGCGTTGTAGTTGTTGTTATTGTTGTTGCTGCCCTTTTCACGTACATGATAGTCAAGGCTCCAAGGATTAAATCGCTCAGCTCTACTACTCTACAATACTCCTTCAGTCGTTCATCCAAGCTGCAACACGATTTCCTCCGAAACGCGCAGCAAAGCGCAATCCTGTTGATCCCATCGGAAAGTAGGAAACAAGATACCAGACCAAACAAATCAGCTGCGCAATGACTGCGACAAAGGTGAGGATAGTACTGTGGAGCTAATCACGCGCATGTGCGTCAGTAAACATGATTGGTGTCGGCAGTTCAAGTCGGTGAAGTGCGTGAGAAGGGTAACAGGGTCTCCGCGGGTGTGTAGTGTTTTGCAAGGGTCAAGGGTAGCATGAACAAAAAGGACGACTTACGCCAAGAGAAAAGTAGAGAGTGAGGGCAATAGTGCCAAAATAAGCTCCCGTAAACGGAAGTCGCGGACCCGAACTGAGGTGCTGAACTTATTGAATTGTCAGCAACGGTAAGATCAAGCGACATGGGGTGTGTGATGATTGTCGCGAAGAGAGTGAGGCTTACTATACTGCATCGGACCCATCAATACTCCCCAGGCTACGAGAAAGAGCACGCTTCCCATGGACCATCTAGATGAGGTAAAGATCGTTAGCACTAGACCCCTCCAAGCTACCAAGTGGGTGAAAATGAGGTCTGGTCTGAGCAGGGCAATGCGGCGGGTTGCAGCGCGCCGAACCTTGAGCCCGCATGATCGCTATTGATAGTCTCCGCCGATCGCCGGTGGCTAAGACAGGCATTATTTGTCGAAGCTGTGGGGACACGCCGAATCTTGAGATGGACTGCATGAGTTCGCATAGCCCTGTACAGAACTTCAAGACCAATGCGGAATGTGCTATTGCCTGATTTGCCTGCAAAGACCAGACGACCGGGCTGAAGGCTTCCCGCAGGGCAAAGGTTGGCTGGTTTGGAACGAAAGTGCAGGAGACTTACAAGATGGCAAACTTGCGTGGCTTAACAATGAATATCGGCGTAAACATGAGGCCGATGCAGGTGGCAAACATGGCTAGAGCTGCAAGCAGGAGGCCTCCGAAAACAAGTAACCGGTCCCACCGGCTCACTGTCGACGACTGTCAGCAGGGATTGACATGGTTGATAGTCGGACGAATTTGCACGTCTCTTGCAGCCAGGGCAGCGTATGCAGGAACTATGTTTGGTCACATTCACTTGCGCGGCACAGCCAGGTATGGCAATGCAGGGCCAGATGACAAGTGTAGGATTCCAAAGACAAAAAGTCGACAGTGACCAAAATGCTGTTTCAAAGATTGCCATGTACTGAGATGCATGTGGGAAATGGGAGTGGCTCGGACTAGAGGTGAGACTAGCTTGGTTGCAACGTCTTCTGGCCCAGTCACAAGGTGGGGATGCGAGTCATTACAGAGTGTGGAGAGTCGGTGTATCGAGCAAGTGAATAGAAGTATGAAATGCTTCGCCACATGACAGAAGATGCAAACTTACAAGCAAACCACCCTTCCTCCTCCTCTCTCCTGGTGGGCGCGGGCAAAGGCGCGCCAGGGTTTGTTTCTGTAATGGGCAGTCTCACGTAGCCGGCGTCTCCAAAGGGGTTGAGGCTCTGCAGCCTGCCCAGCAGCGAGGGCGGGGCCGTGTTGACGGGAATGTCTGGCTCTCTCCTGCTCCATCCCAGCGAGTTCATCGAGTCTCGGAAGGAGGTGGACGCCATGTGTGTGGATCAGCCAAGCTGGAAACCAAGGTTGATGGTTCGATGGCGAGCCCGTGTTGGCTAAGCGTGGGTGCAGCAGGCAGGTGCGTGAGGGGGTGGGTATGGGCGTGTTTGGGAAGCCTGCCTTGTGCTGTGCAGCAAGAACAGGACGGCTGGAGCGTGCAGTGGAGAGCCTAGGGCTCAGTAGCGTGCTGGAAGAAGCTTTTCGGGAAGCCGCAGCAAGCGACACGAAGAGGTGCGGCCTTGGGAGCTCGCAGAAGGCTGCGACGGCTTGGATCGAGGGCTTGACCTGTCAGCCTGCAGCTAGGGCCAATGCGTCGATGTGTGGCTTGTGCGCCGCAAACAGACGTCGTCGACGCTTGGGGACAGTCGTCTGGGCAGGTGCGAGGACGGGCCGGAGGATTTGGTGCAGATGATGTGCGGCCGTGGGCGAGGCAGGGCCCAATGACTAGGGCGCGAGGCCGTCGAGTTGCGCCTGCTACTGCTAGGGCGTCGAGTCGCGGCTGCTACTATGGCGTTGACGTCGTCGAGGGCAAGCCAAGGCAAGGGGGGGGACGATGGCAACGGGGGGGGGAGGGGAAGAGCAAGGGACTCGGCAGGTCAGACCGAGAGGGACTGATTGGCTGGCTGGCTGGCTGGTTGGCTGGTGGGGGGCAACAGAGGACGCGTCGGGCTTGTGGTCAGCGTTCTGGCACTCGAATGGGCGTGTCTGCATCTGGCACTTGAATGGGTGTGTCTGCATCTACCACTCGAATGGGTGTGTCTGCATCTGGCACTCGACTAGGTCAGTGCACTCGAATGGGTGTGTCTACATGTGCCACACTGGTGTGCCTACATCTACCACTCGACCAGGTCAATGCACTTGACTGGTGTGTCTACGTCTGCCACTCGACTGGTGCATCTGCGTCTACCACTCGACTGGTGTGTCTACATCGGCCACTCGACTAGGTCAGTGCACTCGACGACGTCTCCCACCGACTGGGTGTGCCTAGCGTGGTTCGTGTGCTCTCGCTCGGTGCGCAGCGGAAACGGAAACCCTGGCCTGGCATGACGACGGCACTAGCGAGATCGGCTCCCGCCGCAACATGTGCATGCCAGCCATGTATGTCTGGCAGATGCAGTGCAGACTGCAGACTGCAGACGGGGCCCTGCCCGCCCGCTGAGCCCACCCTTCCACGCACGCTGCCCGCCGCCGTCGTGGTGGAGGGTTGCGCGTAGCTCGACCGTGAGTCACATCGCGCCCTGGAACCTGGCACTTGTCTTGCACGCGTTTCTGGCTCCATCTAAGACATGATGCTCCCACACCCCCTCTGCGCCTGCGGATGACCCCTCCAACGCCCAAGACGCCGCAGAGGCAGCTTGGAGGCGCGCACACTGCCCGTCGACAGACGGGCCCAGCGCGAGGGAGCCTCAGCGTCGAGTATAACATGTGCGAGTGCCCTGCGTCTGCTGCACATGCAATCATCCCCCAGCTCGTGCCTCTCTAGATCCATCCATCCATCCATACATCCATCCATCCATACGTGCTACCTTGGTACATTCACACCTCGACGTTGTTCAAGTACTAGACGCAGTAAAAAGCCTTAGAATAGTACCACCACGACTGCATACACAACGGGCCGAGCTTCCCTACATGCTGTCCACACGCCTTGCATCCCTCCAATACCTCACTCCCACCACACTCACCCTGCGCCGCCGCCGCCGCCATTGTCGTCAGCGCACAACCCGATCCGCGCCAGCTGCACTGCATCGCCGTCCGTTGTTCTTTTGCCGTTTCGTGATCGGCTGTCGCGCCCCGCTGCAACTGGCTCCTTGCGCCTGATTCGCCCGCCGCTGCAACCTTCTTGGCGAGCCGCGCCTAGCGACAGACCGTCTCTGCTCCTTCTCTGACCGCCTTCCGGCCTTGGGCTTCGTCTCGCTTGAGCTGCTCACTTCTCTTCCTCTCGGGGCTGCTGCTACAAATCAGACGTCTCCCGCCCGCTGCTGCACCTCACAGTGCATCCTCTTTTCCTCGGCACCGCCCGTGCACTCTCCAAGACCGGGGCGCCTGCTCACGATCCTCCCCGCCATACACCGCCGATCTACTCCAGAGCCCACATCCCACATCCCACATTCCACACTTAAATCACCCTCCCCTTTGTACTTCCGTCTTCGTCCGCTCTTGCCAGTCCGCACCCAAGACGTGCACTCGCCCACCCACCCACGCCTCTGCTCGGCGTCTGCGCCACATCCGCCCAAGTCCGCCTGCTGCCCCTCGTGTCGACTCCAGGGAGCAAACTTGTACCACCAGACTTGTCTGACGGCGTCTGTTCTCCTTTGACCACACAAACCATCCCACACGCCAATCCCCACGCCAAATCTCGAGGCCCGCCCATCCGCTGTGTTGTGGTTGCCCTGCTCGTATTCGCAAGGTGAGTCAGTGCCCCACCGTGCCTTCCTCATCCACCTCCACCACCGCTTCAGCCTGCCTGGTCCGCGGAGCATACCCTCAACCGCTCTGCGGCTCTGCGGTTCTGTATAGCCGTTTTTTTTTCTCGCTCTGGCCGCCTGTGCAGCCGTCCTCAGTGCGCCGGCGAGCAGCACGGCATCTGTCCGCTGTTGCCCGCTTCACTGATCAGATGCTTGTGCGCCACGCTCCTCCTGGAACCAACCTTTGAGCTGCCAACACTTTTTTTTCAAAGACACTTTTGCTAACTATTGAATTCTCAGGCCCGAATCAATCCAAATCTCGTAGAGCGTCTCTTGCACCCAAAGTCGTGGGCCTAACATCTCCCAACTAGGCAAACACCTGCCTATTCTCGAGACCAAAAAGGAATTGCTAGCGCATATCAAACACTATAGGCAAAGGAATTAGCTCGCCTCAGTGTCCTCGTGCCCTTCGCATAGCAATTGACTGCCAAGGTCCTTATACGGTCACAGATTGTCTCGTGCTGCGATTTCTTCGCAAGTCTGCGAGTATATATTTCAGTCGCTTGCTCAGTCTCAGAACAGACCGTCTCAGATCGAAAACTCCGAAGACCAGCACCGGCCTTCAGTCTCACACAGCCAGACTCCAAGGTCATTGCAACGCTCAGTAACGCAAATGCCCGGTAAGTAACGCAAAACCTCAGTCTGTCAATAGATCGGCCTTTTCGCTTTCCATCTGTTTTTTTTATATATATGCTGAGGTGCATCATCTGCCACCTCCTTCCTTTTCCTACTCTCCCATCTGTCTTTTCCAACCGTCAATATTCCATCATGTACTACAGAGACATACTGACTGTCCCTCAAGCGGACGCTCTTTTCACTCCTCCGTCTTCCTACTCTCCTCAAAAAACCCTCGCGAGGCTGGACCTTCGATTGGACTCTCCCTCTGACGACGCTCTAGACACTGATATCTTTAACATGATTGGCACAGGATCTCCCCAGCCATTCATCAAAGAAGAGGTCGAAGATCTCCATTTCAACCCCAATCGGTTCATGAGTCAGCCCGGGTTCGACATGAGCCACCAATATGGCGGCCAGCAGTTTGGCTCTGCTCATGACCACAATGGCATTAACCCCTCGGATCTTACCATGCACATGAACAACAACCAGTTCGGCTCGGCGAGCTACATTCACGGCACTGCAAATATTGCAGACGACGAGCTTGCTGACTCGCTTGGCACTTTTGACCAGCAGCAAGGATTCAACGACTTCAACAATCAGAATGGTCCAAGCCAGCGAGACTTCTACGGCAACACTAACAGTTCCAATATGAACCAGATCTACTCAAGTACACCTGATGATCTTCCTATTCACAGTCCGTTCAACCATCCCCAGGCGTTTGACTTCAACCAGTACCAGTCTGCACCGCACAGAGCAGCCTTTCCTGGCAGCATGCAGACGGGCTCTATGCGACAGCGCATGGCCATGAGCAGAACTGCATCTGACAATCGTGCCCAAATGTCACCCAAAACACCAGCCATGGCTGGTCTTCACCTTGGCACTCCAGATTCTGGCAACTTTGCATCTCAACCAATCATGACCAACATGCACCGTCGCCAGAAGAGTGCTTCTGGCCAATGGGAGGGTACCCCCGGTAGCGCTCACTCATGGGTTGATTCACCGACACAGTCTCCCCACAACACGACGATTCATCATCAGCAGATCTCGGAGGTCTTGCATTCAGGCAAGCATGCTTCACTGCCTACCAAAGTCGACATTGGTCAGACACAGGATGCCAAGAAGCGTCGCCGTCGTGAGTCCCACAATCTGGTTGAGCGCCGCAGGAGAGACAATATCAACGAACGCATCCACGATTTGTCCCGCCTAGTGCCTCAACATCGCCTCGAGGATGAGAAGATCCGGAAGCATATTAACAACAACGGACCTCTTTCACCCACCCTGGCTGCTACTGGCATGTCACCTCCACAAGCAACCTCCTTACTAGCTGGTGGTAGCGGAAGGCGAGCCACCGGCAACATCACACAAGGACTGCCAATGGAAGAAAAAGACAAAGGCCCCAACAAGGGCGATATTCTCAATGGTGCCGTCAGCTGGACCCGTGACCTCATGTGGATCACATACAAGAAAATACAAGAATGTGAGGAGTTGGCTGCCCGACTCCGAGAAGCCACTGGCGAGGAATGGACTACAGAGCAGACCGAAGACGAGAAGCGAATGAAGACTGAGATTATAGATGCAATGGAAAAGAACGGCAAGAACACGTTCAGATACTCCCGTGGGACTAGCTCGGGCTTGCGGGTCCCCAAGCACACCAACCTGGCTGGCGAACCTCTCAACCAGGCATCGCCACAGAGTCTTAGCCCCGGAGTGCAGAGTACCGGCAGTGGATCCGGCTCCAATCACCAGCAATACTGGTCCAATCAGAGCCTCAAAGAAGAGGATGAATTTGGCATGGATATGGGCTGAGCACGTTTAATCTTTCGCTTCTATTTCGTAGCCGCTTTCCTTACAACTTTTGTCATCGCCTTTTCTTTCCATGATACCCCGCGATATCCCGCACACACCATCTTCCCATCGGCTAATGTACTTGCCGGCAGCGGCTCGAGCTCGCACACAGCCACTGTTCCTTTCACAGATGCCACGTTACCAAGAGCCCTTTTCTACAGCAGAGACACCACTGCTCGAATGCCGTCTGTCTCTGCTGGCCAAAGACGGACGAAGCCTCTAGCTTACATCAGAACACAAGCCATCTTCTTGCGTAACATGTATTCCAGCCCTTTATGGAACATCATCCTTGTTGGCGTTTGGAGTTTAACATCAAGCGTAGCCTGTACGTTAGAGCGCGAAAGCTCCCTACGCTTTTTACCACATCAGACTCGAATTTTATTGCACACTACCCCCTTGTTTTTTTTTGTTAGCCTTGTCTACGCGGAGCTGTGTGCATACAGCATATGTGATAGATGCAGCTCGTCTGCCTTGTTTAGTTTTCGGAGTTCCCCCTTTTTGTTACTGCAAGTTTTATTTGTCATCACACTACTCGAGCATCTGTATTTTCTATTTTCCTTATGCATCGGGTATGGGCGGCATGGATTCCTGCATTGGGAGGCGGTGTTATGTACGTTCATATCTTATGCCATTGGGGAGGAAGATTGCTCGACACGGTGAAGGCTGTTGGATGACAGTCGTTGTAAACGTTGTCGAGTACTGGGTATTGTTTTCTCATTATGAAATTTAATGCTTTGTTATATGCTTTTTCTTGGTGCCCTGGCGTATGCTTTATCTGGCAATTTGTTGTTTAGTTTTAGCAATCCCACCAGTATCAAACCATGTTTCAAGATACATTGCGTGCACTCAAGCCTTGGAGCCACAAATCTCAAATCAACTGAGACAGAAGTAAACTAAGCTAACAAAGGAATCCCACTTCCCTACGATAATGCACCTTCCTCACCGTCAGATGACTCGAGGTATCCAAGCCTGCCATACACGATGAGGAACGCCCAGATGGCAGACAAGACATGACCTCACGGGACGTACATCAGTTGATACTGTCGACACAGGTTCATAATTTACTATCCTCCGATCCGAATGTTCTGGAAGAGTGAATATTAAAAATAGCTAAGCAGCTCGAGACATCAAAATCAAGACTATTTTAAGTATTCGTCTAAATAATTGATTCACTACGTAAAGTCTCCTTTTTTTTGTTTCTTTCAAGGAAACAGACCAATCACAGCCCCCTCTCTAACCTATACACACACACATATCTCCAAGCCACAGCGCATACGAATACCTCGCCTCAAGCCAAGTCCAAGTCAAAGCTAAAGTAGCTGTAAAGCAGCGAACCATAAGACTCTCTACATGAGAATACGAATCCGAACACGACGACATGGAGAAAAAAAATCTCTCCTCCTCCTCCTCCTCCTCATCACATACGTCATGCCATATCATGTTACATCATATCACATATCACATGGTCGACGCGTACTACGACTCGGACCAAAAATAAAACCCCCCCCCCTAACCCCACGCGCTGGATTTTTTGGGGGAAGTAAAACTGAAAAAACAAAAAACTAAATAAAACTAAAAAAAAACTAAAATTTTTTTAACAAACTAAAAGATCTCACCCCATGAGAGATGAAAGATGAGAGATGAGAGATGAAGGAGAGAGAGAGAGAGAGAGATCAAGGATATACAAGGGAAACGTAATTAGTACTATTATTCTAATCACATAGTTATCTTTACATACGCACACAATCTTTCCCCTTTTTTTTTTAATGAGGGACATGGACAAGCTTTTACGCATACGCACGGCGCGGCGCAATAGGATGGGATTGTTTTCATCGTCGTCGTCATAATCATAGTCGTAATCATGTCAATTTCTTAATGTTACATTGTTGTTGTTATTGTGGGTTTTAAACATAACATTTTATGCACGTAAATTTTAAAGCAATAAAAAAATTAACTTACATTTTGTTTGTTCGTTTTCGTCGTTGTCGTCGTCGTCGTCATCTTCATCTTTGGTGGGGAGGAGGGGTGGGGAGTGGGTGTGTGGCGTCCATTTGTGTATCTATGTATCGGTGTTTTTCTTTGTATCGGTGTATTTTTTTTTAATTAGTGTATCTGTGTTGTTTGTGTGATTGTGATTGTGGCTGTGGCTGTGAGGGAGGTGATGTGTAAATGTTTGTTTGGATGTAGGTATAGTTGCGAGTTGGTAGGTAAGTAAATTGGGAAATTACCTATCAGGTACGTCGTTAATAGGTTGGTTTATGCATATCCGTTGGTTTAGGCGATTTTAGTCGCGTGGGGTTTTTTTCTTTGTTGCGTCGTGTTGTGTTGGTTGGTTAATTTTGTTGTCTTTGTTTGCTCGTATACTTATTCCCTTTTTTTTGTATATTTTCGCAATGTTAGGCGAGTAGCAAGTTAGTGTTACTTGGCAGATTCGATGAGTTTCTCTGATTGTTGTTGTTGTTTTTTCAACAAAATGTTTAGGTTTGGGAGGGAACGTTTTCTCTGTTATTGATATCTTGCAGATCGTTTGGTTGGGCGAGATTGGGGTGCGTGATGTGTTGTTAAGCGGCAACTGTTAAAAAAAGAGAGATACAAGAGGTTAATAGAAATATTACTTTTATCTTCATTACAATTTTAAGGTGCAGGATGTCTTTTGTATGCGAAATTCAGACTAAAGCACAAGTTAAGCCGCGTGTTTTGCGAAAAATCCGTATACAATCATCATTGCGTCCTCATCTCTGGGAGTGCAATATTAAGACCGTTTCAAAATAACTGATGTACGAGAATTATTTTTGATATTCCCTGCTGTTTAGGTAAGTTTAGAATGATTAAAGAATCTTACTGCCATATGATAGTGCCCTTTCTTGTTGTCAGGTAACATGAGGTATCCAAGCCTGTCCATACACGATGGGGAATGCTCAAATAGCAGACAAGACATCACATTACGGGACGGGACGCAATACGCTTGATTTTGTCGACGCAGAAACAAAGACCCAAGGAAGTATGCATTCATAATAATTAAGATGAGCAATTAAAACTTACTCTTTGCATCGCCCAATCAACAAAACTACCATAACAAATGGATAGTAGAATTTCAAGTTAAACTAGCGAGTAGGGTATGTAAGATTTAGCAAAGTGTCAAAGTAACACAAACAAAATTTAGAAGTGTACTAAAATACAGGTGGACAGTTCTTAGTAACCTGCTTTTCTTTTACAGCTTTATGATTGTTACTTATTCAGATGGCGTGATTTCAACTATGTAACAAGATACTCATAATTTATCCCAGTGCAAATCGTATTGTCTTGGCTAATGCTACAGTAAGATAACACTAAACTAACTTCTGTAGATATGCGATTGTCTGCTTGTGCATGCAGCTAGTTTATGCGCTAAGTTTACTCGGACAACCTGAAAACTTACCCTCTATGTGTTGTACATTGTACATTAAAATTCGCTCAACCGAGAAATAAACCAATAACATCACCAATCCACAAAGCACATGAAAAATTCCCATCCTCCAAGCCAAGTCCAGGTCCAAGAAAAATACTACCATGGCACCAGGCATAAGTATTGTAGATGGGGAGGCTAAGGGCCATAAATCAGGCTGGACTTTTCAAGACACTAATTGTCTCTATTATTCCTCATTTTGATACAACTCATGCCCCCCTCATCTCAAGCTACGGTTGATATTATCAAGATTGATATTCTTCCCTAAGAAAAAAATTAATAGTTTTGCATGAAAGCAGCATAACTGAGATGGAATTTCCAATCCCTGTCGCCACCCCACCTGCAACGCTAGTGCCTGGGTACCACGATAAAAGCAACGAACCAAATCTATACGCGAGTGCGAATCCGAATACGGCGACTAAAAAAATCCCTCCTCACACGTCATGCATGTTATTCGTGTATGTTAGACGCAAAACTCCGACAAACCCCGTTTGATTTGAAATCCATGAAGAAAATGGCTTGTTACGTGATGCAGAGGACAGGAGGGATCAAGGGGGTATACAAAAAAAAGAAGAAGAAGAATCCCCTGCACAAGACATTGTCTTGTTTACTAAGAGTAGTTTTCATCACCTGGGTATTTTGGTGTCTGTTGTATTTTACATATGCCGTGGTGTTCTTTGTCCTGCACCGCCGCAGCAGCAGTAGTAGTAATAGCAGTAGTAGTAGGTAGAAATAGCAGCAACATCAAGAAACAACAAGAGAGAGAGGGAGAGAGGGAGAGAAAAGAAGAAGATGTTAAAAAAAAAGGTATTAGCATGTGATTGTGACCAAACATCCAACCAACCAAACACCTACTTGAAAAATGAAGCCCGTACTTTCCTTTCAAACGAGACGTGTTTTAAAAAATATATACCAAGAAACAAGGAACCTGCGAAAAAACACTTTTCTCTGGAATGAAGGAGGGAAAGGAGCAGGGAGAAAGGAAGGGGGGGGGGGCATAGAGTGTTTATCGAGGATTCCCAAGATACTTCCTCTCCTCCCTGGGCTTACCTTCACTTCTCACTCTTCTGACGGGGAAAAAAGAGAGAAGCAAGCTTGTCCATTTATGTACAAGATCATGTAGTTCTTATCCCCCCCTTGGTGGGTCAACGCTCGGTTCCGTAGGAACCTACTGCTAGGCTGCATCTTGCCAATGTTCCTGCAGGTGATGTAATTGGCTTGTTTGTTTGGGGGTTTTGCCCCCTCCCTCCCATTTGTCGCTGCTTATTGGGGTACCTGTGGTGCGATTTCGACACGATGACTAAAATATTAGCCTTTTTTTTTCTCGAGGGCTGGTTGGCTGGTTGGTTGGTAAGCGGCGAGGCGAGATGTGACGTTGTATGTTAAGGTGCGTTGAAGGATGGTTGCATGAATCAATTCTTTCACCGTGCCAGGATTTTGTAATCTACATGTGCAATTCAAGTTAATGTGCAAAATCTAGAGAGTATATAACATGCTTAGTGAGTGCTTTGCCATCATTAAAACAAAGAATATTGTGGCAGAAAGTCATCTACTCAACCATTCATCTCTTCTTCATAACCTCCATTCCCACAACTCCCCAAACATGGCGGCTCCTACCATCCTCGTCATAGGCGCAACAGGCAACACCGGCCAAAACGTTGTCCGCAGTCTGCCCACGCTCCTCCCAGCAAACAACACCTACCGCATCATCGGCCTCACCCGCTCGCTCTCCAACCCCGTCTCCCAGAAGCTCGCCAAACTACCCCATGTCGAGATGCGCGAAAAAGACTGGACAACCATCGACACCGCCTGGCTCCAAGAACACAACGTTGTGAAAGCCTACCTAGCGCCGCACAACCTTCCCCAGCAATTCGTCGAAGAATCCGCGCTGCACATTGCCCTGTTACACGCTGGCGTCAAGTACGTGGTCCGCGTATCGACAAACGTGCAGTACATTGGCCCCACCAACCCCGTTTACTACGGGCGCTCGCACTGGGCGATTGAGACGATGCTGAGCCAGCCCGAGTTTAGCAGTCTGCAATGGACGTCGCTGCAGCCTAATTTCTTCACTGCTAGCTATCTTGCTTCGGCTGTGCAGTGGGTCAAGGCGTACCAGAAGAGTGGAGAGCAGAGTGTGCTAGGTACGAACCTCTCTGCGGATGCGGCGGTGGCGATGGTCGACCCGGAGGATGTTGGTAGTGTGGGTGCTCATCTGTTGGCTTTGGAAGACCCGACGCCGCATAATCAGGCTAAATATGTGGTTAGCGGCCCTGAAGATGTCACTGGGGAGCGTGTGATTGAGTTGGTTGAAAAGATTGCTGGTGTCAAGGTCGAGAAGGTGGTATTCAAGGATACGACGTGGATTTCAGACTTGGCCAAGTCTGGGGTATATCCTCAAAAGGTGGTGCCTTCGATTCTAGCTGGGTGTGAACCACTCTGGCAGGGCACATGTTCACTTGCCATAACGCCGACTAGCAAGAAGATTGCAGAACTAGCGCCTCCGAAGCGGACTATTGCAGATGCCTTTGAGGCCATGCTGAAGGCATAGATGTGGTTGATCCACCAAGTACCAACGAATGATCTAGGAGAAAATATATTAAAACAACAAGAAAATAGCTCAATTTGGACTTGGACCGTGCAAAGTTGCTAAATTTCTGTAGCGTGTAGAATTGAAAGTGTTTTACCCAAGTCGGTGTATTGCGACTAGCTCCTAGAGCGTGAATCATAGCCTACTGAATAAACCTTGTACATTAACCAAATCAATGCCTGCTGTGTTGCCTGCACTACCTCAGGGCGCAGCTGCTGTAGCCTGACTAGGTCCCGCTGCATGGCTGCCTGTAGGCTACAACGTGTGTTGTTTTTGTGGCACTTAGCTATCATTCGCTTATGCCTGTTACACCCGCCGCCTTTTGTCTCATGAGTGTGCCTTGCAAATAAGCAGCCAGCCTCTAGCGCTTATCTCGTTTCCATTTAAGTCAGCACAAAATTCTAGTGTCTTTCAAAGCTATTCGTTGCAATCGCAGCAATGGCGGATATCGCAAGTGTTCACTTCCACTGCCGCGAGACATGATTGTTTCAACTTGCATCATTATTCTGCGAGGTGAAAAATAGTATCGTTGGAAACTAGACTCAATTGCCTTGTTGTTGCCGAGCCGCTGAGAGGAAGATGCCCTGACACCATCCGCACTGATATCGCAATTAATAATCTACAACGCACGAGTTGACTTTCATCCTCATTTTTGCGGTTTTGGTGACGAGGTTGTCGCTGTACTGCTCGCCTCATCGCTGATGTCACCGAAGCCAAGATTCCTGAACGAGTCCGGAGCCATGAGATTCCTAAATGGAGGGTTAGTTAGAATCCTAGTTATCGAGATGTCACAGACGAAGAATAGCCAGCTCATCTCGGAAACCCAAATACAACAGATACGTACCTGTCCATCCGACAGGATAAATAAGACTTGGACAAGTTGCGGCATTCGTCGTCGTTGGTCCCTCGATGGGACTTTATGCATTTCAAGTACGACATCATGATGTGCTTGCATTCCCCTAGTAGGATCTGTCAGTTGTGGAACTGAATATTGAGCATAAGTGTGCAAGGTGTGCGGTCTGTCGGTGCCGGATGTCGGTCGAATAGGTGTGGAAGACGAAGGGGCGAACGTACCATCGTGATCGAGGGGGAAGGAGCCGCGCTCAGGTCTATTGAGATTGTGTGAGTCAGCATCTGAATGTAAAGTGGATGCTTGGGACAATGCCAGAAGCGTCCGCATCCTCACAGCGCAACAAGACATTGAGTGTAAACGTACGGATTCGGCTTCTGAATCTTTTGCCCCAGTCCTGCTCCACCAAAAGACGCCATTTCCAGCCAACAATTATCCTAGTACGAAAACTACAAAGACGGTTTACTCTTTCACAATCAGGTCGCAGAAAAAGAGTCGTTGTGGTGGGCGAGTAAGCTGTCCTGATAAATTAGTTGGATGCATGGTCTGACGTCCAGCTTGGGCTGGCCTGTGCACAGACGCGTCGTTCGTCCCTGCAGATCTGGGATGACGTGCATTTGGACACCGCAGTGGCTGCACAGATCGTGGGGACAGATCAACACGGAGGGAAATGGTGGAATGAAATATCATTGGTAGGACGTGGATCGAGCATTAATCTGGAATGCGGGTTGTGGTGGCGAGAAAGTTTTTGACAAAAGAGTTCATCAAAGCTCGATTTGTGTTTGAGGCGTCTGGTTGTCACCTCACATTAATCGACCTCATTACAGTCCTTTTTCTTACAGTAAATGCAACGGGTGGAGCGTAAAAGCACATTTTGAGAGACAAGGTCATTTATATTGATTCTCTCTATAACAACTCAATACACGGAAGGAAGTACACCCAACCTACCTCCATCAGTAGGCAGCACCGTACCATTCTGATACGCGCCGCCTTTGCCTACCAAAAACAGCGCCACCCCTACAATGTCATTCGCAACCCCCATTCTTCCTTGCGGAACCTGATTGGTAGCAAATTTGATGGAATTCGCCGTGTTCATCTCACTCGGAAAAGGTCCAGGCGCAATGACGTTGCTTCGAATTCCCCACTCGCTCAAGAATGTGCTCATCATCTTGGACAGGTGTGCAGCTGCAGATTTGCTTGCACTGTAGGCAAGTCCAGCAGAAACCCACCTACTGTACGATGCCACGCTGGCAACAGTGATGATCTGAGCCATGCGGTCATCGTCGGCATCGACTCCTATGCTTTTCAAGTTGGATACGTCTTGCTCGCGAGTGTTGTCGGGGCCTTTGAATCGTCCTGCAGCCCATCCTCGGCGTGTATTTGCGGCTTCGAGTAATGGCAGAAATGAAGCAGACACGCCAATGACTGACTGCGTGTTTATGGCCAGAGTCTTTGTCCAGTCATCCCAGCCAGACACCATTATATCACGCAGTTGATCGATTGAAGTAGCGGCATGAATCTTCTGGCCGTTGGTAGGCCCTATGACGCCAGCATTGTTGAACAGAACATCCACGTAGCCAGACTCCTTCTTAATCTGCGATACGGCTGCATTCACAGATGCAAGGTCAGAGACATCGCAAGCTATAGCAGAGAGCACAGAAGACGAAGACTTGTGTGCCGAGGGCGAAGATTCGAGCGTTTTAATGGCATCTTCGAGAACGTTGAGACGGCGGCCAAGAAGGTAGACTTTGGATGCGCCGTTTTGATAGAGTGCCGATGCAATTGCGAGGCCAAGTCCTACGATTGTGAGCCTAAGCCGAGGTGCATTTTTGTGGTGAGCTTCGAAGCTGCCAACTGAGCGCGGGGTAGCTTCGAAGCTGTCAGAACGTACCACTGCCACCACCAGTGATTACTACAACCAGCCCCGTGGCCGAGAAAAGGTTTGCTGGGTTGAAAGACGCTGTGACATCCATGACGAGTTTTTTTCTTTTGGAAGATTTGATTCTGGGTTTAAAGAGCTGGAGCCTGCCAGGGAGGAGGGAGCTGCTTGCTGACAAACGCTACATCAATGCCGGTAGTTATTTGCATTGCCGGAGTCGAGTGTGAAATTGCGTCACTCACAGACGGAAGAGCCCCGCGGAACCGAGGAAGTGGCACAGTGAAGTAATTCAGACGTATAATTGAATGCGAAGGGGTATCATGACCGTATAAACGCCCGTCTCCAATTGATATGGATGTTTGTCCTCAGCTAATGCCGCCCACAATCTTCAAGCCCTGGCTGTCGGCCGAGTGTGCGAGAATGTACCGGCACGGATGCCAGGCAACATGCGCCGCGGGATTTGCAATGCTCACGGTGTGGACGATTTCGCCCGTCTCGACGTGTGCAATCTTCAGCTTCTTCTCCGTCTTGTCGTCCGAGCCAGCCGTGATGTAGCTTCCATCAAACGAAAAATCGACGCTCTTGACGGGTTCAGTGGTGAGGTCAAAGGTGCGCACGCAAATCCACTCCTGGGTATCCCAAATGGAGACCAGGGCGTCGCCTCCGCCGGCGGCCATGTGCTCGCCGCTTGGCGACATGGTGATGGCGTAGCACGAGGACGTGTGGGCGTTGAGCGTGAGGGCAGGCTCAAAGGACGGGTAGCGCATGCCCTTGATGCAGCCGTCGCCGTTGGTCATGAAGAGGTGGCGGCCTGACCAGTCGAAGACGCACTGGTTGGTCTGCACTGGCTGGCGATGCTCGGAGCTGATGCGCAGCGCAGCGCGGTCAATCGCCACCAGCACGTTGTCCTGAGTGTAGGATTAGCATGCGCAGACGATGCAGCACACGGCCAGCAGGACCCACCTTGCGCCCGGCAACAATCTCGTTGCCATCCGGCGTCCAGGCCAGCGTAAAGGGCTGCTCGCCCACCCTGACCTCGCCCACGCTGGCCTTGGAGCGAATGTCCCAGAACCTGACCATGCCGTCTGTGCTGCAGCTGGCCAGTTCGTTTTCGTTGATTGGGTGGAAGGCGACGCGCTCGAGCGAGATGGGGCCTGTTGCGCCAGGCGTGCGCAGCTCGGTCGAGTTCTTGACATTGGTCTTTTCGGGGTTCCAGATGCGCAGCGTGCGGTCGGCGGCGCCCGTCGCGATAAATGTGCCTGACGCATTCCATGAGAGCGTGCGGATGTAGTGCAGCGACGACACGGCGCTGCCGGGGCGCACATTGTCGATGTAGATGGACGTCTTGAGCTTGGAGAAGGCTGGCGAGAAGGCCGACTTGGCGAGTGGACGCGCACGAGTAGGAGGCGCCATGCTGGAGGGTCGACGGACGCGTGATATCGCGTCTTGGTTGTCGCGTCGTGGTGGTCCTGGTTGTCGCGTCGTGGATTACGCGCTGCGCTGGCTGAGATTCAGAAATGCTGGAGCTTGGATGACGCTAGCACAGGCATTCTCCAAGTCGACCGTCAAACACGTTCAACTCTTGTTTATCTCGCACCGTTGGATGTGTCTAACCGCTACTGCTAAACTTGTTTCATACTTGCTGCTACATTTTTTTTGTTACTAGTGGTTAGAGATGTAAACTAATACTACTAATCCAGATTCTTTCATCTTGCTATACACGTTCAAATAAATTTCACATGCATGCTTTCCTACTACAGCTGCTTTACATGTTTATTTCGCACAGTGAAATGTATCTGACTGTCACTGCTACACTTGTTTCACACCTACTGCTATATATGTTTCACCATTACTTCTTGGAAAATCTTGATTAATACATACTACCACCCTTGGTTAAACAATCTTGCTAAACTCGTTCAATTGGACCCTCCATACATGCTTTACCACCACAGCTGCTGTACCTGTTAACCTATAATGCTTTACAAATGCAACCTTTAGTGCTCTACATGCCCAACTAATCCTGTCCTTCAAGTCTGACCAATCCTGCTAAACATATTCAACTACTACTATCAAACACGTTCCACAAGTGCTGTTAAGCATATTCAATCAACACCCCCAAAACACATCTTCACACATCTTTACACAATGCACTCGAATTTTCACATGTAGAATCCCCCCTGGTCGTAGCACATTGTCGTTCGTATTCATACAGTACGCTAGCTACTCGTTTCGCCAGCGTCATCCATCACCTTTCCCATCCTCTCTCTGCACCTCCTGCTCATTGCTTCTTGCTCTCTGCGCCCTCCTTCTGCATGCCCTCGCACCCAACCAGGCTTCCAGCCTTCTCCTCAACCCCGCCAAATCCCTGCTGGCTAGCATCTCTGTTTGCTGAAGCTGCCTTCATCGCATCGACGGCTTGCGACTTGTCTTGTACGCCTGACGACTTCCATGCCTCATTGCCTGTTACATTGCCAATTGTCTCCTGTCCAATCTGTTAATCGTGAAAATTAACACAAAGGTACTACGTGCATACCTCAGCGGCGCCCTTGACGTATTGAGCATGGCTGGCCACGAGGCCGGGCTGATTCTGGTTGTTGGCAGACATGTTGGAGGACTTTGTGTTGATATGGAGATGGTAGATCCAAAAAATAATCGATACTGTTCGCACTTTTAAGTTGACACTGAAATGGCAGAGTTGAAGAGTAGTCGATGTGACTGTTTGGGTTAAAGTCGATATTTAAACAGCGAATTTAAAAGATGCGCTCAATCGTTGCTCCAGGCCACGTCTGGCTCTGGAAATACTACAAACGTCACAAAACGTCGTACATTGACTTCAAGCGTTGACGTCATCAACAGCGCCATCACACGGCCACGCGCCGAGCATACAACTAAGGCAAACACGTCCAGCGCCCAGCATCCAAAATCAACGCCCGTCGCATTGCTTTACTCAGCAGAAACCGAAACCGAGACCGAACCTATTTTTCGGTGATACCAAGGTTCAGATGTATTATGGATCTGCAGAGTTGTACTTGTTATCGGAGAGAAACATTGCAATCTGCCTCTTTTGCAAAAGCTTCATCATTTCCGAGGGCTTCAAGTGGTCAGATGAAGCTCCACTCGGAATCAGTAGCAATACACCTACTTGAATATCTTACTGCAAGCAACAAGGTGTGTAACAAGGGAGACTTCCTAGTCCAAACTTCCAACCTCGGCAATGCAAGCAACCTTTACACATCCAATTTTTAGCCTCGAATCTACAACCGCTGCCATTGGCTCTTATAATTTTATCCGGCTGTTTCACTACGTATTAGAGAAACGGACGGCAAATGTAAACAGGGGGGTACGAAAATACTTACAAATCAACATAATTGCGTGCCTAATACCAAAACTCTTCTATGGCTATAAAATACTTCCTCAGGCCAGCAAGGCGTCAATATTTTTCACAACCACCAACTTCTAAGACTTGTATTCCTAACCTACAACCCGTGAAGTTGGTTCTCACCGCAACAAGCACTTCAACACCTGACGAGTGCACCGTTAGCGACAACAAAAGTCTGTATAAAAAAATGGCGCCACAAGACCTCAACCGCGGTGTCCAAGGCATCGACTACTTCACCCCAGAGCACAATGCCTCCCCCGGCTCCGCTGTGCCAAATGCCAAATCTGAAAAACCAACACCGACCCTCTTCAAGCCCCTCGCCATCCGTGGCACAACTCTCCGCAACCGCATCATGGTAGCACCAATGTGCCAGTACAGCACTGCAGCCTTTGGCCCTCAAACCGGCGCCCTGACCGATTACCACGTTGCCACGCTAGGTCACTACGCACTCAAGGGCGCTGCTCTCGTCATGGTCGAGGCCACGGGCGTTCAGTTCAACGGACGCATTTCGCCAAATTGCCCTGGACTGTGGAGTGATGCCCAAATTCCCGCGTTAAGGAGAGTCAGCGACTTCATCAAGAGCCAGGGAAGCCTCAGCGCCATCCAACTCGCCCACGCAGGCAGAAAAGCCAGCACATGCGCGCCCTGGATTGCCGGCGAGCGCACCCAAGGCGGCAAGCGCAAGGTCAGCGTCCGCGCCAACGCCGACGTGGGTGGCTGGCCCGAGGACGTCGTCGGGCCCATGGGCGGCGAGCAATGGACATGGGACGAGAAGCTACTCTCCGACGAAAGCGGCGGGTACTGCGCCCCGCGCGCGCTGAGCGAGCCTGAGATAGCACAACTCGTGCAAGACTGGGCCAGCGCCGCCCACCGCGCCATCCAAGCCGGCGTCGACGTGATTGAAATCCACGGCGCCCACGGCTACCTCATCCACCAATTCCTCTCCCCCATCACTAACCAGCGCACCGACAAGTACGGCGGCTCGTTTGAAAATCGCACCCGCCTGCTGGTCGAAATCATCCACGCCATCCGCGCAGTCATTCCCCAGTCCACCCCGCTGTACCTCCGCATCAGCTCAACCGAGTGGATGGAAGAGACTGAAATCGGAAAAAAGCTCGGCAGCTGGGACGTCGAGAGCTCCATCAAACTCGCCAAGTTGGTCGCCACGCTGGGAATCGACCTCCTGGACGTCAGCAGCGGGGGCAACCACCCCCAGCAGCGCCTCAACCCCTTCGACACAAAGGACTACCAGACGCGCATTGCATCGCGTATTCGCGCCGAACTCAAAAAGGAGAACCTCGCCATGTTCATCGGCGCGGTGGGACTCATAACCGAGGCTGAACAGGCGAGGGGAATTGTCGAGGAAGATGGTTCTGCTACTGACCGTGGCAATCCTATTACAGAGCTTGAGAAGGAGGCGCAGGCTGCGGTGGGCTTGACGGAAACCACAGACGGGAAGGACCCGCATGCTGATGTTATCCTCGTGGCGAGACAGTTTATGCGCGAGCCCGAGTGGGTGTTGAGAGTGGCATGGCAGTTGGATGTCGATGTTGCATGGCCGAATCAGTTCTTGCGCGTGAGATTTCCAAAGTTGTGAGAAAGACGAGTAGTCGGTAGATATAGAGGAGTATGCATAGAGGGTGTTGGTGTAGACGTAGGCGTAGAGCAAGCTAGAGCGTATACGATTTGATTGATCCATGTCAAGTTTCAAGCTTGTCGTTATTTACTTTTTGATACTTTTGGAGTGAGTTTGGAAGGGAGAAAAACATGCGTGTTTGGTTGTCGTTGGAGATGTGTGGTTTTGGCGACCAAGAGACGTAGAGGTGCTTAGTCAAATACACATTCATCCATCCATCCATCCATCCAACAGGGAATATGTATAATGAGAAAGCCAAAACTCCATTGCAGGTACTTTTTTCTTTGCCAAAAAGCCCCCAGACACATAAAACCGACCACCCTATGATATCAACTGCCGTACGACATCAATTTTCCCCTACGGCCACGCGGGATCCTCGACTCTCCTAAAACACGCGACAAACTTCTCCCCCTTATTCCTCTCCACCTTCTTCCCCTCCTCCGTCTCCCTCCGCATAATCCCCACACACTCATCCATGCCTTCCCTCTCCTCCCCAACCCCCTCCTCAAACACCTGCCCACACCTCTCAAAACTAGGATGCCTCTCAAAATGCCCCTTCATCCACTCATGCAAATCCTTCACATCTGTAATCGTGTACACCACCCCACCTGGTCTAACCACAAACGCATACTCGGAGTTGAGTGTGTACGACACGATTCTCGCCTTGTGCTTGCGCTGCTTGAAGTGCGGGTCCGGGAAGCAGAGGAAGATTTTGGAGAGTTGGGCCTTGGCGAAGAAGTTGGGGAGGAATTTCATCGTGTTGGCGCGGAGGCAGGCGATGTTTTGGTATGAGGAGGGGGAGGGAGGGGGGTTGGTGGTGAGGTTTTGGACGCGGAGGGCGCGGATTTTGTCCTGGACGTATTCGGTGACGGACATGCGGATTTCCATGCCTATTTGTTGTTGTAGAGTTAGGGTGAGTGGTACAACATGTAGATGTATGTTTATGTTTTTTTTGCAGTTTTATCGTGGTTGGGGGAATGGGTAAATCAGATGTGAATGTATGCATAGGGGTTGCATGTAAAGAAATAGCGATGATGAGGGAAGAAATAAAGAAGAGAGAGAGGGAAAGAAAATGAGAAAGTTTAGAGAGAGAAGAGGAAGAAAAGAAAAGAAAAGAAAAAGACTCACCCAATATCAACGTCTCTGGAAACTTTGGCGCAAGAGCAAACAGCAACCCCCCAAACCCACACCCAATATCCGCAATCTCAACATTCTTCGTCAAGGCCTTTACTCTCCCAAGCTCTCCCCCCTGCTCTCCCGCTTGCCCCTGCACATCGCTCATCTCCTCCTCTTCCTCTCCCTTTCCCTCTCCTTCATTCTTCTCTCCTTCTTGCAAATCACCAACCGCATACGCAGGATACAACTTGGCCCAATCCATATCCGCGGGGCTGCTAGGACTGCAAACATCTCGTCAGCCCAAATTCAAGCAACCAATCAATCAATCAATCAATCAATCAACCAACAAATCAAACATGTGCATATGATTAAATTCAAAAAAGAATGGCTCAAGTACTATGTCAAGGAGTGATCCGAAAAGGGATTGGCGTGTGCGCGCTGTCTGTAGAATTTCTTCTTGGGAAGCGCGGCATTGTGCTCGTCGTTGATGGCGCGTTTGTAGTCTTCGCGCTTTTGGCGCTTGGCGGGTTCGCCGGGCATGGTGGTAGTGGAAGAGGTGGTGGCTTGGATGGATGGGTGGACGGGGTCTTTTTTTGTGGATTTTAGCTATGGCGAGGTTGTGTCGGAGAGAAAGCCTGGCACGGGTTAGGTCATGTGAGGAAAAGTGAAAGTGGATTGGTTGGGTGTTGTCGCGAAGCGAGGCTGTTGGTGTGGTGTGGAGTCAGACTTTTTTTTTTAGTTCAAGGGTCCACGGAAACATGTTTCATCAGCCAGCCCGCGGAGAGAGCGTGACGATCGTGTTAGGAGGAAAAAAAAACGGCAATGACGTAATCTCTAGCAATGGAAATCGTTCTCACAGTCGTCTCAACATGACCAAGATTTCATAGGTTCAGACTAGAAAATGTGGAATGCGCAGCACAAACGACCGTGATCAAAAATGTGTGTACAAGAAGCCTAACCCCAATATTGCGCCAAATGCTTGCTAACCCAGATGCCAATCACTCCAGTCGGTTGTTATCAACAAAATTCAATTGCTCCCTGACACCCATGGTCCTCTATGTGTTCCAACTGTAGTTTCTGGAACCTAGGCCTTGTTAGTGAGGCTACAAATTCCAATGTGCTTGTATACGTACTTCTCGCTCTTGGCATGAAAGTAGATGCCTTCAATGTTCCCTAGAACCTGATTGAAACAAATGTAGTAAAAGCCCTCGAAACTAGCGCCCGAGATTGATTTAACACGGTGGTCAGGCACAAGAAACGACTCTTTCCAGCGCATGAACAGGTGCTCCTTTTGCATCCACTCTTTTGTTGTCAGATCAGACCGCGAGGAATGCTTTGAAAGAGGTTTGTATGCTGGGAATCGCGCCCAGTGTTGTCGGTCGACCTTTTCATTCGAACCCCACTCGGGGTGTTGCGTGATGAAGGCATATTTTGTTCCAATAATCTCAGACTCGAAAAAGGTGACGAGACTGGGATGGTCCTCGGTCAATCCTATCGGCGCGTTAGCCAGCACCCACCAACCATCAAGCCGCAACGCAGCAGATGTGCCTACCTTGAATTCGCAAATATCCACACATGAACGACTCGCGCATGTCGACATATTTTATCTCGACCTCTACTTCGTACTTTTGGCGATCAGATGTCTGCGTGCCCTTGAAGCGGCTGCCGGGACGGAGGAGCGACGACGATGTACTTGGATGGAACTGCACTGCACTTTAGTAACTCTACCCAGCTGACGGCTCGCGATTGTAAAACAAAGCCCGCACGTACCCTGTGGCTCGGATATGGCGATGACAGTTGGCTTGCTAGCAATGATGTGGGTGCAGGTGTGGCGGTCGTGCTTGTCGAGAGCGGTGAGCCTTGCGATGCGCGTTGATCTTCCGCACCGTCATCTGTTGTAGTCATGGGTGTGGGAGTATCTCTGACGGGGTCTTCTGTGTGTGTGGTTGGAGGCTTCGAGTCCGAGGACGACGGTAGGGGCGCGAGAGGCGCTTGCGGCGGTCTTGATTGCTGGGTCGAGGGTTCAGCGACAGACGTGGCATTGATGTCGGTCGTGGCGATGGTCGTCGGTTCAATGGGGTCGAGTGTCAATGTTGGGCGCGACTCTTCTGGTGGGCAGGTCGCGCGGCCAGCGATGCTCTCGTGCTCCGCTGGCGGTGACCGCATCGCATCATCGGGCGTCGGCATGATCCAGTAACAGGACGCCGAGTTTGCAGGGGGAAAAGTTTTCGTCTGGGCTCGAGACAAGGGAAGGCAGAGAGTGCAATGGGCGGAAAATCTACGAAGCAGAATTTGTGGCGACGGCGATCGAGTTCATCATCACCTTGGGCGTCGAGGCGTCTGGAGGGAGAGATGTGGGTCTGGCCTGCGGTTTCGCGGGGAAGGATGCGCCCGTCGCGTTGCAAGGATTCACGTGGGCGTGGGGGCATGGGCTCACGACCAGACTGCCGTTCCACCAAGCGGGAGTCGGGCACTGGCAACGCTTGCGGGGGCACCATTGGTTCTCTTCAAAGTTTTGGTCATCTACAACTTTTGCTTCTCAGTGCTCGCGCAGTGTGCTTCAACTGCTGACTCGACCTTTGCCTGCGTCTACGACAACAAGTTTCCAAAGTATCTGCATTAATTGAACCCCCATCTGAGCAATTGGCCCCATTCCTGAACAGACTCCAGACGCCGCACCCCGCGAATTAACTCGGCGTTTGGGGGGCTCGTCGTTCGGACATGTTGCTGTGTCGCCGAGAATGGCAGGTCCAATCCTCTTCTGTCTTCTCATGCCATGTCGCCAACCTATATGGGCTTGATCTGCTTGGGTGTGAGCCAGGCTTGCAGCGAGTGATTGGAGGCATACTAACCTTGAAATGCAAAGAGATTAACGAGAATACTAGCGCCTTGAGATCCTGGACGAGATAATAAAAGACTCGGAGGCCTTCTGGGTCAGATGAGTCCTGCACATCCTGCAGGGAACCGATTTTGGCGGTCTGGATGGGTCAGTATGCGCGGGCGTCGAGATGGAATGGAATGGAATGGAAATGGAGTGGAAATGGAATGAAAGGGGCAGCAATTGTACCTCGAAGGAAATGTGCTCGCTTCCCAGGCGGATCTCCAGCTCCTGACGGCCATCCTTGTTCTTCTGGGGCCATTTTGTGTCGTCTTCTCTGAGAGGTCCAAGTTAGTATGCAACGCACGTGATGAGAAATGGCTCTGAACATACTTGAGGATTTCGCTCTCCTTGACAATGCGCTTGATCTCAGCTACCAGCGCATCGCTGACGCACACTGTGAGGGGTTTGGTAAGATGGCAGACCACACACACACATGGAAATTACATACTCTCTTTGCGGATCAGCGAGTCGTTGCGGTAGTTTGAGTTGTTGGCATATCGCGCAGACGCGCTGCGGCCGTCGCCCAGCACGCGAAAGTCGAATTCTAGCAGAATGAGTATTGGAGTCACGGCATGGTGGAAAGTTTTTTCTGCATGTGTTGACTGACCCAAGAACTCATGGCCGAATCGTCCCTGGTGGCCCGAGCTACAAAAAGGTCAACACGGCAGAATTCGAGATTGGCACAGAAGATGCGTACTAGTATCTCAGGTAGAAGGGCTCGTTTGTGCTCATGGTGGGCACGAAGTGGTGGTTGCACGGGACTGGTTCTCGCGGTGGCTGTCCTGGAGTCGAGTGGTCGCGCGCGGTGAGGCCTGGCCTGGGGAGTTCTCACGTTCTCACCATCGTTGGCTGCCAATCCCTGTCGCTTGGCGCTCCGGGGACCACTTTGTCGACACCTGGAAGACGGACACGTACAAGGGAAGCGCCTCACGTCGACCGCAAACGAGCCTCGATTCTTGCGTGCAGGGCCATTCCTCTCTCCCGCACACATTCCCGTCGCCAGACTGCAGCCCCATCACGTGGTCCAGTCTCCCCGCCGAGTGTCCAGAGCACACACGTAGCATTCCGTCCGCTGCATTGCATCCCACCGGCCCTCGACACGGCGGGCAAGTAGGGGTCCACGACCAGCACGGCGAGTCGACAGCCCACGGCAGGCACGACGCACACACACACCACCACCCCCAACACCACACCACACCGCACCCCCGCCGCGCAGCCACATCTGCCCCGTCCCCGCCATGGCGACGTTTCTCGAAAACGCGTACAGTCTGGTACCGAACACCTGGCCGCACGCATGCAGAGCTCCGGGGAGCTGACTGGGGGACAGGTACACCAGGACAACGCCGCCGATGCGCCCCCGCAGAATGAGCTCAAGCAGGCGCTGGAGAAGGGCAGCGACGAGCAGAAGATTGAGACCATGGTGCGCCCTCCCTGCTGCCCCTACCACTGCCTCTACCACTGCCTCTACCACTGCCTCCACCACTGCCATTGCCAGTGACATTGCTCTACCATTGTCATTGCCATTGGCACTGCACGCACCTGCCATTGTCACTGCATGCTCCTGCCACTGTCACTGCATGCTCCTGCCACTGTCACTGCTCGCACTTTCCATTCCCACTACCCACTCCTGCCATTACCACCACTCACTCCCGTCTGATGCTCCCCTCTGACACGCCTACAGAAAAAGGTCCTCGCCATCATGCTCAACGGCGACGCCCAGGAGGGCCTGCTCATGCACATCATACGCTTCGTCATGCCCAGCAAGTCCAAGCCCCTCAAGAAGCTCATGTACTTCTTCTTCGAGGTCTGCCCCAAGCACGACGCCCAGGGCAAGCTCCGCCAGGAGTGGATATTGGTCTGGTGTGTATACCACGCCCGCGCACACCACCGCGCCCCACCGCTCATGCTAACAATGCCAAAGCAATGCGATTCGTTTCGACTTGCAGGCGCCCAACGAATACGTACGAGGAAACACACTGCGCTTCGTGTATGCGACACCTCCGCCCCACCCCCCGACTTGCCAGAACCTTGTTGACACATGACCCAGAACCAAGCTACGAGACGCTGAACTTGTCGAACCGCTGCTGCGTGAGCTGCTCCCCACACCCGCATCCACGCTAAATACTAACTCCTCTCCAAGAGCCCGTCCGTCAATGTCTCACGCATCGACACGCATACGTTCGAAAGAATGCCACCTTCGCTGTCGCTGCCATCTTTACTCACCTCCCAGAACTCATGCCCGATGCGCCCGACCTATTGACGACATTCCTGGATGACGAGAACGATCCTACCTGCAAGCGCAACGCATTCGCCGCCCTCTCTTCCATCAGCCATGAAAAGGCCCTCGAATACCTGAGCTCAATCTTCGACGCGATCCCCAACCACGAGGAACTGCTGCTCCTCGCTGAACTCGAGTTCATCCGCAAGGATGCCATCACCAACCCCTCCAACAAGGCGCGCTACCTCCGTCTAATCTTCGACTTGCTCGAATCACAAGTGTCAACCGTCATGTACGAAGCCGCGCATGCCCTGACAACTCTCACCAGCAACCCCGTTGCCGTCAAAGCCGCTGCGGGCAAGTTTGTGGAGCTTGCCATCAAGGAGCCAGACAACAACGTCAAGCTTATCGTCTTGGAGCGAGTAAATCAATTACGACACAAGAACGAGGGCATCTTGGACGATCTAACAATGGAGGTTCTCCGCGTCTTGTCGAGCACCGACCTGGACGTGCGCAAGAAGGCGTTGCATATTGCAATGGAGATGATTTCCAGCAGAAACGTGGAAGAGGTAGTTTTGCTACTGAAGAAGGAGCTGATGAAGACGGTCGATGAACAATATGAGAAGAATACAGAGTATAGGTCGATCCTCATCTCTTCCATACATCAAGCAGCTATTAAGTTCCCAGAGGTTGCCGCAAGTGTAGTAGGATCCCTGATGGACTTCATCTCCGACGTCAGCAGCAACGCATCCGCCGTCGATGTCATTTCCTTTGTCAAGGAGGTCGTTGAGCGATTTCCTGATCTCCGGCAATCTATCGTCGAGCGTCTGGTCTCGACCCTTGGTGAGGTCCGCGCTGGGAAGGTTTACCGTGGTGTTTTGTGGATCATTGGCGAGTTTGCCCTCGAGACAAAGGATATTCAAGAGGCTTGGAAGGGGATTCGTTCATCCCTCGGCGAGATTCCCATCCTTTCATCCGAGCAAAGATTGCTGGACGATGCCACTGATGGCAAAGAAAGCGATGAGCAAGTCAATGGACACGCAAAATCATCGGCAGCTCCTACCGGATCACGCAAAGTCCTCGCTGATGGCACGTACGCTACAGAGAGCGCCCTCACATCGTCAGCAGCAGCCAAGGCAAAATTGGAAGCAGTGAAGAACTCCCAGAAGCCCCCACTGCGCCAACTTGTCCTTGACGGCGACTACTACCTCGCCACTGTTCTTTCCAGCACTCTTACCAAGCTTGTTATGCGGTACTCGGAGATTTCCAAGGATGAGGCGCGCACAAACTCATTGCGTGCCGAAGCCATGCTAATCATGATCTCGATCATTCGCGTTGGCCAGTCCCATTTTGTAAAGACTTTTATTGATGAGGACTCGGTCGACCGTATCATGTCGTGTGTTCGCTCCCTATCCGAGTTTGCAGAAAGAAAGGATATCCAGCAAGTCTTCTTGGAAGATACCCGCAAATCTTTCAAGACCATGGTTCAGGCCGAGGAGAAGAAACGAGCCGCAAAGGAAGCCTCGGAGAAAGCCAAGTCAGCCATCAACGTCGATGATTCGTTCAACATCCGCCAACTGAAGAAGAAGGATGCAGACGGCAGCGACGAGATTGAGCAGGATTTGGAACGGGCAACAGGCGGTGACACTGCAACAGAAGATATGACATCGAAACTCAGCCGCGTGGTACAGCTTACAGGTTTCTCCGATCCTGTTTACGCCGAGGCTTACGTCAAAGTGCACCAATTTGATATCGTTCTCGACGTGCTACTTGTCAACCAAACAACCGAGACCTTGCAGAACCTCACGGTTGAATTTGCAACACTTGGTGACCTCAAGGTTGTTGAGCGCCCGCCAACTCAGAACGTTGGTCCGCATGACTTTATCAATCTCCAGTCTACAATCAAAGGTAAGCTGATTCATGACCACTATTTGAGGCAGGATGCTAATGTACCTAGTTTCTTCCACGGATACTGGTGTCATCTTTGGTAACATCTTGTATGAGGGGTAAGTTACTTTCTTGCATCAAGACATGTCGCTTAGTACTAATAACAACCACAGTGAGAAGGGCATCGACTCTAATGTGGTCATTCTGAACGATGTCCATGTTGACATCATGGACTACATCAAGCCAGCACAGTGCACAGAGACACAGTTCCGCACAATGTGGACTGAATTTGAGTGGGAGAACAAGGTCAACATCAACTCCAAGGCCAAGACGTTGCGCGAGTTCCTGAAGCAGCTCATGGCTTGCACCAACATGAGCTGTTTGACACCAGAGGCATCAATGAAGGGCGACTGCCAGTTCTTGTCGGCCAACCTGTACGCGAGAAGCGTGTTCGGTCAGTATTTTTCCGTGCGTCACAAAGTACTTCGCTGACTGGTTGCTGCAGGCGAGGATGCGCTAGCCAATCTGAGCATAGAAAAGGAAGGTGATAATGGTCCCATTACAGGGTTTGTTCGTATTCGAAGTCGGTCACAAGGACTGGCGCTCAGCTTGGGATCGCTGAAAGGCCTTAACAAGGTTGGTGTTGCATAAGCAGGCTGTTTTTGAAGGGTGAAGGCGATGATACTCATCTTGAACAGGCGCAGGCGCGAGGGAAGATTGGTGGAAGCTTTGATCACTACCGGTAGATAGTTTGTGGATGTCTGCAATACGGCGTCTACTGGAACGGAAAAGTCACGATCATGACAGGCTCGATGGCTGGTGGGATAATAGTGTTTGAGTTTACCCCAAGAAAGCAGAATCCAACGGCAGTCGAAATTGACCGTGTGTTGTACATATGCAGACTATCAGCAACGACCACGAATGGCGTTCCACATGGGACAAGGCCTCGGTTTGTCATACCGTGCTCACACCCTGACCCTGACCCTGTCCTACGTAGCACCAAACTAGGCTAATCCGGCAGCATCCGCACGTGAACGTACTGGCGACGACAAGTCACGTCTCACGTCACCACACTCATTTCCGTGCTCTGTTCAACACTCAAGCATGCTTGTGCCGTCTCTGTGTTTCTTGCGATAACCATGGCAGACGATCCATTTCGAGACCCTTCGCTACCCGCGCTACCTCCGCAACCTCCGCAACCTCCGCACGCCGCCGAGCCATCTGACCAGGATGTCGGCGACAACGCGACCGAGAATACACGTGTTCCAGACACGCTTGCTGTGGGCAGAGATGCTTCGCTTACACTGGGAACCGACTCTCTCATCGTTCTTGGTATGCCAGACGTTGGCTTATCCCGGCGCGCCCGCTCACACGTGCAACAGACGAAGAGCTTCTTGGCAGCAAACGCGCAAACTGCTGCGGCCTTTCCCTTGCTGGCAGTAAGCTCGAGAGTATGACTAAACACGCCCGGTCGCTCACGACGGACAGAGACCGACTACACGCGCTCCATTCCCTTCTACAACATCCTCTGGGCCGAGCACTCGACTGACGGCGAAGTCGCGATCCAATATGCTCACGCCACCTCCAAGGACGTACTTCGCCCAGCCATCATCAGCTACACGCTAGACAAGCCCGACAGCCGACTGGCTGAGGCGTGGATCGAACGGCTGCTGGACCGCGCCTATGGAGCGTCACAGCGGCGCAAGCGCATCAAGGTGCTAATCAACCCCTTTGGCGGCCAGGGCGGGGCGGTCAAGATGTACCACAAGTCCATTGCCCCCATCCTCGCCGCAGCCAGGTGCGAGCTGGACGTGGAGAAGACGCAGCGGCAGGGCCACGGCGTCGACATTGCACAGAGCCTTGACATTGACGCGTACGACGTCGTGGCCTGCTGCTCGGGTGACGGCATCCCGCATGAAGTGTGGAATGGACTGGGAAAGCGACAAGATGCTGCGCGGGCATTGTTCAAGGTTGCCGTTGCGCAATTGCCCTGCGGTTCAGGGAATGCCATGAGTCTGAATTTCAACGGGACTGCCAGTCCCAGCCTGGCTGCCCTCGCCTTGGTCAAAGGGCTGCGTACTCCCCTTGATCTTGCCTCGATAACCCAAGGCGATCGTCGCACTCTCTCCTTTCTATCCCAATCAGTTGGCATTGTTGCAGAAACAGATTTAGCCACCGAGCACCTGCGATGGATGGGCAGCGCGCGCTTCACTTGGGGCTTCCTTGTACGACTCCTCAGCAAGACCATCTACCCCGCCGACATTGCTATCAAAGTCGAACACGACAACAAATCCGCCGTCCGCGAGGCTTACCGTGCTGAGGCCTCCAAGCCTCCTCGTGGTCACGATGACCGTGTGCTGCCCGCTCCGGACGTCGGTCTTCCCGCCCTCCAATACGGCACCGTTAGCGATCCTCTTCCCTCTTCCTGGACTCTTGTTCCCCACCCCCACCTCGGCAACTTCTACGCCGGAAACATCGCCTACATGTCGCCCGACGCGAACTTCTTCCCTGCCTCCTTACCTTCAGATGGCTGTCTCGACCTAGTCCGTATCCGCGGCGATATCGCACGCACAACCGCTATCAAAACCCTCATTGCAGTCGAGCAGCACACGTTTTTCGACATGGACCACGTCGACTACCAGAAGGTCAGCGCGTATCGCATCATTCCGAGAGAGCAAAAGCAGGGATACATCAGCATAGACGGAGAAAGAGTACCATTTGAAGAATTCCAAGTAGAGGTGCATAGGGGATTGGGGACGGTGCTGAGCAAAAGTGGAAGACTATGTGAGGCAAAGGGCGTGTGATCAGTCTGTTCATCAAGCCCCCGTGATAGTAAGAAGAGAGATAGTATGGATGTTGCAGACGGGGAGTTGTGCGAATACCCTAGAACGTATTTATATCGTTCTACGTTTGGGATGGAGATTGGGGATGACTACCGTTTCCTTCTCTGTTATTAATCGATTTTTTTTCTCTCGTTACAGTGAGCTTTTTGTTTTCTTTCAAATTTTATATTTTTCTCTTTACTTTCACAAATCTCTAAACTTGTTGTTCTTCATTTTCAAGGTACTTATTATTCCACGTCCTCGTCATCACGCTGGGAGTAAGCAGGCAAGTAGGTAAGTGAGTGAGTCAGCCCGCCTGACCTCTCTCCCCCACTCCGAAGTTCTCCCCAGCTTGGGTGGGAAAGATTGTGGATTTTGTTGGATGCCTACTGCCCCACTTTCCCCAAGGATATGTATGCGACAATCGCAAAAAACTCATCATCGTTCCATTACAATTAGTGTCTATTGTCATTGTCACAATATAGTGGTACTTGCTGAGAAAATCTCCATCAATCAGTAAAACAACAAAAAGCTGCTTGGCGCAGCGGAAGCGCGCCGGGCTCATAACCCGGAGGACCTCGGATCGAAACCGAGAGCAGCTATGTTTTCTTTTTGCTGGTTTTTCTCTCTTATGGTGTCCTTTCGCTCGTTTGCGTTAAGTAAGCTGGCATGTTCGTTTTTATAAGAGTAGATTTGTGTGTGAGCTTAGCTTATACTACCTCTATATGATCTACAAAAACTTGACGGCCGTGAGTTTGCTTTATTGGAACATAAATACTTTAAACTTTGATCCAAATGGTTTTTTTTTTCGTAGAGTTTTGAAATTGCGTTTGATTTGTGTCTATGTTTCGTGTGAGACTACTTTGATTGTGAGTTTGTATAGTGTGGTGTAGGTTGATGAAGTGGCATTTTCAGGTCATGCATATGGCGATGACTAGTTACCTATGCAACATTGAATGCCAATATTTTCAGACTCTTTTATTTTTTTTTAACAAATTCCACGCATGGGGGGTATTGTTTTGGGGGGGGGGGGAGGTTTACATGGCTTGTATAGTATATTCGTTGGGGGAAGAAAGAGTAATGTACTTGACGCGTTACGAGGACTGAGAATGTATTGAATGTAGCAGTAGGCAGCTTCAGGTCAAAAGGGGATTTTTTTCAAGCGACGGGTACACACGTGTGCAATGTGTTACATGCAATGAATGGCAGCTTGTTGCGCTATGGAGTTTTGTGATTTTCCCAATCCTCATTCCCACCCAAGAACCTGAATAGTACCCGGGAATCTAGGTCGTAGCACTGTGGATCTGCACTTGCGTTTGTGTAGGCGCTTAATCCAGCTTCTGCAAGCAGCATCGTTGCATCGACTGACTTGCCGGCTTTCACGGCTAGATCAAAGTCTTTGCGCATTAGCTGAACCTTGAAGCCACCCTTGTAACCGTGACTAGACGGTGCATTTGGAGACAAGCCTGGCACGGGATTCCATTTGTCGCATATTGTGCTCTGCGCTGTACTTGTCGAAAAGATCTTCGCCAGTTGTCGAGGATTAATACCTGACCTCATGCCTATATTGAGTGCTTCTGCCGTAGCGAGAGAAATAAGTCCGGAACAGTAATTATTGCACAGTTTGGCTACAAGTCCTAGTGATGGTCCACCGCATGGAACAATGTTCTTGCTCATGAGTCCGAAGATAGTCTCGAGAAAAGGCCATTTTGGATCCTCTTCGCTGCATCCAACCATGACTGTTAATGTAGCTTGTTCGGCGCCCAATGAGCCTCCAGAAACTGGCGCATCGTAGAAGCTGGCGTCTGGATGTTGCTTCTTGACCTCGTTGAGAACTGCGAGTGATGTTTCGGTATCAATTGTAGAGCAGTCGATGTAGGTACGTTCTGCTGGGGCCGCAGCCAAGATGCCATGGTGCTTGTCGAGGAAGACGTTGCGAACGTGGGAACCCTCTGGAACCATTGTAATCAAAATCTCCTGTAAGTACATGTTTGGTGAGAAAGAACTTCTTTGTGGAGGAAGTGTTGTTCGCTTACGACATTTTCTGTAACCTCCTTTGAAGAGTTGCACGCTACAGCTTTTGTTGAATGTCGCTCCACTAAATTTTTCACAGAATCGGCAAATACGTCGTAGACGAAAATGGTGGAATTTGAGGGTAGTTTGGTAATGAGGTTGTTGGCCATGTGGAATCCCATGGTTCCGAGCCCGATGAATCCAGCCTTAATGGGGCGTTCCATTTTCGCTGAAACGTTTATTTGGCAATTATTAGGACTTGCCATGGGTTGAAGAATATATAAATGCATGTGTGGGGTCGTGTATAATGCAACAATGTGGGGCACTCGTCTCCTCATCTTGCAACTACGGGTTCGACTTTACTGACTTATTACAACAACAAAATAACTTGACATTTCAGATTCAGATTTTTAAAAGAAAATATCGAAATAGAAATCAGCAATTTGGACGCTTACAGTGAACATCATTAAGAAACTTTTGCTCTAGACACGTCTGCACAGGACCGGTCAAGTTGAGTCTCTGTAGCGCTTTGCGTGAGTTTGTAAATGTAAAAAATCTAAACTATGTTGTAGACGATACTTGTTACAATAATCGTTGGAATTGAAATGTCAAGACACACTCTATGTCGCTTTAATTTTGAATTTCTGGCAATCGGTTTAGATAATCTGCCCATGTTTAAATCTATGTAAACACCATACTTGCACAGAAATTTCACTCTGGCATGACAACAGCTATGCTCTAGTTCAAGAGACTGATCCTTCCCGCCGCAAGTGCGAGAAATACCTCCCTCACCTTCTCAGTATCAAGTTTCTCGATCAACGAGATATGCTGGTGCCTCCTACGCGTTGAAAAGTCCACTCGATCAAGTGTTTTACTCTCTCCGCAAGGCCCGAAAGCAAACGGTACACCTTCCTGCCAGGGATCTTTACTGTTCACGAATTGAATCCACCTCCTCCTCATCTCGGCCCCAACGCGTTGAGCACCTGCGTTTGCTGACATATCGTAGCCATCAAATAGCAGCAGAAGATCTACCGCATGATGAGCACGATGGGATTGCTGCCACGGATTTGGCTGATCAACAAGATACCTCCACACTTTCTTATTAGCACTTTGCCATTGAGCAACTATTTTATCCACTGGATATGTGAAGCAAACGTCGTGAATAAAATCCAGAGCGCCGATTTTGCAGGAAGATGGTCTACCGGCGACGATTCCGTAAAGTGTTTTGAGTTTGGCGCTGTTGAGTTCGCCGAAACGGTCAAAGGAGTTGCAGATGTAGTCGTCGGAAAGCGATTCAATGCCGTTTCGCCAGATGACAGACTATACCAGCAACGCATAATCAGAGACCGAGAATTTTTATATCAGATTTGCTGTGTATTCGCTTACCTCGTATTCCACGTCACCAATTAGCAACCTCTCAACACTGTTTTTCTTGTCCTGCCATCCGTCCAATGCTGATTCCTCTTCAATATAAAATGATACCAAGCCTATTGTAGCTTGAATATCCAACAGCTTCGACACCGGCGCAGTTTCAAGAGTGAAACCGTCTGAACTGGCAAGTAATTTGGTTATTCTCTCTCTGAGTTTCTTTGCGTTCGACGCTGGTTGGGGAGGCGACAAATACAATGAGCCAGACTGTAGAATAGCTTGCTGGATAGGTGAACCCATTACCATGTGTGCATGAACATACACGGCGCCAGCACTTTCACCCGCTAGAGTGATGTTTTTCTTTGAAGAGCAAAAGGGTTAGCACAAAGCTGAGCAAAACATAACGAACTAGAATCTTACGGGATTACCGCCAAATCCAGCTATATGCTGCTTTACGAACTCAATTGCTGAAAGCTGGTCATTGAGAGCAAGATTCTTGCCTTTGACACCATCACCAAAAGCGAATATGTTGAGTCGATATTGAATGGTTACAAATATAATCGGTGTGCACAACTGGATGGAATTTTCGACAATACGAGTGGGATCTTGGAGTCGTTTAGCATCCTCGTATATTCCATGAAAGGTGAGAAGACTTGCCGCAAAGTTTTGAGGCGCTACTCCCAAATGTAACAGCCTGGGAGCCTCCTACAATAGAGTTATCAGGATAGATTATTCTCTGCAATAACAAAACTCATACAACTCAGGCGTACCATGTATCCATATCATCACCGGCAAAGACTTGAGCTCAGCATACTGGAGCGCTTCAGTAGGGAGCGTGACATCTAGATTCAAACATTCAAACTCATCCTCGACTTCCTGTTCAATTACCACGTGCTCAGGAATTCGTAATAAATGACGAATGTCGACAAAATTCTGCGGACAACGGGGCCTCCGGATAAAAGTTAGGTTATACTTAAGTATGCGGGGTAGAGCAGTGTTCTTTACCCATATTTTGTGCAGTCCAATCTCGCGGGAAACTGCACACAAGATTCGGGATTTGCGAAACGAGAAGAGATTGTGGCGTATTGTAGACCCCTGAAGTAGGAAACTGATTTGTTTTGTAAACCGATAAGGGTAGATCCAAGTGTTTCGTGAGGCAGTTCACAATTCATGGTCCTCTTTAATCGTAACGAGAACCTATCAGATGTTTAAATCGTTATTTCGGCTTTCAAGTATTACTGTAGAAGATGTTTGATTTGGCCAAGTACTTTCAATCAGATATGGGAGTGAGATGGAAGAAACTGCTCATATAGATATCCTGCGCGTGACTGTCATACCCCACACATGCAGAGCCCCGCTTCTATTGACGGCACAAAGACCAAAATTTTCGCCGCTGTACTACGGATACTATATATTGATGGCTGCGAAAAGCATACCGCTTTTTCTAGAAAACTTGAATTGAGAGAGCGCTATCTACATCAATTCCAAGAATATCCAAACGTCTACCTAGCATGTCGGTCTACCCAAATCCCAGTAACACAGTCGAAATTCAAGCCTTATCAGCTGGTCATCTTTCCCTCCCAGAAAGCCAGTTCATTAGCCCATCGTTAGAAACAGTTAGAGTCACAGTACCATCTCTGTCTTTCCTAATAACGCACTACGAAACAGCTTCAGGAAATGTAACTCGGATCTTATTTGATCTTGGCCTGCGACGAAACATTCATCGCTACCCACACCAAATTCAAGAGCACATCAAAAATAGACAACCGCTCAGTACTTATCCCGATGTTGTGAAAAGTTTATCTATGGGAAATCTGAAGCCAGAAGATATTGACTATGTGATTTATTCCCACGTAAGTTGAAATTGAACAAATTTAGTCATTTTGATTAAATCAGCCCTAAGCTCACTTTAAACTTCGTGTAGGTTCATTGGGATCACATAGGAGAGCCTCTAGATTTCAAGCACAGCATTTTTGTAGTAGGCCATGGATCTCTGGATCTCTTGAGCGGAAGTTCCAAACCTGCGCATGGAGGCCACTCATTTTTCGAACGCGATCTGCTTGATATCGAAAGAACAATTGAACTCGCGGATCCGATAGCTGGAGTCGCGGTGCAAGATGTTTTAGAAAAAGGTAGAAGTATCGGGGAAGCACAACAGAAAATAAGATTGAACTTCCAACGAACTTGGACAAGACTTAATTTTCTAGGCATTCCCCATGCGTTAGATATTTTCGGTGATCAGAGCGTCTACATAGTGGATTCTCCTGGCCACTTGCAGGGTCACATCAATCTGCTCGTGAACCTTGGCAAAGGTGCTAGTGACCAAGGTGTGTATGACCCTACAAGAATTCGATGGGTGTATTTAGCCGGTGACGCGTGTCACGACAGACGTCTTCTTCTAAAGCAAAAAGAAGTGGGAGAATGGTTCGACAATGAGGGTCGGCAATGCTGCATTCACGTGGACCGCAAGAAAGCATCTGAGACGATGACACGAATTCGCGACCTGGAAAATATGGGTGTGGAGGTAATTCTTGCCCATGACGTGGAGTGGGAGCGAGAAGCACGCCGAGATGAGACAAAACTATGGGGTTCATCTCTATGCGATAAGAATTTGGTAGCTGATTAGACCCAGTGGCTCAAGAATGTGGGGTTGAGGATTGGGTGATGGAGAGTGATATGTGGGGGGTCCAAAGCAGGTGGGGCATCATCACTGTGTCTATTCCATGGACAAGTTACTACACCTAACTAGTGTATCATCAAACTTTAGATACTAATACTCACTGGTAAACATAACACTCATTCAGCGTCAGTTTCAATATCATTTAATCGTCAATTACCGCCACTTAATCCCTCCAACATGTCATCTGAATCCGATCTTTCTGAACTACATAAAAAATATTTCGAGAGCGGCCTCGCTGTCCGCCGTAGTGTTGTCGGAGATGTTTACGTCAATCGCGCTCTCGCCAACGGCTCAACGGAATTTTCACGCCCCGGACAGGAGCTCGTCACGGAGTGGTGTTGGGGCTACGCTTGGACGCGACCGGGCCTTGAAAGGAAGCAGAGGAGTCTGCTCAATATCGGTATGC
Source organism: Mycocentrospora acerina (assembly GCA_022701365.1). Taxonomy (NCBI): domain Eukaryota; kingdom Fungi; phylum Ascomycota; class Dothideomycetes; order Pleosporales; genus Mycocentrospora; species Mycocentrospora acerina. The sequence continues at coordinate 148,416 of JAKUHH010000027.1, forward strand.
TCATGGCTTTGAACAGGGCACCTGAACTGGCTGTACACATTCGTGGAGCCAGAAACAATGGGTTGACAGAATTGGAGATTAGAGAGGCAATCTTACACTGTACAACGTATTGTGGTGTACCAGCAGGTATCGACGCAATGAAAACGGCGGAAAAGGTGTTGGACGAAATGGCTGAAAAGGGCGAGACTTCGAGAGAGTTAGGAAACCAAGTCTTGTAAAAAACTTGAGAACTTGTGATTAAGGCAGGCTCTCTGAAATAATTTAAATATTCCTAAATCAAATTACCTTACAAAAGAGCCCACTCTGGAGTAAGATACAAGTCATTGCCACATACCTGAAAGAGTTGCTTTTCATTTTTGGCAGTTAGTTTCAACCAAGATAACATGAATCAAATGAGACTTTTGAGTAAAACTGGTTGGTGACCACCTTTGTGCAATCGACTCATTTATTTGCCATTCTTGTTGCAGTTTAGCGGTCTCAACCCCACACGGCACTAATAAGTTCCCCACGCATAAGTTGTGAAAAGGATGTTGAACGACACCTCCACCTTTAATTTTCAAAGATATCTATAATTTTCTTTAGTTCAATTCACAATTCAGTTTCCAAATCATACATCTTAAACATTGGCAAAATCAACAAAATGCCAGTCTACGAACGTCCCACAACACGAACCAATCGTGATGAATGCGAATACGAGCGGCTTCGCTGTTCTTTCATTAATGACAATATTCGCGATGCCTTTCCCAAAGAAATACATCTTGTCAGTACCGTGGAAGAAGTTAGCCAAGCCATAAAACGTGCAGTCGCTCTCAAAACGTCAATCGGTGTACGATCAGGTGGACATCTGTTTTCTAACGTTTCACTCATTCATAATGGCATTTTAATCGATACCTCCAATCTCAATCGCAAAGTCGAGTACAACATGGCTACCAATGAAGTTTCTTTTGGCCCTGCCGTCAGAGTGGCAGAAGCCTCGGAGGCTCTGCAGAATCTGAAACGTTTCTTTCCCCATGGACACGCGCCTTCTGTGGCTCTGGGAGGCTTCACACTCGCGGGTGGTCAAGGAATGTTCATGCCTGGATGGGGTCCTACTGTTGAACAGTGGATTACGAAGCTTGAGATCGTTACTGCAAATGGTGAGATAATGATTGCGAGCAGGACTGAAAATACGGATTTGTTTTGGGCCGCCCGTGGTTCTGGCCAGGCATTCTTTGGTGTGCTAACCAAGATTTGGAGTCGGACAATTCCAGCGAGGAAAATGTATGCTCGATCTATTTTGATGGATGTAAGAGATGCCAACTTTGAAGAACTGTTAGAGTGGGCTTTGAGTACTAACGCAGTTATACCAAAATGGGGCACCGAGTCTGCTATATCGTTCAGCTACCCTGAAATGATGTCGCCAGAGCATAACACTGATGAAATTCCCTCATCTGGACGGCTAAATATGGGCGTGTTTGGTACAGTGTACGTCGATACGCTGCAAGAAGCAGAGACGCTCCTGCAAGCATGGAGCAATATTCCAGACCATTTGCGCAATTATGTCATTGAACAAGCACCCGTTGCCAAGATGTCTTGGAGACAGTTCTTCGAAATTCAAGAGCTCATAACTCCTTCCACACCTGGTGGTAACTGGCAGATTAACAGTTTCCTCAACGATCCCTCTGTACCACTAAAAGTTCTTGTCAAGGCACTCAAGCCAGCAATGTGCAATCTGCCCACGCGTACATCTCTGGGCTGCATTTATTGCGCAGATAGCTATCCGGACGATAAAGATCATTTGTGCAGTTTGCCACAACAGTACTACATTTCTACATTTACACGATGGAAAGATAAAGCTCTGAGTGAAGATGTGCAAAAGCCAATGGCTGAGAACTATTCGAAGCTCTATCCGCTTGCTGCTGGCATGTATGTTGCTGACTATAATCCGTTCGACGAGAACCAGAAAGATGTAAGCTCTTTGTCAAATTTGTGGTGGGCTCCTTTAAAATGCGCAGTTTACTGATTTAATTTATCTATAGTTAAAAGTCTGGACAGATGTTGGCCTACGTCGCTTCCTCAAGATTCGCGAAAAGTACGACCCTGAAGAGTTGTTTCAGGGCTTCAAACCGTTTTCAGCTCAAGCTAGTAGAAGTCACGCATCTCTATAGGTAATACAGAGAATAGAAAATTGCTCCAGAAGGTTTGAGCAATCAAATCCATTATGAACACGTTCAATACAGTCCACCAATTGACACATGCACTCTATGTAGAGGTGATGATTGTTCGTTCTCATCTTTGATGATCTTTGATTTACTGCTGAAATGCCTTGTACCAGCTTGGGCCGTACAACTGACGCACTTAGTACTTGATGCCGTTTTTCTCGGCGTTTGTGAATTCCTCCCGTATCAAACTCTCGTGCTTACTAGACCTTGGTACAATATTACATTCAAATGGCAGTGGTACAGTCAAGAACCCAGGAACCATTCTCTGCTCCGGCTCAACCAGCTTCCCATCATGTCCCTTTTTCCGAGATATATTAAAACCCCAAAGGACGCGGACAATGTTGATGTAGAGAGAACGCTCTGCGACATGTACACCAGGGCAAACACGTCTTCCTGCACCATAAGTGAAGTGGTCGCGGTCATAGGGGTCGGTGACGTTGATGTAATCGGCAGCAGGGAGAGGCTTATTGAGATATCGTGCAGGATCAAATTTGTCCGGCTCATCCCACAGTTTGGGATCACGGTGGATGGCCCTAAGATATCAAGGATTTGTTAGAGTTCTATTTGAATACAGGAAAAGAAAAATACTTGAGCTGTAATTACTCACCACCAGTTTAGTACAGCGACGGTACCCTTAGGAATAAAGTAACCACCATACCAGTCATCCTCAGATGTAGCGTGGAACATTCCAAATTTGTTAACGGGTCGCCACCGCAGCACTTCTTTAATCATGGCTCGCACGTAGGGCAAGTTCGTCTCATCGGAGAATTGAGGCAGTCGATCGCAACCAACGACGGAGTCCAGCTCCTTTTGTGCTCGCTCCGCAGTTTCGGGATAGAGTACCATTGCTAGAATCCAGTTGTTTAGGGTCGTTGCAGTTGTTTCAGAGCCCGCTTCTACCAATCCACCGCAAGTGTAGGCGGCTAACAAATCGTCAATTCCATTCTTTGCTGGATCATTGAGATAGAAATTCTTGCAGAAGGAATCCCGCGCCGTCCCAGCATCTACCTCCCGCTTCAATTTCTCCCACATATCGACGTAAACTTTACTGTCATGTTTAAACACCTTTTTGGCGTACGAATACCAGTTTCCGAGGAGAAATTCAGGCAGGGCAGCCATAAATGGGAAGCTGTCAACAGCATGTGCTCCAGGAGCGGTCATTTCGGTGAGATTGTCGAGAACAGCGTATATTTTTTTAATGAGTGGATCATCGAATGAAGAGATGCGATATCCGTACGTCACAAGCATAATTACTGATGCAGAGTACCGCCTGTTGATGGTGTAGAACATTTCTGGATGGTCTAGGAGATCTCTTAACACTTGCTTCGATTCGAAATCTTGAACAGGGTAATATTTAATGGCAGCTGTCATGTTCAATAGGGAGTGGCTATATTTACGCAGTTGCCTCCACTGTGGGCCGTACGCCATGAATAATTGACGACGGCCTGCACTGGCGACATCTTGAGCCAAGGGCAGCGGAGGTCGCGAGGAGTAAATGTTTGACTTCTTGTCCATGAGATCTTTGACGACTTTGGGAGAGGATAGCCAGACATAGTCTGTACCACCAATTTTGGTGTAGAAGATATCACCGTGTTGCCTGTGCCATGCGCGAACTTTATTTTGAACTTCATCCGATTCGGCAAGATCGAAGAGATTGCCAACAAAGGGAAGACCTTTGGGGCCTGGTGGAAGGTGTTTCCTCCGTGAGTCCTAGAATTCCGATTTAGTTTGTTGTTACTCAAAGACACTGGTTTTCCTATTTGTACCTTGAAAGTATTTGGTACGGCCCAGATATAGAAGCCAACGGCCAAGAAGAGCGTGACAGCAGACGCAAGAATTACTTTCCCCAATGCAGAGCCCATAATGGGCTCTATCGACCAAGTTGGCAGTCTTCTAATCATGTATGCGAACGGTAATCAGGTTAGAACAGTAACAGTATGGGTGACAAGGATGACGAGTATTACAGATAGAAAAGTGTAAATGGACGGTGAGAGTAAGTTCACTTCATTTTGAACAAATTTTTGACTGTTTCATTTCCTATTAGATTGATTTCAAAATGGATGTCCAATCCTGGTATCGCGCCAGTGTCCTCCCACATTCAACTAACGTTGGAATTCCCCGCTTATTCGTTGTCCACATGTTTCCCCATCACCCCACATTGAGTTCCCCACATGGCATAACGAACAGCATCGACTCGACTGGGAAAAAAAATTCTGTCTTAGATTTGAACAAAAGCATAATCTCTTTGTCAAAGACCTTTTGGGATTTTTATTCAAATCCGGGAGCATGACGACCTATACTTTCAAAGACGAAGAGCTCATTGCTCTCAAGGGTAAAACGGTTCTGATCACAGGCTGTGCAACTGGAATCGGAAAGGCCACGACCGAGCTTGCTCACAGTACGCAAGATTCTGCCTATGCTTTGAAAGCATCAAAAATTAAGCTTCTAAATTTTTATAACATGTAGAGTACGGCGCGAATGTCGCGTTGGGCGACTGGAACGATGTGCTCGGTCAACAGCTCGCAGATAAACTCGGAGAGTAAGTTCAGGCTAAATTTGACGCAACAGGTTGCACGTGCCGAATATGAAAGCTGACCGTGAAACTTGATGAAAAAAGACGCGCAATCTTTCGCAAATGCGATGTTTCTGTCTGGAAGGATATTTTGACTCTTTTTCAAGATGCCTGGACTACGTTTGGCATCATCCATGCTGTCGTATCCAACGCTGGTATCAACACCGAAAACCTATTCAAGGATGAGCTAGACCCGGCGACAGGTATTTTGATGGCGCCAAACTTGAAGTCGTTAGAGGTCAATCTAACTGGTAAGTTGATAGTAATTACATGAGCCATTGGTCCAGGAAACTTCGACTAACTTCTAATCCAATTTTGAAGGAATGCTTTATGCTGTTAAATGTGCAGAACACTACTTTGCTAAATGGCCGTCAGTACGCTGCCAAATTGTCATGACAGGTTCAGCTGCCAGCTTCCTTGATACACCGCCTTTATACCTTTACTGCACTGCAAAAGCTGGACTACTTGGTCTCATGCGCGGTTTGAGAACTCAATTGATTAAGAAGAACATCACCATAAATCTAGTTTGTCCGTGGTTGACCAGTACGTGGAGCAGGTTTCGAGACTTTAGAGCTTTAAGACTAACAAACTTTGCGACTGTAGTCACACCAATGCTTCTTCCAGAGATGCATAATGTTTGGAAGGGGCTTCCATCAAATCAGCCAGAGGGAGTCGGACGCGCTTTGTTGATGCCAATTGTTAGATCAGATATCAATGGAAAAGCTTTCTTCATTGCTGGACACCAAATCGTGGATTTTGAAGATAAGCTATTGGAAACTCAGTTTGCTTGGATGGGTCGCGACCTAAGTAATGCGGTGACCGAAGGGCAGCGTAGATTGATATCATAATTGATATATAGGGACCACCATCATGGACTTCATTCAGTTTCAGAATTCTAATGAATGTTCATCGGATAATTAGCTTGTCAGACGTTGTTCTCATGGCTCGCATTTAACCCAACTACAAGACGTTAGAACTCGCGGGTAGTTAAGGTTGCAGAAGATGAATGCGCGTAGGCAGTCACAAATTGTTGAAATATGAACACCTTATTAAGTGACCTACCCTAGCAGGTCATATGGCCATGTATTTACCTACTTCTCCTACCGTCAGACTAGTCAATCTTCAATCAATCATCTCGTGTGAATCTCACTGCAGCGTTCACTTCTACATGAATATCGAAACTATGTAGCGCAATCTAGAAATTGATCAGGCCGTCCGAATACTTACTAGCAGGCTGTAAGATGAAGATCAAATATCTTGATCTACGTGGAGGATTCTAACATTAATGCTGCAAAATCGCAACACTTGTTCAATTCGTTCTCGGGTTATTATTTACGCGATTTTAGATGTATTTTGGAATTAAATTACATTTGTACACTTCTTACTCAACTTGCAAGTAACAAATTCACTTTGTTTCAGTATGTTACTCATCAGGAGACTGGCAATGCCGTCTTCTCTAGTAATTGAGTATTATTCATTGATTGGCTCTCTCCTATCGTATTGTAATATTTTGTAAAATCATGCTGTATAACACGAGCTCCATATTCTGGTTGATTAGTATTGTTAGCATGTTGCAGTGTAGATTATATAGGAATATCATATTTTGAAGGTTCTTCGAAAACACGGGATTGGATTCTGCCTTCTTCACCAGCTGAAAGTAGGTATCCTTTTCTACAGCCTGCTGGGGATCAAGCTCGAACAAGCGGCAGAGATTAGAACTTGAAACAACATCAATGATCTCAAGGTAGAGCTTTCTGCGCACTTCTCTATACTTGTTGAGAATTGAGTCATCAGCTCTCTTTTCGTATATGCCACGAAGACAGTCAAAAAGATTTCCGACGTCGAAGATGCCGCCCGTCAGACCTAAGCCACCACTTTCAAGAGAATTAAATCAACATGGTTTGTCTAAAATTTTGAAAGTAGGATTACTTACAACGGATTGCAGAGATATGCTGCGTTAGCAGCGAGCAGTATTCGGCCAATTCGCATTGATTTGGCGAGACGCTGATGAACTTTGTAAGGAGCAAAGTTGGCGACCCTTTATTCTTCTGGCTCTGGGTTGCCGGGAAGCTTAATCTTAAATTTTGATTGTAATCTTTCGCGAAGTTCGTTCTTTGTTAATCCAGATTTTTCACCATAGGTAATCCTCCACAGATCGTCCTTCGATATTCTGGCTGCCATAAACCAGTGCTCTGGGTCAACAATGAAGTTTGAGTCTTTCCAGCCAAACTAGTCGAAGTTATAGTAAGTCAAGTTATAGTTAGCATCGCTTAAGCGAATGAGAATATTGTAAACTCATATTTGTTGCGACAATTTGCTCATCCCATATTCTGCCGGGAAATTCCTAGTCCCCAAACAAAGACCTCCTTACTTGACTTTTTGCCCCATCGCAGCCAATGATATAATCAGCTTCAAGCCTTTTTTCCACTTCCGGCGTTTGTACATCGACCCATGCCCTCTCTTTACTTTGTCCTAACCCCGTGATCTTATACTTGAATAAGATCTTTGCATCGGCGTACTTCTTCAAATTATCCCTCAAGATACGCTACAGGTCAGTCAAAGTTATGCATGCTAGACGATCTGGTTCGTTGTTCATTACACTGGCATCCAGATCCACAAACATAGTTCCATCTAGTTTACGCCAACATACACCGTGCGGGAGAAATCCGCGTGAGCATACTTCTTCTCCAACGCCGGCATGATTCAATTCATACATTGCGGGTGGATCGTAATGGGTTGCGCGAGCCCCCTGGTCTAAATCTTCGCTCATTTCGAGAATAGTTACGGGGATGTTACTTCTTGCGAGAAAAAGGGCCAGGAGCATGCCGGATGGACCAGCACCAACGATAATGGCCTTCAAAATTGTGTCAAAAAATTTCAAAAAGTCTTATTAATGGTACAAGCAGCTCACATTTCAGAACCCGGGTGATGAAGGAGTGGCCATGACGTGCGAAAGATAGTCAACATAATTGCTTGGCACGAAATTATGCAGTATAGAAGGACACAGGGAAAGTGAAAGACCCTATATGAAGGAGAGTCGATACTTTAATCAAGTGTATCATTGATTATATAAATCAAATGAACCCCCCGAAACTACAGGTGTACATGATGTGAGAAGAGTTGTTAGCCTTCTCCAGGTCAACCTACCCTACGTGATAAGTTCGCTACAGTAGGTGGGGAAATCACTTCAGAATTATTTTCACCGATAGGGGATTGGATATTAATAGCAATTTAATTTGAGTTTGATTCCTAAATGTCGTACTCGACATAAGAACGACCAATAGTAATGAACAATGGCTAATGGTCTCAATCTTCAGGTCCTCCCAAGAATCTGTATACCACTGAAGCATCTCGATCCTGCGAATTGTTAGTCATGTTTTTATGTTGAATGAGAGGTAGTCGGAACTTACAATGCATCGTTCGTCGACTGCGACCTTCTCATACACCTTCATGGCGGCCTCCCCAATACTAGGCTTAATGCCGACACTATTTGCCGCATCCACACCAAGTCCAACATCTTTAACAAGCATCTGTGCCTTAAAACCTAGTCTGTAATTATGACTACTTGGAGCATGTTCCACTATACCTGGCACTGGACAAACATGATCAGCCATGAAGCTCTGTCCGGTAGAGTTCTTGATGATTTCGTGAAGCAGGTGTTTGTCCAGACCCAGCTTAATGCCAGTCGCCATTGCTTCTGATGTTGCAAGAAGAATCGTACATGAGAGATAATTGTTGCAAATCTTAGCTGCCAGACCGTAGCCTAGCCCACCACAGTAAAATATCTTTTTGGCGTTACCCATGTGCTCAGATACGGTTCGAATGCGCTGCGCAACCCGAATTTCGTCAATTCCTTTTGATTTCTGTACTTTGGGATTGGATGTACCTAGTAAAATTGAAAGTTCTCCTATATCGGCGGCTGGCTTGCCTCCAGAAACAGGACTGTCCACGTAAGTGCCCATGCTTGCTGCTTGCAACGCATTACCAACTTCCTGCGCACATGCGACATCAATGGTACTACATTCAAGGTAAATCCGACTCTTGTTTTGATTACTTTGTGTAAGATTTCGTGCAGCAATTATACCGGTATTATCGTTCAAGTAAACATCCCTGACGTTTTTGCTGGCTGGGACTATCGACACAATTGTTAAGGCATTTACCGCTACCTCTCTCGCAGTGCTGACGATTTCGATTGGACCATGCTGCTCATATTCTTTTTTAAATTGTTCACAGTTTTGAACAAAGGTATCGTTGATGTAAAGGGTACTCTCCGCGTCCATATTCTTTCTTACGTTGGCTGCCATTCCGTAGCCCATCGCGCCCAACCCTTGTTTTGTCAGATATAGGCCGCTGACGACGAAACCTTAACATACCTATAAAACCAATATTATTTTCTATCATGATTTCTTGTTGTATGGCAAGAATTTTTTTCGTTTTTACACTTTGATGTGATAAAGAATGTCACGATGGTTGGACTAGGGAAAAGTAGGCAAGATTTCTGGGCGAGGTAATGCGGGGAAACTTCCTCCCCCACATTTAGCAAGCGACAAGTTAGTCTTCACTGGTTTGAGCAAAACATAATAGAGGAGAGACTTTGTTTGCGATTACGAACATCCCTATGGTCATGTCGAATACCAACACGAATCTGCATATGGACGATACAGTGCGTGTCCGACTCCTCGACGGCGGAAGTATGTCAACGGCGACATTGAGTCTCCTTCATGTAGCAGCAGGGCCTTCAGAAAAATTTCGCATGTATGACTGGTGTTTTTTGATTTCGCACAAGTCAACAGGAAGACATATCTTGTGGGATGTCGGTCTAACATCGGTTCGTCACTCAATACCTGGCGATGGGTCAATGCAACGATCAGCTGGTTGTGTTAATGAATACTACAGGACTATTCACTTTACACGCCATGGGTACGGAAAAATATGCTTCCAAGTGCCAAACCCATTGGACCACGCAAATCATTAGAACAGCAATTAACAGAACTGGGAGTAACCAGGGATCACATCGATGCAGTCATTTTCAGGTAAGGCATATCGAGACTCCCTTTCACTTCTCCGCGACAGTTTTCAAATAGTAACGAGTAGTATTATGATATGATCAGTCATGCGCATTGGGATCATTGCCGGCCGATTAAACATGAATTCCCAAATGCCACCGCGTTTTTTGGTCCAGGTACGAAAGCTTTTTGTTCACCGGGTCATTTCGAAAACGGGAAACCTACAGAGAGTATTCAATGGGATGGAAGATTCTTCAATACTGAAGGCCTCTCTACAGAGACCTGGCAGGAGTTGGATGAGGAGTTGTGGGTCAAATGGGGACCCTTTGAGAAAGCTCTAGATTTTTTCCACGACGGTAGCTTTTGGATCATCGATTCACCTGGCCACATGCCAGGAAACCTTTCTGCAGCAGCAAAACTTGAGGATTCAGGAGAATGGGTAATTTTGGGAGGAGACTGCTGCCATTCACGTGCATTGCTACGAGGGGAGGCTCAAATCGCGCATTATGAAACTACAGAAGGGACGATTCAAGCTTATCTTCATATGGATCTTGAGGCTGCTATGGATACGATTAGTCGAATCCGGAAGGCAGAAGAGGAACATGGCATGCATATTGCACTAGCGCATGATGAATCGTGGTTGGTGGCTATGGAAGACCCAATACTCATGTCTTTGCTAGGTGAAGACAAGCGTGGGGACTGGCTAGACAGGGTGAAAAGAGGAGAAGAACCATGAAACCATGTGGGCAGGTGGGGTTTGTTTGCGCATGCTTATGCAAAGTTGACCCCACAATTTCAGACAATAACGTATGTTAGTTGTGGATAGGTAACATCACTCTCACAAGTCATCTTTACTCGCAAGATATTTAATTAAAAAATTTTCACTACGATCATGGGCTTACAATTTGGTGTTACAGGCCCTGCTGGCTTCAGTGGCTCGCATATCTGTGTTGAGCTCATCAACCGCGGTCACAGCGTCAGAGGGCTCTCAAGGAAGCCCGAAAAACTAGGCCTCCATGAGAATTACAAGCCTTATTCGATTAATATTGACATGTGCTCCTTGCTCGACCTGATCGAAGCTTTCCGGGGCCTCGATGTATTGGTAAACGCATATGGGCCGCACACGGGAGGTGAACACGCGCTTCAATACAGTAAGATCCTACTATCAAACCAATATTGAGTCCCACTTATGGAAATATTTAGAGCCATTTTTGGAGCTTACAAGAAAAATTGTCATCGCTGCTAGGGAGGCGAAAGTAGGCTACTTTGTCATGATTGGCGGCTGTGGCTCCCTTCACCTTCCAGGCAACCGTCTGAAGAGTTGCCTCGAAAGCGAATCATGGTGGCTCTCCTACCGCCGCGGTATCGCTGATAGCGAAGCCCACGTGTCTTATATGGAGGAACGTCTTGGCTCCATGGGCTCTTCTCTTCGCAACTACCGTAACGCTCGAAAACTTCTACGTGCTGGTAGAGCCGACGACCAGGCAAAGGAAGTCATAGAGCATTATGAGAGAACGGCACTGAAAAATGACCATGCGTTGACTTTTGTCACTGCATGTAGGACTACATTCATGTTTTTCGATGGAAATACGTCGTTTAAATGGACGTTTGTGTCTCCTCCTGCTTTATACAGGCCTGGCAAGAGGACAGAAAAATACGAGACGATATTCGACGAACTTCCCATCAAGCAGACACAAGTGGAAGCCAAAAGTCTGGATGGAAGGCTGCACGGAATCAGTGCGGCAGATCTGGCAATTGCAATTGCTGATGAAGCGGAGCTTCAGATTAGGACTGGGAGACACTGGAGCGCATTTTCAGATATGTCGGACGATGTACCCGCTGATTCTTATCTCTCTCTATCTTAAACGCGTCATGCCAAAACGCTTTAATTAATTGGAGTTTTATGCTTGATGAATTTGCTCTCAAAATCCAAAAACTAAAATCTACTTCTCTTAACATACCCTTGAATTAATACATATTTAGGTTGTCCGTGGAAGTTGGTACAATTACGTCCAATGTAGTTTCTCACGGTAGTGCCTTGAGGATACAATGCAAGGTCACATCACTTCAAGTGGTTCGATTCACTTATTCAGTGTCTCAAAAATTCCAGAATCAGTATTTTTCTGGCTACTGTCTCATGAGCAGAAACTGGCTACAAGCTAAGACTACGAGTCGCGGCCTACAAAACGAATTCCTCAAGCACATTCCCTCAGGTCTTTGAAGAAGCATTTTTCAGAATTCTCTCCACCTCTTCAGCATGACTGGAGAAATTGTTAATCAGATCATCCCACATCTTAGGCTCATGCTCATGCTTAGCATTACTGTTCCACGCATAGTCTGTAATGGTGAAGGGCCTGCTGCTCTCGAACATAAAAGCGATGGATCCTTCGGAAATCCTCATTACTGGTGGATCAGCTCTACTAGCCTCTTTGAATTGCTCATAGGCAACCCCATGTGGAACCATACCACACTCAAAGGATATACTGCCAGGCTCGAAGCCATCCGAACGACCCGCATAGTCACCATAAATAAGACCCATCAACTCAGAGGCAACGTTACGGTGGTAATATGGTGGTCGGTAGGTATGAGAAGCGACATCCCATCGAGGCTGGAAGGTTAAAATATCTGCCAGAGGAGCTGCAGGATCGCGCGATCTAGCTGTCAAGACGCAAAATATGGAAGGGTCGATGTGATCAACGGAGATGGATCCAACATTAACGAACTTCGTAAGGTCGTACTTGTATGGAATATAGTTGCCATGCCAGGCGACGACGTCAAATGGGGAGTGGCGCTGGGTACTTTTAAAGTATTTACCACCTAACTTATAAATGACATCCCATGGGTCGTTGTGTGTAATCTCATAAGATGCCACGGGATGCAAGAAGTCGCGAGTATTTGCCAACCCGTTTGCACCAAGAGGGCCAAGCTCCGGAAGCTCGAAATTGGATCCCCAGATCTCTAGAATATAGCCACGTGTTGGACCCTCAATCTTGACTTTGAATCGCTGGCCACGTTGAATGACACAAATTTCACCTGGCTGCACATACATGTGACCAAACTCAGTCTGAATATCGAGAGCACCTTCTTGTGGTACGATGCAGTAGTCGCCATCTGAGTTGACGAAAGCAGAGTTTTCCATGCTCTTGTTGCATAAGAAAACATGTGTGGCGAGGCCTTCTTGGAGAGTGGGGTCTCCTGAGCCAGCAATCGTTTTGAGGCCAGAAACAAAATCTACGTCGCTCCCTTTGGGTATATCAAACGGTGCCCAAGCCAGCTGAGTAGGTGACAAGTGGACACGTTTGTTCATCGGGAGAAAGTTGGATTCGGTGTGGTCGTTGTCTGGAAGGTCCGTCTTTGAGTATATAGTCAGCACATTCTGCTTGGTTAAATATCATATAGTCTGAACTTACAAACCCTTGATGAGCCACAGCGGGCCTAGCGCGGTACAACCATGCTTTCTTATTGACTTTACGAGGGGCGACAAATGCAGAAGCTGTCATCTGCTCGGTATACAGACCGAATCGCACGCTGCGCGGATTGTTTTGCCCCTGTGGAATCGTACCAGGTACAGCTTCAGACTCAAAGTGGTTGTCAAATCCAGGCATGTATTTATAAGGGTCATTCTTCCTGGTCGCAAATGATGGGATGGTGCCATCTTTTTGGGTCTCTGCCCAATGGAATATCTTTTGATACTCTTTAGGATCGGTGGTTTGTGTTGAAGGCATTTTTGTATATTCGTCGGGCAATCAAGAATGAGCGTGAATCAATTTGAATTAAGTATTTTCATGCTCCCAATCTTTCTGTAATGCCAAATTTGTGGCGGCCACCAATGTGGGGGGATTAGGTCTTGTTTGGGGGGGAATGTGGGGTTGACTTTTGCCTCTCGTGGACAGTCCCCACGATACAATATTCTGCAAATACAGCAGAACCAGCTTTACATTACCCGCATCTCCATACACTGAGCTAAATAGACGTGAGGAGGAGCCATAAATTATTTAGTCTTATCAACTATCATCTGTATCATGCTTGGCAACATTATCTTCGACATCTCAAACGTGCGCTCAGCGCTACTCGCCGGTATTTTTTGCCTAGTGCTCTATACTATCTTTGTTTCCCTCTTTAAAGGCAGATGTAGGGGATATTCCAAAATTCCCGGGCCGCGCGGCCTACCAATTATTGGCAACACCATACAATTTGCTCAAAATCCCCAGAGAAAATGCCAGGAATGGGCGACTCAATACGGAGAACTCTTCAAGGTTCAGTTGGGAGGGGAAAACTGGGTATTCCTCAACAGTCCCGAAGCAGTTAAAGAGGTCATGGATAAGCAATCGGCCATCACATCTAGTCGCCAGCCTATGCCTGTGCTTTCGGACATTGTCTCGGGTGGGCAACGCTTGCTACTCATGAAATATTCTCAGCAATGGCGCAAGCTACGTGCTATTGTGCACAAGCTTCTCACCCCAAAAGCGTCTAGTTTGTTCAAACCTAGCCAAGAATTCGAGGCTAAACAGCTACTTTGGGATATCTTGACGGACAACGAAGACCAAGAGAGTTTTTACCTACACGTGCGACGTTACACCGCATCGGTTGTGATGACAAGCACCTACGGTCGACGCATTCCCTCTTGGGTGAGTCATCATTCAACTGTATTGTCTCGCCAGCACTAATACAAACCCTGAATCTAGAACTGTGAGGATGTTCGCGAAATCTACGGGCTGATGCAGGAGTTTTCTGAAAGTGCTGCTCCAGGTGCATATATCGCTGATATGATTCCAATGCTTAGCCAGCTACCGTTGGCGCTGCAGTGGTGGCGATCGTCTGCTCAGAAAAAGTATGAAAGACAACGCGACATCTGGATGAAGTACTGGAACAGTTTAGTAGACCAGATTTCAGCCGGCACAGCACCAGAGTGCTTCGTAAAGCAGTTCGCTGAGGGAGACTACAGAAAGCAAGATATCAGCGAGACGCAGGCCGCGTTCGTTGCTGGGAGTAAGTGTCATGCCCAGATTTCTTTTGCATGCCACATCTTTATTTGTACTTAGACGTTGACATTCCACAGCAATGATTGAAGCAGGCTCAGAAACAACTTCCTCTGCACTAAACTCTGCAATCAAATATTTGGCAAAATTCCATGATGCACAACGGCAAGCACACGAAGAGCTTGATCGCATTATCGGAAATGACCGTCTACCAAATTTTGACGATGAGAATGATTTACCATTTGTTCGGGCAATGGTCAAGGAAGTTCTTCGTATCCGCCCTGTTACCAATATTGGGTCTCCCCATTATACAACTGCCGACGTGGTGTACAAGAGTTACATAATACCAAAGAACACCATAGTGAGTCTCTGCCAGTATGCCATTCACTTTGACCCTAAAAAATGGGAAAACCCGAATGCTTTCGATCCCAGTCGCTACTTAAAATACACCCTAAAGGCGGGTGCATACGCAGCGGCTGCCAACCCTAACGAACGTGACCATTTCGATTTTGGTGCAGGCAGAAGGATTTGTCCAGGTATGCACTTAGCAGAAAATAGTCTATTTATCACGATTGCTTCAATATTGTGGTTATTCGAAATCAAGCCGTCGGTGGACCAGAACGGAAAAGAGGAAGAAGTTGATGTTTCGGATGCGGCTTATGAGGAGGGTGTCAATACATTACCGAAGCCATATAGGATTCGTTTTGTTGTCAGGAACAAAGAACGAGCGAGAGTTCTCCAACATGTCTGGGGTAAGGCCCAAAGAGAAGGTTTCCATTTGGGTGGTGTCAAAATAGATGTCAACGGGGTAGTTAGGTGAAATATTTATTAAAGATGATTACAGTACACTCATCTTGCAGATAAAAGATATTCATATAATTGGAAGAAATCAATAAAATCCTTCATCTAGAAGTGATGAATGTAAAACGACGATGTGTTTCTCTCCGAATATTATGACATGTGATGTCAAGCAAGCAAACGATTATTAGTCGTTTAGGAGGCACTTCAATCATTGTTGATCAATCAACTTAATAATTTGCGAAGGTTTGATTATTCCAAATTAACTTGCTTTTTTTTCTGCAACGCCAAGCTTCAACAATACGCTTTAATTCGTGCTGTGCAAAAAATCTAGAAACACCTTCATCAGCCGGTCTGGGCCAGGACTACCTTCACCTTTCCCCAACTCAAATATGAAGGAGCTCCTCTCTGTATGTTTTTCTGTAGGCGGTTCAATATAAGTTCTCCCACCGTTCGCATAGACTGCCACGCCATGTGCTCCCCTGTTAAACGCTTTCCAAGGTGTCTCCCCAGATGCAAATGTAATGATGTCTGTCCCAAATGCGACAGCAGTAGCTCTTTGAGACTCATCTAGCTTGCTATTGAAATTCTGGAAGAGAAAAGCTACATCTAATATATGAGACGAATGGCCTTTGAAAAGGCCATCCCAAGGATTCTGCTCGTTGAATGCCAACACATAGCTCTCCTTTGGGAATCTGGCAGCCATTTCAATAGCTGGAGTCAGAAATAGTACGTCGCTTGCAAACTTAAGGATTCTAAAAAGCATCTCGCTGTCATTTGCTGAGTCACATGCAGATTCCGAGAGCTTGTAGTGGTGGAGTAAGGCCTCTTGAGCTACGGGGTAATTTAATAGTGCCCTAGCCACGCTGAGCCGGAATTCCGCTGCAATATTTGCTTGACGTTTAAGTAAACCTGCGAAAGCAAATACGCTTGCCTAGATTGTACCGTCAGCATGTTGTGTTTGTAGTTGAAAGGAACAGTCGTTTGACACGGGAGTAAAAGTGGAACTGACATCTAACTTTGTATCTCCCACCATAATACTCTCACACCAATTCATGCCAGGGATATCGATTTCTTTGTTAGCTAAAGACTCGAAAGAGATTTGGCTCTTGATAATTTCACCATCAACGACTGGGAATAGTTGTATACTAGGAGGTATTCTCGTCCAGAAGGCTTCCCCGGGTAGATCCAATAGATGTTCGATGGCGACTGGTCTTGACACATCACTAGCACTTAGAGCTTCGATTGCTTTGTGTCCATTTTCATCTCCCAGGTCGAGCGGGAGCGGACTTCCTAGAGGAAGACAGCCACCCAAGCAAACAAGCCTTTTAGCAAGGGGTTCTTCCGACAAAAGCAAGAGGCCAGTGGAGACTGTAAATCGACTAGTCAGTCTTGAAAAAGCACGTAGAGATTTAAGGTTAATCCTAAAACTTACCTCCACCAAAACTTTGACCTAAAACAGTCACATTCTCATGATCTCCCCCAAATCCCGAGATATATTCACGGATCCATTTCAACGCTACCCGTTGATCTCTCAGCCCGTTATTTGGCTTATATCCAGCCTGCCTCATTTCAGGCGTAGTGAGGAATCCGGGTGCACCCAGACGATAATTGATGTTGATGCCAACGATTGGTTTGCCGAGTTTGACTGATAAGCTTACCAATTTGGCCATATCGTACTGTGGCCACCAATTTCCACCAACGACAAGGCCTCCTCCATGAATGAAAACCAAAACAGGCAGCCGTAGACTTTTATGTACCTCCGCTCCATTAACTTGGGGTACAGTGATGTTTAGATTTAGGCCCTCAAGATCGCTTGTGCCGGGGTTTTCAGGCTTAGGCAGGATGCACTGTATGAGCGACAGCTCCTGATCTACAGCGTCTGGTGGACTCAATACTTGAGGACTACGAAAGCTGTTACTAATTCATCCATTCGAAAGATTGCTCTGGTTGTAAAAAAAATTAAATTGAAGCAAAAGCCAGAATATCGCCTACCCATAATGCGTAAAATCTTGATCCTTTTTGAGATAACGAAAAAGCTGTGGAGTTGAGAATCTATCTTGAAGATCGCCATATTTAATGCCTAGAAACTGCACAACATTTTCAGATTGTATTCCTGTGACTTTGCCAATCGAGGGATGGATAATTGTCGCCATTGATTGCGTATTCAAAAATTATGGCTACTCAGTAGAATAGGAAAGAACAACAATTCCTAAGTTTTCCATGCCACTATTATGGCCCAAGAAATCTCTTTGGCGAATATGTGCATGTGGGGGAACTACTCCACCACTGCTAACAACCCCCGTGGTGACTGTGGGGTAAGGTATGAAGGAGGATTTAGTTAGCGAAAATAGCCGATGCTCTGCGTCAGTCAATACCTCAGCCTCTTCTATTTTTTTAGTACCGTTTATATTCTTCTTACTTGAAAAAACTGTCAACATGCCAAAAATCATCGACTCTGAAGGCAGAGACTTTATACAGCATGACAATGGCCAAAAATCCCATTATATTCTCGACGACTTCACCGACCCATGGAAGTCACGCGAAACAGTACTCATTCAACATGGTTTTTGCCGAACAAGCGCACATTGGTATCATTGGGTCCCAATTCTAGCACGCAAGTACCGAGTCATCCGCCGTGATCTACGAGGACACGGCCTGTCAAGCTATCCTGTAGCCTCAGAAAATTACGACTACTCTCTTGAAACTATACTCGACGAGATTGTGGAGCTTCTAAACGACTTAAAGATCGACAAAGTACACTTCTTGGGCGAATCAACAAGCGGCATGTTGGGTATTGCGCTTGCAGCAAAGTATCCGCATCGTTTATTATCACTCACAATATGCTCGTCACCAACCTACCTGCCACAACCTGCACTCGACTTCTTCGCTTTTGAATATGCAGATTGGCCGACAGCATGCAGGAAGCTAGGTTCGAGAGGATGGGCTCAGGCGCTCAGCAAAGCCCCAGGAACTGTATCATCGACAGATGCCGGATATGTAGAGTGGTGGATTGATCAAGTTGCCGAATCTCATGGTGAAGGTCTCGCCGGTTACGCTCAGTTTCTTTCATCGTTTGATTCCAGGCCATTTCTAGAGGATATCAAGACTCCTACATTGATCTTGGTACCCAAAAATAGTGCTGTCATCCGTATTGAGCAAATGGAAGAGGTCAAGAAGCAAATTCAGGGCGCGAAATTGGAAGTTATTGACGTACCAGGTCACGAGATATTCGTCACCGGAGCTGGAGAGTGTCAGGCAGCGACCATTAAGTTCTGGACATCAATTTGAAGGTACTTGAAAAAGTACAAAATGGCACGTTAACACTAAAAGATTTTAAAAGAATTCTTTACAAAATCTTTAATAACATAAGAATGGTACTCTTCTACTAGAAATCCGCCTTTGCATCATCGCCTGCCCATGCCCGCCGAATCAACTCTTGTATTGAAGACTTCTCAACCTGCCTCGGATTAGCGTATGGATTCGCAACGGCGATCTCTGCCGCCTTTGCAATATCCTCTTCTTTCATCCCGTAATCCTTTAGCGCTCTTTTAACGCCAAGCTTATCCAAAAGCACATTCAGTCCATGTATAGCATCTCTGTTACTATCTGGAAGTGCATCAGCCAAATCAATCAAGATCTCTTTGATTGCGGGAGCATTGTAGGCTAAGGTGTGTGGTAAAATAATAGTATGTGTCTGAGCGTGGGGGAGATTGAACGATCCACCAAGAGTGTGGCACAACTTGTGGTGGAGGGCCATGTCAACGCTACCTAAGCATACACCGCAAAGCCAAGCCCCAACAAATGCATCATAACGAGCTTGGGCAAGATCTTGATTGTTTGTTGCATTATTTATAATTGGTAACGAGGTCGCTAGTGAGTGGATCGCCTTCAGAGCAAGGGTTCTTATTATTGGATTTGTATTCGACGCATACAGCGCTTCAACTAAAATTTTGTGGTAAGCAAGTGTCAATCGCGGCGGGTAACGATAATCAATGGCCATGTCGTATGGCATTGCGTGAAGCGAAAATCAACTCTGGGTACTGCATAAACAAGAATGCGCTAACTCTCGATATTGGTGCATCATCCAAGACTAGCTTCTTCGTAGATCGGTAAAGGAGTGTGTGGGGTGTGGGGTAGGAATTGACCCCACATACGAGCAACGACAGCGGGTGAAAACGACCAGTTGTAGAGAACTTACTTGCATGTGAAATAGCGTTGACCCCACTCGTCGCACTCATGTTTCTTGGGAGTGTATCGGTGAGGTTGACGTCGTAAATGACTGTTTTCGGCAAAATGAGTGGGTCTCGTCGAGTCGTTTTTTTTTGGTCCACCGTTTCACCCAAAATCGGTGTCATCTCACTCCCTGAGTAGGTGGTGGGTATACAGAGATGCGGCAGATTTGTTCGTACAGCAATTGCTTTCCCCAGGCCAATTGTACTGCCACCGCCAATCGAGACAATGCCATCAGCTCCTGTCTCCGTTAAGAACTTCAAAGCACGCTCCGTCACATCAAGCGGGGTGTGCATTGTTGCCTCGCTGAAGATACCCGCAGCACAAATATCTTGCCCGAGATAGCCTTCGAGAAGCTGTGCATCCTGAATTTGCTCCGGAGTAGAGAGAAGTAGAGGCGATGAGACGCTAAGTCTAGTCAACTCTCTGCCCAGCTGACTTATAGTTCCTCTACCAAAGATGACTCGACTCGGGTTGCCGTTGTATTCGAATTTTTCCATAGTTGTAAAGAAGATTTAAATTAGAATCGGAGCTAGAATTACTCACTTTATTATACGTTTGCTAACCCTCAAAGTTGATTGACGTGTGGGGTTGAGCCAACCGACGATATGAAGTCGGGGAGTGTGGGGGGCGTGGAGTGGTCTATGAAAGTAGCTGCCAAAAAACGGCGACCTTATTTGTCTATACCCAGTCGATCGAGACTTTCCTGATAGCAAGCTGCAAGCCGCTCTAAAGCGAACCCCATCTTCGGCGTTATCCCCCATACCCAAACCTGAACTGTGTCAGCATTACCACCAGTACTTGGAAAATATAATGCACATACATCTGTGAGGAAAAGAGCCCAGGCTTTTGCCACGGCAGATGCCAAAGACGAGTGGTCATTATAGGATTCATCAATTTCGTTGAGAGATAACTTTAATTCAGAGAGAATCGATTGCTCCTCAGGAGTACACGGCATAGTTTCTGACTCAATCTCTATTGTGTGAATCCATTTCGTGAGAAAAAGAGCTACCAAACTTGGTCAATGATTTGTTCGTGAAGTTGATTCAAAGTGCTTACCACTATCCCATCCTGCTACGGCATGTTCAACGCTCCAGGCAAACGCAGCAGTCTTTCTGACAAGTAGATGGCCAATTTTTACAGGGGTGAGGAAACCCTGACAAGCCTTTGCTGCTGCCTTGGTGTAAAAGTCACTTCTCTCAAGTGGACTGGCAACGTATGCAATGGCAGCTTCTTTCACTTCTTCTTCAGTCCCAGTAATCATAACTATGCGTCGATATGAGACTTCTGGCAGGAATAAGCGTGCATATGCAATTCGTAGTACGGCTTGACAATTGAATAACAAAGGTCCCTCTGAGACGTCCCAGGGAGGTTCTATTGGCTTCCCATCCTTTTCATCTCGGATCAGCGACTTTTGACATCGGGAAAGTGTCGATATACCAGTCGAAAGTACCATTGTTCGAAGACTTGCATTTCCCACGATACCAAAGTTAGAGTATAACCCAACTGCCCTGGTGAATTGTAAGGATGTCCACATGTGAATGCAAACCGAGTGTATGAGCACCAGCCCCCCAAAAGTAGTCAGATGGTACGTCTGGTCGTATGCCGAAGTATCTTCACTTTGACCGCCAGATATTATGTCCGTTAGAACGCTCCTCAATGACCTGCTGTGCTGCTTATCGTGGGCTCTCCATAAACGGTACCACTCCGCTTCAGTCTTAGCATTCCATATATTCTCTTCGTGTGGCATCTCAAAGTCCAAGTCTTCAGGGTTTATAAAACCTGGTGTTACATCATAAACGACCATGGCTAAATTGCTCATGATATTGATGGCACAAAGAACTCTCTTGTGAGACTCACGCCGTACGTAACCACTCCAAGTCATTTGGAGATGTGGAGTAGCAGTTTTGGAGATCAAAGTCTTTCGTAGTCGATAGTCCTTTATTTCTACGTCAATGTCATATTTACCTTGTAGTTACAGACAGAAACTTACAGTCAAGTAAAACCCTAACCGCTTGAACTCAGCCGCAACCAAGGATGCGTCACCTGTGAATAGAGCAAATATTGTAAGCAGTAGTCTGGCTTGTACTGCCCATAAGGCCAAGGGCGTGGTTGCTTGCGTCGGGTTGCACTGGATTTCGAACTACAAGCTTTGTCAGCTCACCCGAATGTGTGATGAATGTATTTTTGTAGTGAAGTAAATGGTACAACGCACCTTTTCTAAAAGTTTTAGAGCGAGTTGATATGTTGAGGCTGCTCTTCGTCTGTCCAGCCGATAAAGTGCACCAATACAGCTGAGTGTGAGAATAAGGGGGCTCGGGGTTTCGCTTAGTACAAGTGATGGAAGATGTATGATTGGCAAATGCCGATGAAAACAATCAATATAGCCTACAAAGAAGTGACGGAGCTCTTGCATCGTGGGGAGGGGGAGCTGGTAGTCCTCCCCATCCAAGCGGCTCCTGATATCATTGCAAATGCTTTGGTGCGTGGCTTGATCAAACTCGAATCGAGGTAAAACGTCTGATTTTTCTTGCAAAATTCGAGGCAATTGACGAAACAATTTGCGAGAATGCTGCAAAGCCGGATTCTCCAGATCGCCCAATTTTTCGGCTGGTGCCTCATTTTTATCGTGCAAAAAGTAGTTTTGCTGCTCCGATGTTGCACTCTCGCTGCTACGGGGAGTAGAGGGTAAATTGGGCATTGGATAACTATCATCCAGGTCGAAAATGTCTGTCAGAAGAGTAATATCGAAGGGGTCGGGCAATGTGTGTGGAGCACTGTGGTGCCTGTTCAGATTTTGGGGCGTCAACATTGGTATTTCCATATTGGAATCAGTCTCCCGCCGTAGTCGCTTATTACTTCTTTGCTCATCATATTCAGTGGTCGTCTCGCCCGCGAAATCAAGCCCGTCAAGATGGAACACATCTTTGCCTACAGATGATGAATATTGAAGTTGGTTAGTTGTATCGGCCGTTGGCAGCGAAGGCAGGCCATAAAGAAACTGCGGATCAACATCCGCACTTGGGTGGAAAGTATCAAGCTGCAGGTATAATTCTGGGTCTGTAGGCAGCTCGTGGGTCGGAGATTGTACATTCAGGTTTAAGACGATACTATTTCGGTGGATTTGTTCGGTGTTGCTAATACTATTTTTGTTGTTTTCGTCTGCTTGCTTGTCTCTAGCCGTGCTCGAGTGGACGCTTGAGGTGATGGACATGGCGTCGTGGGCGGTGCGTTCATGCTGATGAGAATGTTGCGCGATCTCCACGGAGGCAGCTTGAAGGGCCTCGTACTGTTCGGCATGAATCGTACGTTCGTGTCGTTTCACAAGATCTCTGCAATGTTGTTCTTAGTGTGTGTCTGACAACTGCATGAGCCGCAAACATTTGAGAGGCCTGCACGTACTTTCGAGCGTACGACTTTCGGCAGAATTGACAAGAAAAAGGCCTTTCCCGAGTGTGCCCTCTTTCGTGACGGACACAATGCTCGCTACGTTGAAAGACTTTGTCACAGCTTGGGCACTTGTAGATCTTGCGAACACGCCCACCCGGGGCGACGGTGACTGAGGTGGTCGTGACGACCATTTGCAAATTGATGAATCGCCACTAGAAGCCGAGAGACAGACTGCATGTAACGTGGATATCGAAGAACGGACGCAAGTTTGAGCAGCAACGCGGCGACGCGGCAATACAGAAATGCAGAGGTGCAAAGATTAGGAGGAACATGTGAGCGGACGAAACTGGGAAGCTCGGAGTTAGAGCGACAGGGATGCATTGAGACAGAGGCGAAAATGCGGGGAAGCCAAGACTCTATTTGGTAGCTGATGTGATCTAGTCACTCCCTTGTACCAGACGAGCCCAGGATTACCTTTTGATGCGTCATCAAGACTGCAGGAACAGTTATCCGTACAATGAGCAAGAACTCGAGGCAATCGATTTTTATGTGCATCACGATGAGTGTGAAGTTCTGTAAAGACTTTTGTTATGGGACAGCTCGTTTTTTGTCGTGGTGGTGCGGCATAAAATTGGCAACTGCGACCTACCTTGCGCATTCAATTCGTCCCACCAAGCTAACAGTGAGCGCAATTGTGTAGTTATATTATTCCTAGCAAACACTACATCACGCGTAAGAAAAATAATGTGAGACAATCTTGGTGATGTTCTCAATTCCAACTTCATCAAGCGAGTCCACTCTGGCCTTCTGTCACTCAGGTCTCTCTCAACCGACATACCTAGTCCATCTGCTCGACAAACCACACATTCTGACATTCTAGCTTCGCCTCAGCGTTTAACAAACATACGCCAAGATTGCGTGCGAGAAAAAAATGTAAACTTGTTCATATTAGCAAGCTGGTTCATCTTTCAAGTAGAGCTACTACTTACTTACTTCCGGCTTACACTCCAACCAGAAGTAGTTAGCATATGTCCCATTCACTCCAATGTTACAGTGAGCCACCCATGTGTTTATGCCATCCACTGACTTTGTGGCGGTCAGCAGATTATTTTAGCACCACCGAGCCTATACCATTTCTAGCGGCAAACTACCCTCCTGCCATATTTGCACCGTCCTTTGGGACAACGCGTCTCGAGGGAAGCACTGTCACCAGGTGCGGCCTCATAGCTCCTTCTATGCACACTCGCGGGCATAGCGTTATCTGATCTGTTTGAAACGAGATGAGCCCCCGTCATCAATCAACCCGTCAATGTTTTGCTCCACCTCCTTCCTCACTTTTGTCATCGCAGCAGGATGTGTCATACGATAAGAGAAGTCCGCATGTAAAGGGGTCGATGCTATGTCTAAGTCTTCACCAATGTTCGTGTTATATATCTGGAATAAATCTTCATCAACTAAATCTTCTGTTTCTTCGTTGTGTATCTTTCTCGTCCTTGATGGGAAGTCGCCATTGGTTGACCTTTCGCTCTTGGCAGCTTTGAATATGAATACCTGCTTTTGTGTAAACTCTTCCATGTGGGCCAATCCTCCTGACACAGTCAACAGGAACGTAGAGAATGGATAACTGTAGAACACATTCGTTGTACCACTATTCGCAGTGTAGCTGAGGTAACTATACAAAAAAGCAATCATTCTAAGTTCATCTTTGTCTGCATCTAATACTCCGAACCGCCTGCAGCCCTGTAAACAATCAGTACTTATCTGTCTTAGTTGAGAACAGACAATATGTAATGTATGCAATCAAACCGAAAGTATAGCATTGCATCTGGAACTGCAAGTCTATCTCTTGTCCTCCCCTGAACATATTTTACGAGCAATCAATCATATGGTTGAAAAATTGATCAATTTAGCCTTCCGAGTTCACGAGCGTTTATTTGAAATAGAGCGTTGCGGCTTCAATTTTGGTCGCTACGTATATTGCTCCATCTTGAGTGGTAAGCAAATCATTTGTAATGGGATCTGAAATGGCATACGTTCGATTCCAGCCGAGTTGTCGTGATAGTAAGAATAGTGCTATCATTATTCTAACAATCTGAACTTGTTCGGTTTGGTCTTGTGCTTGTAGATTGTTCGAATCATTTCGAGTCGCCAATTAAGTACAGGCTAAGTAGAATTTCAACAGTGCCATACAACATAGTCGAGAGGTACTTACAGTGGTTAGTCACCGATAAAAACTTAAATTGTATCATAACGAAGGTGCATATCCATGTTGTTCTCATGAAAGTGCCCGAGTTGGACTCGTTGCAGATATCAGAGAAGAGTGAATCTAGCGAGCAGTGGTCCTATAATGCTGTGTTAGGGTTATCAGACTGCACCAATAATAGTATAGAGAGTATGGACTTTGATGGCTAAAAGAAAGAGTAAATGCGAAGAGCCGGATTAGACTCTAATTCCAGTACAGGCAGGAGTGCCATCAATGTTTGAAAGCCAGATTTAACACTATTGATTCAACTATTGATAAATGAAAATTCTCAAATTCGAAAAGAAAAAGTATAATCACCTTCAGACCAGGCAGGCTCATCCTCCATAATTTGTGGCTTATGGTACCCCACATTAGCAAAGTTGTTCCCCACAAAACACTAACCACGTAATTGGATACCCCACAGTCTGGAGCATTCTTGGGGTAGCCATCGCTTACTGGTACGTTCGACAAATAATTCAAAAGACCTGTTTTGGCCGAAAAAGCTCTTCTGTCTTCGTGCACAGGACTACCTCTGTCTTCATTTCCTCACTCGAAATCGGCAAAGTTATTAGTTTTCTGTCCACTCCAAGTCACTCGTCTTCTCATTACTATGGGTCTTGGTGTTTTATCAAGTGGATCCTCTGAGGTCACAGTTCCTGGAACTGTGATACTGTCCAGTAATTTCAGCCTCTCCGACCAAGATACGAGCAATTTAAAGCGAGGTACTGGTAGATACCGAGATATTGTACTCAACCCGCAACCTTCCGACGATCCAAATGACCCTCTGAACTGGCCATACTCCCAAAAAATTCTGGTCATCTCTGTCCTTGTGTTGGGCGCTTGCCTCTGCGCTGGTGTAAACGGGCCTCTTCTCAATGCGAGTTTATTTGTCCTTTCGCTTGAATTCAAACGACCGATCGCGGACTTTACTGTGCTCTCTGGATACCAGTTACTCGTTGCCGGCGCCTCGGGTCCCATTGTTTCTGCTTCGGCGAGGAAATACGGCAAACGACCAGTGTTCCTCTTCTCATCTTTCTTCTGCCTCATCGGTACTATTGTGGGTTCTATCAGCACAACATATGACACCCTTCTTGCCGGGAGAATCATTCAAGGACTTTCAATTGCAGCTTACGAGTCAATTTTATACACGGTTGTTGGAGATATCTTTTTTGTTCATGAGCGTGGTCTCTACGCATCGATCATGTCATTCACTCTGCTTTGCGTCTCGAACTTGAGTTCTGTCGTCGCAGGCAGAATCACAACTGATCTGGGATGGCATTACCTCTTCCACATTCTCAATGCTTGCATCGGCGTCCAGTTGATCCTGACATTCTTGTTTGTACCTGAGACTTGTTACTTGCGCGATCCTGCACTCAATGCTGTTCAACAGATACCAGGGCAAGATGAGAAGAATCAAATCAAGTTGACAGACTCTCAACATATCGAGGACAACGATACTTCAAGAATTCCCAAAAAGACTTTCCTGCAGAACCTTAGAATTTTTACAGGCACATACAGCAACGACAGCCTAATTCGTCTTGTCATCGCTCCATTCTTTACTTGCCTGAATATGGCTGCCCTTTGGACAGTGGTCATCACTGGTGCAGTGTCATCATTCTACGTCGCTGTCGCTTTCGTGATTGCTCAGTTGTTCACTGTGCCTCCATACAATCTTTCTGCAGCTGG
Organism: Mycocentrospora acerina; assembly: GCA_022701365.1. Taxonomy (NCBI): domain Eukaryota; kingdom Fungi; phylum Ascomycota; class Dothideomycetes; order Pleosporales; genus Mycocentrospora; species Mycocentrospora acerina. Next base: position 175,523 of record JAKUHH010000027.1, read on the forward strand.
AGTTGGCTATATGTCTCTAGGTCCTTTCATCGGCGGCATAATAGGATGTCTCATTGTTGGCGCCCTCCTGGATCCTTTGACAATTTGGCTCTCCAAACGTAACGGTGGCGTCTACGAGCCTGAGTTCAGACTTCCACTAGTCGCATTTGGCGTACTCTGTGGGGCAGGTTTATTCGGATTTGGCAGCACTTCACGAACACAAAGCAACATCTATGTGATTGATTTCATGTGGGGTCTTGCTCTCTTTGGTATTGCCTTTATTGTGGGGCCCTGCTCTGCCTATGCTATCGACGCCTATCGCAAGACTAGCGATGAAATCTTCATTGTCAATGTCATGTTCAAGAACTTTCTATTCTACGGTTATAGTTACTTCATCAACGACTGGACTGCCGCCTCTGGTCCTGCATCTGTATTCTATACCTTCGGTGGGATTTCTTTTGGATTGGTAGCATCAACTGTGATTGTTTACGTGTTTGGAAAACAATATAGAGCATTTTGGTATCGATGAAACCCTCGCAGTACCAGAACACAAGACTATATGTTTGAAACAAAAGGACGGCTTTCCAGAACATGTCGAAGGGAGAACTGGTAGTTTAATAAAGTATTTGTACTAGTTCATGAAGGGTTTGCAACGGCTACTGTCTTTTGATTCACGCAGTTTTGGTATTCATGAGTTCATGGAGCTTTGATCTTCGAGAAAGTAGTGATTATCCAATAGTAACATTAGAGGAGCATAACAGAAACAAAAAAATTGGTGCTGTACCGTCTATAGGTGATAAAACTAGAATGATTCAAAGCCATTACTAATCTTGAAACGTAGTAGTCTCAGAGCAATTTTTTACTTTGAACATACTCTTCTCGTGCTCTATGGAAGAAACTTCAAGTTTGCTGGTCTTGCGATTGCAGTATGTAAATAATAAGAAGATCAATGGAGACTCTAGGAATCAGAACCTTGTTTCTGGCCAAAAACGCCCTATTATATATAAAGAAATTTACAAATGTCAAATTTACCCTACATCGCGAGTATATTATTATCTAAGCGATGAGAAAGGGAACATCAAGCTCAAATATGGTTTGTTATTCAAAAATTCAAAATAAAGGCCTGATCAGTTTCAGTCGCCCGTATTAAGGCTGGAGTTCAGAGGTTCTTGTATGCGATATTAGTGTCTCATCGTCTGATAAGTGCATCGTATTGGTGCTCACCAGAAAAAAAAACTGTAGGTTCATAACCCTTCATGTGACAACGTTACTCTTTTCGTATTTTACAACCAATTATTCTCGAATTTTCCGTAAATCGAGGACAATTACACGGAGATTGCAACAGAAGCGTTTCAAAACCTACAAGTCTTTGTAGTCCTCTTCGGTTAGGCATGAGTATGGTTTGGAACGAAAGCACTGAATGACTCTTGGGTGAGCTTTGTAGTTTGATCCAACACGCAAACATGTATCCATTGCAAAACCACTACAATTCTTGCTCTTGTTCTTGTTTAATTGTTTTTCTGTGTTGATAACTTGAAGAAAAGTATTGCCATACATCTTATACCGGTACCCATTCTGATGAGATGAGAAAATAAGAGGGTAGGATCGGACTAGTGGAGTTGTAAATTGATAATTGTATTATTTCGTGCCTACTACATAAATGATGACACTGAGGAGGAGAGTGCGTGCCGAGTCATCGGCTAGTGCCGCAACCAATCAGCGTTTGGCGCCCTTGTAGCGACCACCGCAAACACATTTCAACAAACTTTGTCAACCAAGACGCTCGGTTTCTCCCGTATCCTGTCGCGTAAGCTTCCAGATATTGTGCCTGATCGTGCCTAATGTTGCCAATTAGTAATGTCATGATATTTTAAACATCGGAATTGATTATTTAGTTGGTACTCGTGAAGGATCATCGATCTTCCAAGACAAAAGAGCTCCCAACGCCACTTTAAGGCGTTACATTGATCATTATCTTGTAATGCGATCTCTGCCAAGCCATATATATATGGGTTCTTTGGAGAGGCACATGATTTGCTCGATGGTAAGAGTATCTCCGACCACAAGCAACACCCAACTTACCGTCATACCATAATGATGATACATCATCATGCCCCCATTGATAATCGGTTAATTTATCTCAATCGTATGGGTTTTATAACATCATAAAACAGAGTATAAGCCGATGCTCATAGAGACATTCATGCGTCTCATACCTCTCTGATTGACATTCTTCAACGTAGACAGGTAAAAGTATACGCAAATGTAAACTTTCGGGGATTCGAAATTAACAGATTTTTTCTTATTAACGAGAGACCTAACTGCAAATTTAGGGAGAACTAAGAAGCTCTGGTAAACATCAGCATCTAAATTTGAGCACATGAACAAAGGTCATGTATCTTAGATCGCAAGGATTGTAGAATGTGTGAAGTGATAACGGTGAGGATCCTCTCGGCACATGTTGAAAAAGATTCAAATGCGTGTCTTTTTTTATGATTATCAAAAAATTAGCACTTTTTTTTCTCCTTATTTTTTTTTCAATTAATGCTACAAACTGCCAATTTACTATTCTCAAACACTTAGATGGAATATAAACAGGAGAGAGGTTTGCATAATCGCATGCTTCATTCCATAGCTCAAGTCCTGCGGAGAAAAGGTTACTGTATTCTGTTAGTGCGAGAATTTCTTTGAATACAGAATTCTTAAGAGAAAGAAGTTGAGGGCATTGACGTAGAGCTGGAAAGGCCAACGAAAGATAAAAACAAAAGGACTTTCGATAAAGGGTTCCTTGCCCTTCTATGAAGACAGTGATTGGAGAGAGGGCGAAAAGAATTGGGAGGGTTGAGAAAATGAGGATGGTACTAACCGAACATTTGCCGAAACTTGCGTTGCATCCTTGTGAGGCTTGGCAATGCGCTGTACTCGATCCACACCTTTTTGTTCAATTAGCTTTGTTATTAAGAGAGGCCGTATAACTTACCAGCCATACTGCGAGCAACATTCGCCTTCCGAATAGCCTGTGCAAGTGAAGCCATTGGTACCAGCACAGGTTCCGTCGGTCGAGGTCTTCTTGGTAGGTGCAGGCGCAGGAGCAGGAGAAGAGGAGCCGCAAGTACCATATGCGGTCTGGCAGCCAGTTGAGCAATGGTCGGTAGAACTACCACACCAGCCATACTGGCTACAGCATGACCCAAGAGAGAAGCCATTGCATGTGAATCCCTTGGAGCTACCGCAGGTACCGTCAGTGGAGACAGTACCGCCGGGGTTAGTGGTAGGAGGAGGGGTGGTCGATCCACCTCCTGAGGATGTTCGATACCAATTGGCCTCGGGCTCGTTCATACACTCACCCATAGTGACGGCCTTGTAACCCATCTGAGTAACATACTGAAGCATATAAGGTGTAAGTTCCCGGACTGTAAGCTGGTGGATGTCGTGCGCGATAGAAAGACGGTGGTTGCCATATTGATCGCTCTTGGCTCCATCCAAGCCAGCTTTGAAATTGTTTTTAGCGACCTGGATCTTCGCAGTTGTGAGTTGATTGTAATCGTCAGTGTCCAAGTCGAAGTATGACACGACATAGCCGAGGGCCTTCATGACATTCAGGCATGTAGCTCCAACGCAAGCAGAGTATGGCGGACGCATATAGGTGGGGTATTTGCCAATGACATTTCGAATGGCCATCTCGTTCTTGATCATCTGGTCGTAAATTTGCGACTCAGAAATCTGGTCAAGATTCTGGTGAGACCAGGTGTGGCTGGCAACTTGATGACCCTCAGCGACCATTCTACGCAAGGCAGCTGACCACTCAGCATTTGTATCGATGGCGCCCTTTCCGATATTGATACCAGTAACGAAGAAAGTTGCCTTAGCGCCATAGGCCTTGAACTGGTCGAGTACTTCGTTGGTGAAGCTGTATGGGCCATCATCGTAGGTGATGGCAACAGTCCCAGCTTTCTTGCACTTGTAGATACCTTGGCCGTATGGCACACTTCCCTTCTGGGCACGACCATCGTTGCGAGTGCTGGATCCGGAAGGGGTCTTGTTCGCGTCACAACCAGGGCCGTACTGGAACAGACAGTCGGGGGCATTGCAGTGATCCTTGGTGGTACCACAGTAACCCTTTGATGAGGTTAGATGATGGTATACGATGACCTAATTGTGAGCACTTACAGCACCAGAGCAGCAATAGCCAGCGGCACAGGAAGCACCACCGAACGAAGGGCCACAGCGCCCATTTTGCCCACCCTGACGAGCTTCAAGTTGATGAGCCTCTTCTCGAATAGCCTGAGCGACAGGAGGGTACCTCCTAAGGTTCTTGGGCAGACCGAAGATCTTGGGGGCTCCAGGAATTTCACTTCCGTGAGCAGCCACTAGGGGCGCTACTAAAGCAGCGGCGAGGACGTTCGTGTAACGCATCGCTGTAGCTTTCCAAATTACAAACAGGCAAAATAAGATTTTCCAATGAGATGCCGAAGACTAAGTTCAGAACAATTAACAATTAGTAAGGAAATATTCAGTCAATAAAATAACGAGTGACGGTCGCTATGCGTACAGAGACATACAAAGCGATAATAGTTTTATTACGCCAGTCTCTCTCGGATACTTATATTGACATGCTTGCTCGGCAGGGGCGCAGACAAGACGAGACATGGCGCATCCATCGGGTCATTGCCTCCGCTAGACGAGGGCAGACAGCATCCTTTTCTCAAGAGCCAAGACCACCTGCGTGGAGAAAGCCCGTAAAACGCAACTTCGTGCAGCGGAGACCAATCTCATTTATACTTAGTGCGGAACATCGGCTGCCATCGTTCGATAAGAATCGATTCATAGCGGGTAACGATCCTAAGTGCAGTTCCCTTCACGAGACTCAAGAATCGGAATGTCCAAGTGTAGACACGTCCAGCATTTTCAAAAATTCTGGTCCCTAGTACAAGCCGGCGACACAATAAGGCTGGAAACGAGATGCACCTTTTCTCTCTGGGGGCAGCAAAACATGCACATGGGTCTAAAAATAACGTACCAAAGCCCTACCGTCCCGTTACGTTGAGCCCGAATAGACGGATCGCCGCTAGTATGACTAGCGCTGGTCCTGCCAAGGAGCATCATACCGACTTGGCAGTGCGGAACTTGAAGGTTTGTTCATGTCCAAGTACCGTTGCCACTCCACGATTGCACGCCGGAGTCGGCTGATGGGATGTCAGCCCGTATAGACTATGCTTGTTGTGGAGCCCTGACGTATCCCGTGAGGTTGTTAGGTTTGCGGTGTAACTACGGCCATGCACATGAGCTCATGACCTACTAGGATCTCCTGCCATGGTTCGCTGGGCGTCAGCCTGTCAGAGTGTGCTGTGAAACTTCGCTTCGAAGTGCTGGGGCATTTATTGAACAATTCTCTGCGACGTATCACAGAACCACACGTCGGACACAGAACACGAGGTCCGCCTTACGGTCTGGCCGATTTTGCTGAGCTGAATATCGCCTGTCTCATCCTGCGACTCGCGCAGGTTCTCAGAGGCACAAAATGTAATCGCAGCAAAATATCAGGCTTGGTACCAAGGTTTTCATATCATGTTGTGATTTGATGCTAGCGACCCCTATGAGCCTTCATTTCCTGTTGCGGTAACTTGGCAGTGGAGGGCCAAGCCAACATCTATAATCGCTTTCGCCCTCAATATTTGATGGTTTGCCTTAGGCGCCTAAAGCTGCTGACCGGTAAAAGAATGAGAGGTCATACTTTCATAGTGGAGTTGCTGCAGATACGATGTTAGTACAAGCTACTGCGTCTACCTATCGATTCTCCGCAGTAACAAAATTGAGCTGTCAGATGATCCATGTAATTGAGCAAGGTAGATACATAATGGAAGCAAAAAATCAAGCGCTTTACTAGTTCGATTCTCTGTATTAGGAATCGTTTTCATTCTTGCTTTCAAGAGATGGCGATTGTGCAAGTGGCAAGTGAGGTGTCTAAAATCATCCTGATAAGGCAAGAAAAAACCATCAGAAATAAAGATATTAAAATTGTTATTGGTATCATTATCAGGCGACTCGGGACAACTTTACACCGCAGGAATGTCGTAGATTCATGCACACTTATAACCCCTTACTTTTTCAGAATCCGCAATAGTGGAGCAATCCTCGCCCGTTTGCTCAGCCCTACCCGATAAGGCACTTTCCCCTTGTTAATTGGCGAATGGCATGCTGGTTTAATTGATCGTTCTGGGGTGCGCGAGTCTTCGAATTTTGGAGTGGCCTTGCGTAAGGGTGGTGGAGTGAATGGTTCGACCTCTGGACGCTGATGTATTCGATTGTCGTTCGGAACTAAAGCAACACTTGAAAATATGCTGGACTGCCTTTGTAGGTGTTCATTGCTAAATTCAACAGACTGGAGCACTGTGAATTGTTTTTCTTCTCGAGCCAACCCTCCCTCCTCTTCCGGCACAAATTCGATGAGTAGGGGAATATCAGCCACCTTCTTAGGACGACCTCGTCCTCTCTTTTTTCCCGCCGTAACCTCAGACGTGATGGATTCTTCAGCAATAGGTTCAGGATGATCAAGTGTAGTCTTCCTACGCTTTGGCTTCCTGCCAGCCGTTTTCACATCAGCCAAATCTTTTGATAAAGCAGGCTTTAGTAGTTTTTGTGGTATGACTACTTGCACCTTCGGACTCCTGGGAGATGTCATGTTGAGGGTTGTCCGCGTAACCGTGATTGGATCGATGCCGTTGTGTGCAGCATCTAATTTGGTTGGATTTTCTGTTGACATTCCTAAATGGGACAGCTCCAACTCGGTATTGTGTATATTTAATACCAGTAATGTAGGATCACCCTGGTTTATTGAGCTTGATGTTTTTCTCTTAAGCTTCGTTTTGCTCTTTGGAGAGCTTTGTGGCGCGAGCTCATCATGATCAGAATCGTCTTGATCAGGGCGATTAGTGACAAGCCATTCTATAGTTTGTGTCAAATCACCATTATTTTGCAACAGAGCCTTTTTTGTTGCTGAAGGTGAAAAGCCCATATCGCATATCTGCTGAACTTTCTCAGGTGCCGCGTCCTTGTCCGTACCACTAGCTCCATTCGCCGTTCTCCTTGATCTCGTTCGACTAGCTTTTTTAGGCTTGATCGAATAGTCGATTGGCTCCTGAACATCGACCCTGAGTGATCTCGAGTGACTCGGATGTGATTTAAATCTGAAATATCGACATCAGCGAAGAACGGTATTAGGATGCAACGATCAACCAAAGACAGCCCTCTTAAGTTTCTTGACCAGCGATATCACGTCCAAAAGAAATGCAGCAACAGGTCCGTAGAAATCTAATGTTTGGACTGGACTCACTGTTCCTTGGGGGCCTCTACGCTTTCTGTGTCGTCTTCAGGATTTCGCGATAAACTTGATTGGCTTTTCGGTCGACGAAGCGGCTTCTCTACTATCTTCAGCATGCTTCTATGTGTGTTAGTAGAATTTCCGAATAGAACATCAGGTCGGAAGCTGGTATCGAATCCGGACTGTAGCACTACCGACTTTGCAGGCTCAACACCATTGCTGAGAATCTCGTTTCTCAAAGGACTACCTCTCAGAAGAACTGGAGATTCTTGGTGGCTATGTTGCGACATTGGTTGTTCGGCTATGTTTCGTGAAATCTGTGCAAGAGGCAAAACTGGTGTTGACGTCGGTGCCACTTGTGACGTAAGTCGCTCTTTCTCGGAAGATTCAAGTTGCTCTCCAATTTGCCTGTCCCCAGGTGTTAATCTCAGATATTCTGACCAGGGTATCGAAGGCTCTGGCTCATAAGGTGCAACAATTTCAACGTCAATACCAAGAAAAGTTGGAGCAGCAACAGCCTCAAGCATACGTTGCTGAGTGAAGGTCGCATTCGGTATCGTGCTTGATGGTTCGGGAAACATCATCATAGGATTGTGTTGGGCATATTCGTTGCGCATAGTGCCTTCCAAATTCCAAATCTCTTTTTCAGTAATTGCTGTACCCTTGCTCGTTTGGGGACCGTTCTCCAAAAACCCTAAGGAAGGACTTCTCAAGACAGGGGATGACATCTTCTCATGGCCAATCGGATGATTGTTGTAAGAAAATTCAGAGGGTGATATGGGCGGAGAATCCTGTACCGATGTATCCTGTCTCTTGATCGTATGCTTTGGGATGAATGCCGAAGAAGGCGGCCCACCTTCAACAGATAGATTTGGGTTGAGCGTATGTGATTGAAGATAAGTACGATGGGCTAGTTCAAATGCTCGCTTCATCGAGTCTATCCAAAACTGGGTTAATGTAGATGGAGGAGCTCATGGCGACGTACTTACCAGTGGAGCTAGTATCCGGCTGCGAGAACTCATTGTTGGTGGCCTGCATGGGGAAGGCACCTACATCTTTTTGCGGTAGCATATCGGCCTCGAGATCATCGTCTAGATCATCGTCAGAGTCCTGGATCACCCGCATTATGGATCATGCTCGAGTATTTAAAAACTGTGTGAACGTAGAGGTTGCTGAGGGAGGTGGTGTGCGTGGCGTACATTGATGTTCTTTCTTTGGGAAATCGCGACTTGTGACGCGTAGTCACGGGACATGTAACTTAGCGCGACGCAATATCGCCAGCACTCGCCTCGCGCTGAACGTCGGCCTACCAAACAACATGGACAAGTTTGGTTCCAACTCAGACGATCGTTCACGCAATGAAGTCCCAGGTAATCCACGGTTCACATCGCAAGCAATAACTGCAGAAGATCTACTAAAGGCGCAAACCGTGGGCCTCGTCAACCTCAGCGACTATCGCAAGCGCAAGCTGGAGAATATTGAGTTGAAAGAACGAGGAGGCTCGAACATCAGCTCAGGTACAACCACCTCTCAGGATGGGTACGTTATTATTTTAAGTCGTACCGAAGAGTGCAAGCTAATTAGCCAAGTACAGTACGCCCACGCCCAAGCCGGTATTCAAGAAGAAGCGCAAAGCAGCCGGCAAGGGAAAGTTGTCGTTTGGCGTAGACGATGAGCAAGATCTTGAATCCGATACCTCGAAGGCGCCTACAATGCGTGAAGGGATACCCGCCCAGTCCTTGGCTGTGAACCCAGAGAACGAAAGTAAGCAGGCAAAGAAGAAACTGGGGGCGAACATAAGCATTGGTCTCAAACCTCGGGTCATGACCAAATCAGCACTGCAGCGTGAAGCACTCCAGGCAGATGTCGCGCGTCAGGAGTTTCTAATAATGCGCGAGGCAGTGAAGGCGACTGAGGTGGTGATACCATTTGTATTTTACGATGGTACAAACATACCAGGTGGACGCTGCAGAATTAAGAAAGGTGATCATATATGGCTATTCCTCGACAAAGCTAGAAAAGTAGGCGCTGAGCTGGGTGTTGGTGGCGACAAGAGTCGAAGAGACTGGGCCAGGGTTAGTGTTGATGATCTGATGCTTGTTAGAGGAGAAGTCATCCTACCGCATGTATATCCATCTTGTCTCAACCTGACCCAAATATAAGCTAACGTTCATTGCAGCACTACGAATTCTACTACTTCCTGTTCAACAAGGTTACTGGCTTCAATGGCCCTCTTTTCGATTTCTCAGCACAGCCTACGAAGGCGACTCCAGTCGTCAAAGATGTTGAAGAAGAGGCGGAATCCACCGTCTATGATCCCCTCAATCCAGCAGTCAAGAGAAAGACGAACAGCTCAATGTTGTCAGACGACGAGCTGGAAGGCTTCGACGACGACGCATCGATTACCAAAGTCGTAGATCGACGTTGGTACGAGCGAAATAAACATATATTTCCCGCCAGCGCATGGGCAGAGTATAATCCAGAAAAAGACCTTTCTACCGTGCAGCGAAAAGATACTGAGGGCAATGCTTTTTTTTTCTCATGAGTAGCTTTATTTGGATGAAGCGCAACCACAACGAGTTTTATTTAGCTTATGAGAATAACCTTGGTTGAAGCATGGGACAGCTTCGCGCCAGATAAAAAAAAGTAAGTGAAGAATCTAGGCAGGTAACAAAAGACATCATAAAAACATGTCCACCTCGGGGCTAACAATTCGAATGTCAAGCTCTCATAGTCTTACAAACCAACCGTGACGCGTGATGTTCGGGTCTGATGCGGTGTGACCCTTATTCAAGTAGTTACCAGCCACGTGAGCCTTTGCATTCGCCGAACATGCAGGCAGTATCGCTCCCAGATGATACAGCTGGATAGTGGCGGTGTGAAGAAATATACCGAGATGCTTTAGTACACCCATGAGCGCTACAAGGAAGTCCCACATGTGTTTGTTGGCTCGTTTTTCCATGTGTCTGTAAAGCACGCTATGAATAAGCCAACAAGACAGAACTACGCCGCCGTGATTTACCGTTCGCGATGTGATACAACAAGATTCGGTGCGCAGGGATCCGCCGACGATCCGAAGATTCTGCAAGCCTTCACGAGCTCGGACATCACGCAAGTGTGACCTGGTATAAAACTATGAGACGCGCAGCTGGACGGAGAAGCGCCTTTACCCAGCGACCGGGGAATTGGTTCTTGCGACGCACCAACCACCAAACGACTTGGTAACGAACATTGATATCGACAAGTCCAGACCTCCAACGCCAACCACACTGTTCCGCTCGCTCCGCTACAGTGTGCGACCCCCTTGCCTACCGTCGCGGCTCTCCCTACATATGAAAGTTTGTTTGACCATGTTGCAGGCGCGCATATCTCGAGACCTGCCTTATCCAATTAGAATGGGCAGGTAGACCACACCTTGATATTCACGTTTCGACGCGTCAATTGAAAAGGTCAGACAGAATCCACTCTTCACCAGTCGGCTGCTCAGTCGCCCATATCTGCCATCTCTTTGCGATTACACTCGCGCAGTTTGAGCAGGTTTACTACTTTACAGCTGTCCCCAAGCGCTTAGCAATCATCAATCTGGTGACGAGCATACAAAATACACAACCGATATGAAGTTTGGACAGAATTTATCGCGGAATCAAGTTCCTGAATGGGCATCATCGTACATCAACTACAAAGGCCTAAAGAAACTTATCAAGACTGCTGCTGAAGCCTCGAAACACAACTCAGATCCAGATCTAGCAGGTGAGCCGCCATCGCAGTTAATTGTGCCTCAGTTGAGATCAGCAAGAGCATTCAGATGGAATGGTTCATTGCAAATGTTATTCTGCGAGATGCGCGGAGCTTTCCCGGAGCGCATTCCGCATGTGCACTTTCTACTGTCGTAAAAAAGCATGTGCGCTGACACCACCTCATAGAGTTCTTCTTTTCCCTCGATCGAAACCTTGAAGATGTCGACAGCTTCTACAACAGAAAATACGCAGAGTGCGCGCGGCGGCTGAAGCTTCTTTACGGTCGCTATGGACGCGCAGCTCAATTGCCGGAAGGCATTGATAAGGATGAAGCGCAGGATTTGATGGGTGCGCTACTGGAGCTCCGCAGTCAAATGCGGAAACTTCAATGGTATGGCGAGGTGAATCGCAGAGGATTTATCAAAATTACAAAGAAACTTGATAAGAAGATTGCATCAGTTTGCACACAGGAACGTTACTTGGCGTCAAAAGTCAACCCCAAGGCTTTCGCTCACAATCTTCCACTCAATCAAGACATGAAAGCAGTCAACGAGTGGTTATCCGGTCTAAGCGATATCAAAACATTTGACGACAATGGCTCCACCCATTCTGCGACCTCGTTAGGCAGGATCCCGGGTCGCTCGTTGAACCTCCCTTCGGGCCTGCTGGACGCTACAGACCAAGCAATCCGCGGCGATAAAGCCGATGACCTCAGCAAACATCTTTCTGAAGCTAGTGTCAACAATGATCTGGCAAGCCCTTCGTTCCAGCAGATGCTCCTAAATTTTCTCCAACGGGCTATTTCTTGTCGCGCCAAGACTTGCATATCTAGGCTCTTAGAAGACATCACTTCCCTAGACGAGGAAGACGACATCAATAAGAGGAACTGCATTCATCGTCTTGTCATTAACATTGGCCGCTCAAAGAGTGGCGAGCTGCTCGGAGCTGAAGGGGCATCACTTCAAGGCTCTGCCGAGACCACCTTCATCGTACCAGCGGCAGCTCCCAATCGCCAGCCACGCCCATCTACGATCACTGAAGAAGAGTCTGCAAAGCTCTTGAGTGAAAATGATGAATCGGTTCGCCTACTCATCTATCTACTTGATCAGCTCAAACCGCATCAGCGCGCTGCACTTCAATCTCGCGATTCGTATGGCCGCTTGCCTCTTCATTATGCTGCCCAGTACGGATTTGTCGTTATTTGTCAGGTTGTCATCAAACATATGCAGGATTGGAGTCAGTTCAACGTTACCAAGGGTATCGACTCACCATACTGGCAGGATTCCGATGGCTATGCTCCGTTGCATCTATCAGTAATGGGAGGACATCCACTTACCACGAAGTCTTTACTTGAGGCAGAGAATTGGCGTGGATCGAGTGAAGAGAAGCTAACGTCTAGGAAGGCAATATCCCAATCGGGAGCAGCCCTGTCTCTGGCGACACAGTCGAATTTTGTTGCCATTGTTAAACTACTGGTCGACGCAGGCGTCAACGTCAATTACCAAGATGAGCGAGGCGAAACGGCTCTCCATGTGGCGGCACGATACGGCTACGATGAGTGTGCCAAAGCCTTGCTAGAAGGCTCTCGCTCCAACAAGGCAGAAGTTAACCTTCCGGAGAATTTATTCGAATGGACCCCATTATTCATCGCCTGTGTCGATAACCATCCATCTCTCGTGGATATTTTGGCTGCTGCTGGAGCAGATCTGAGGCGATGTGATAACTCTGGATGGACAGCTATGGAACATGCTGCGCTTCGGGGTCATATGGATATTGCACAAACGCTTGCTAAACTTTCGCCTACATCTACACCACCGCCCACGGTGCCTGCGGATACTAAAATCGTTCGCGCCGGATCGCCCCCGCAATCGTCTCTTGACGAGCGTAGATCCACCAATAGAAATAGAGAGAATGGCAGCGTCTTGCAAAAACTACCGGAACCTGTAAAAAGCTTCGGTCATCGCTATTTGCAAAACGAGACCATGGTGCTGGTCAGCCTGGGATCTATGGATACGAGGAAGGATGTTGCGCCCGTCAAACTTGATGATATTCCCCTCGCAGATGCACACGCAACACAACTTGATACTGCATTATCAGTAGTCGTTTCGGCAACCGGAGCCAGCGGTGAATCCAATGTCATCGATCTACCGGTACAGGAAAGCATCTCGACGGAGCCCATAACGTTCATGACAAAAGACATAAGCAAAGTCAAATTATTGTTCGACATCGTCCCCACATATGCGGGATCAAAAGACCGCGTTGTTGGACGAGGAGTCGCACTTTTGTCAACTATCAAAACTAGTATTGGATCCAACCGAATTCCCCTTCAAGGGGATGTGAGGGTTCCAATAGTGGCCGCTTCAACCTTGGATGTTATCGGTACGGTTAACTTTAATTTTCTGATCATCACGCCATTCGAACATCCAAACATGCGGCTCACAGAGGAGCGGACTTACTGGAAAAAGATGGCATCGACTATGGTCATTGGACACCGAGGGCTCGGAAAGAACACTGCGTCCTATACCTCATTGCAACTTGGCGAAAACACCATTCAATCTTTTATATCTGCCGCCAACCTGGGAGCAGAGTATGTTGAATTTGATGTCCAGTTGACCAAAGATCTTGTGCCTGTCATATATCACGATTTCTTAGTCAGCGAGACAGGCATTGATGCGCCGGTACACACCTTGACCTTGGACCAATTTCTCCATATTGGCGAGGGCCAGAAGCCGCGACAATCTCGTCCAGACTCACCTGAGACGCTTGTGATGGCAAATGGAGATCAAAACGAGGTAGATCGGCCATTCGCCAAAAGATTGCGTTCATATTCAGTGGACAATTCAAAACAACGCAATATCCACATTGACCGGCAGCTGGAACTCACAGACCGCATGAAGCATACACGGGACTTCAAGAAGAAGGGGTTCAAGGGGAACAATCGGGGCTTTTCTATTCAGTCCTCGTTCACGACGTTGGAGGCCATGTTCAAGCATCCAGATCTGCCAGACTCTGTGGGGTTCAATATTGAGATGAAGTATCCTATGCTTCATGAGTCTGAAGAGGAGGAGATGGATCAGTACGCCGTCGAGCTCAACTCTTTTGTGGACACGGTCTTACAGCAGGTGTACGACCTCATGAATAAACGCAACGTTATATTCTCGTCATTCAATCCGGATATCTGCCTGATGCTCTCGTTCAAACAGCCTTCTATTCCAGTGCTATTCCTTACCGATGCGGGTACCTCGCCTGTTGGAGATGTGCGCGCGGCCAGTTTACAAGAAGCGATTCGGTTCGCTCGTCGGTGGAATCTTCTCGGTGTTGTGAGTGCTGCGGAGCCTTTAGTCATGTGCCCAAGGCTAGTGAAGGTTGTAAAGGAGAATGGCCTAGTATGTGTCAGTTATGGATCGTTGAATAATGACCCCAAGAACGTTATGGTAAGCCTTCAATACGGCCTGTGCAGATAATCCAATGACTAACGTCAATGTAGTTGCAGAAAAACGAAGGAATCGATGCTGTCATTGTGGATACGGTTCTTAGGGTTCGACAAGGTCTGCAGGCCTCGAATCACGAGTCAACAAATGGGATTTCCAACGGTACTTCTGATAGTACTACCAATGACCCTACACTTGTTGTACCGGTTACTCCCGTATCAACCATTGACGAGGTCAACGAAGCACGGCAGTCACCGGAAATTACAGAGTAAATGCAACTAATATTTCGTTACCTGGTGCTATTTTGGAATATTTGGGTTATATCTTTGCCCCGAGGTCTAGCTAGGAATACGTAGATGATGCTTTGAAGCTGCTGAATAAGCATCTTCAATTTTGGCATGAGTCGCGCTGATACGAGCGTTGATTTCATTATGTTGCATTCTGTTGTAGCATATGGGTGATTTAAGAGAAGGAGGCTCTTTAACCTCCTGGTGGAGATATCTGGTTGTTTGTATTCTATCTCGGTTGTCAAAGGTTGAAATGGATGCCCTAGTCTTTAAACTCTGCCTGACCCATCAGGAATATAGTACCAAAACAGTCGTCGCGAACATCATATTCTGAGTCCCTTGATACTCGATATTCCCCACAACCTACACCTGGAGTAGATCCCTTTAGAGTGTGGATGCCGATGATGACGGCAGATCCCGAGACATGCAGCCAAGCAATTTGCTCTGCAAACATGGCTTCATCCCGACGGTTGAAACGAAGACCATCGGAGGCTGCATCAGTGTTGGCCCTGGTCTGCGGGTTTGCTCGCAGTAAAAATCTCATCAGGTACTCCACACCATGCAGGACAGTACAGCACAGCTGCATTAGCTAATTGCTGCACTACTCCAGCCCTAACGCAGGGAAGACTCGGCGAAATGTATATAAAGACATTGGCATCCATCCTCGTATGCAAACTCAGATGATCAGGACCCGCTGGCCAATATATGTAGCATGGCAATTCATCACTTGGATCGACGGCTATTTTGGTCCCTAGCCGCATGCCACCACCACGGTCGAGTCGCTGTGGCGTGAGCTCGCAGCCCCTGTGCTGCACACCGACCTATTGGATCTTCTCCTTGTCGCCAGCGCCGCACCGCGCCCTACCTCGTGTCCGTCCGTTTCACGCACGACTCAACAAGTGCGTCGAAGAGACGATGAGCACCCATGTCATGCCTGGCGAGACGCCGAAGCCGATACTCCCGTTCCCAGCGCCTTGTGGTGCAGCAGCTGGCCTGAATGCGGACAAGGCCAGGAGACGTGATTCGCCTTGGCCGCCTAGATCCCGCGTGGCTGCGCCCCGTTGTGAATTGTCTGGAGTAAAACCGAAACACCATTGTGGATGGCAAATGGCGAGCTAGACAGCTGACTGCAGAAGTATATGAGGTCGCTGGGCCCCATGGGATATTGTTTGGTGACCTATACTCGCGTCGCCTTTGGACAAGTTTCTGAACTTACGGCCTGCTAATAGGTGACATTCGCTTTGTTTCGCTTCCGTCTGTCGTTTGAGGGTTCTTCGCTTTTCAGTCATACATAACTTTTAGTTTCTTCTACAATTCCGTGTCTCTTTTTCTTTCTATTTTAAGCAGCAATCAACCCCAACAATGTCGTTTCTTTCCTTCATCCTGCCCCTCACGGCACTTGTCCAAAGCAGCTTCGCCGCAAACGCCTACACTACATCCAACAGCGAAACCCCAAAAGATAACAATGCAGACTGCAACTGCTACGTTGTGCAATCAGGGGCCAACTCAGACTCACCGACATATTTTCAATACTACCGCTTCTACGACTTCCGGAATCTTGACGGCGCGCTAAACAGCTCCCCTGCGCTCCTCAGCAACGATCAAAATGCCAGTCTCCAGCCCTCATGGCAGCCCTCAATCTTCAACAGCGACGCGTGGAACACAGACTGGAGTGTTCAAAACTGGAGCAAGCCCGCCACCGACGACTTCCCCGTTAAAATGGACAACTCCCCCGCCAACATCTACGTCGCCAAAGAATCCGATACTTCCTTCCTCACGCTCCGCACCTCGCGCGCAAGGGACCACCAAACATCCGGCGAACTAGAAAACAACCAGCGCAACCTAATGCACGTGAGCATGCGCATGTATGGGCGTGTGCAAGGCGACAAAGGCGCTGTAGCAGGCTTCTTCACCTTCCACGACGACAGCAACGAATCCGACATTGAGATCCTGACGACGGACAACACGGACAAGATCCGCTACACGAACCAACCCTCGGTGGGCAAAGACGGCAACGAAGTGGTGCAGGCGTCTGTCGCGCCCGAGGGCCTCGCGCGCTGGAACGACTGGCAGACTCACCGCATCGACTGGCTGCCCAAGCACAGCTACTGGTACCTCAACAACCTGCAGGTGGCAGCAAACACGTACTCTGTGCCGCGCAAGCAGAGCAACATGATTCTGAACATGTGGAGTGATGGCGGAGAGTGGAGTGGGAACATGACGCAGGGCGGTGTGGCAGAGTTTCACGTGCAGTGGATTGAAATGGCGTTTAATACTAGTGGGCCGTATGCGGGCGTTACGAAGAGGAAAGAGAGCAAGTGTAAGACGGTGTGCAAGATTGATGAGGTCAACGCGGTGGGTACGCCCGAGGTAGTCAGTGTATCTGGCGGGGCGGCAGATATGGGCGTGTCTTGGAGAGTGCTGGTTTTGGCTGTTGGACTTGTGTCGGTGGTTGTTGGAATTTGAGAGGGTGTACGGTTGGAGATTGCATTTTATGGGCGTGGTTGGGTTTGAAAAGCGATGCATAGCGATTGTGATATTTCAACCAAAAAGGCGTTCAAGACGCTCGAACAGACATCACAGTCTGGGTATAATGAATGGTGGAGGTTGATTGGCATGCAGGTCAGTGTCAAGTCAACTTCTGGCCGTGGCGTCTTGGTCCAAGCAAACAATTTCACACATCAGTGCGGTGGTGGTAACGGTGCAGATTTTTGCATAGTCTTTTCAGCCCATCCTCGCCCCTATCCCCAGTCTAAATACAAACCTTGAAGACGACCAAACATGTTCGCTTCCAAAACAGAGCAGAGTATATACCAGTAAACGCCGGCGGTGGATGCTAGCGTGTCGTGAAATCTTTTATGCGTAATAGGCAGTGGTGATACAGTAGCGGTACATTCGTGTCGAGTATGGTGGAAGCGGCGGCCGTCTACTCGTTGATCTTGGCCAGGAGCTCGTGGTCGCGGAAGAGCGAGTACTCGTCCTCGCCCACCTTGATGGGGCTGCCGCCAAACTGCCGTGTGTCAGCAGAGTGCTCTTTCCGTGTGCAGTGCCCGCTGTGCCGGGGGCGCCTTCTTCGCCAGCAGCTGGCTGGTGCATCCATGGTCCGTCATGATCCGTCATGATCCGTCATGATCCACCATCGTCCACCACCATCCACCACCATCCACCTCATCCACCCTCTCGACGTACCTGGGGAATCAAGACCTTGTCGCCGGGCTGCACGCTGGGGGTGATGCGCTTTCCGTCGCGGTCCAGCGCACCGGGGCCCACGGCCAGCACCTTTGCCTCGTTGAGCTCCTTGACGGCCGTCTCGGGCAGGAAGATACCGGTGGCCGTCTTGGCCTCGGGCTTGAGGCGCTGCACGAGCACGCGGTCGAGGAGGGGCGCAAGCGAGCGGATCGACTTGATGGCAGACTGTGTGGGGGTGAGCTGGGAGCTTGTACGGGACCGTCTGCGGGGTTGGCAGGGAAGGAGCGCACCATGTTGTTGTTGTTGTTGATGTCGTGTGTTGTTTGTTGTGGCTCTGGGTGTGTGCGGGCAGGTGCTACCGGCTGGCTACAGACAGAGGGAATCACGGGATGTCAGGTCGGGGATGCGCAGGTCAGAGAGTCTCGAGAGCCGGCGTGAGGTGTTTTCGCAGCTGGGGAAATTTCTAGAAGGTGCGTCCGTGCACCTCCAATGATGCGATGGAGGGCCTCGGAGCAAGGCGTCGACGCCCTCGACGACGCTCTTGATCGACCTCCCGCCCTTTGGTCCTTCCCCTTTCAGCTCGCAACCCCCCTGCAGCCGTCTTCGAGGCCACGGCCCTGTATATGTGGAGCAGCAATGTCCTCAGGCTGAGGAAGTGCTCCTCTGCCAAGACGCTTCGCCATGGACGGAGCTTCAGACAGTACAGCGCTGCCGCGAGCTTGCCAGTCGGCGAAATCGAGTTCGACAGGGCTCTGGCAGGAGTCTTGAGGGGGAAATGGGGCGCCGAGAGCAAAGTGCCGCTGGGTACGTCTGGCCGCTTGTCTTGCTCGACGCCGTGCATGGCTTACGAGTGAATCAGGCTTCGCCATCAGTGGAGGCGTCGACTCAATGGCTCTTGCTGCATTGTACTTCCAAGCCCAGTCTGCCAATCGCCTTCTGCCCAGGGCCCATGGCTTCATCGTGGACCACAAAGTGCGTGAAGAGAGCACAGACGAAGCCGAGTGGGTTGCGCAGGAACTGCGCTCCAGATGTACGACTTTTCGCCATCGACGTTGGGACTTGGGGCACTAACAGTACATAGTCGGTATGGAGGCTACAGTGATTCCCCTCATCTGGCCAGGAGGCAACCATCTCCACGACTCGAAGCGCTTCGAGACGGACGCGCGCACTCTGCGATATCAGGCATTGGGAAGAGCCTGTAAAGAGAACAAGGTATCGTCTCTCCTAGTGGCACACCATGCAGACGATCAGGCCGAGACAGTCATGATGAGACTCATGAACAACCGGCTGCGATCTGGGCTCCAGGCTATGCAGAGCGTCGAGTGGATTCCAGAGTGTTATGGAATTCATGGCGTGCACCACAGTGGTCAGAGACAGGGTCCAAACTCTTGCCTCGATATTCCATTCCCGCTCGAGAGAGGGGGAATCCAGATCTTGCGCCCGTTGTTGGGTATCGAAAAGTCACGGCTTATTGCAACCTGCGAGGCGCATGGCGTAGCTTGGGCAGAAGACAAAACCAATTCGATTCAGACCGTCACGGCACGCAACGCTATCCGACATGTTATAAAGAATCACCAGCTACCAGCCGCATTGAGTGTCAAATCACTTGTCAATATCTCGCTTAACATGCAGAGGCGTATCGAGTCTCACAAGGCCTATGCCGAGAGGCTCTTCGATCAATGTCCAATCAAGATGGATGTCCAAACTGGCTGTCTTCTTGTCCGCTTCCCACCTTTTTCCTCGTTACTCGACCGCCCAATCAAGTCTGATTCAGACATGAGTGAAGCGAAGAACAACGCCTATTTTTTGGTGGAGAGAGTTGCTGAGCTTGTTACGCCCAAACCAAAAGCTCCGCTCAGCCAGCTTGCGGGCACAATCGAGAACGTATATCCTGAATTCAGGGATACCGAGGATGAATCGACGCCAGCCACTGATGGTCACACGAAAAATTACTCCGTCTACAGTGTTTGGTGGCGTCTTTGGGACAAGCCATCTCCTTTCGAAGATCAACCTCTCGACGAAAACGACCTGGACAGGAGTACGTCCAAGTCTAGGGAATGGTTGCTAACTCGCCAGCCTCTTGATAATGAGGAGAAGAAACACCCTGCGAATCAAATTATCTATCCGCCCGCAAAGGCCTTGTTCTCTGCATCAAGATCCCACCCTACCTGGCAACTTTTCGATGGCCGATACTGGATTCTTCTACAAAACCACACGCAGGACACACTCGTCCTACGCATTTTTGCAAAGGAAGATCTCCGCCACCTCCCCTCTCCCACAAAGTCCGACATGATAAAACCGTCGCTTAACAGTCTCTCTCCCAAACGCTTCGTAGCTGCTGCCGTGGGCCTCTTCAAACCCAGCGATGTGCGCTTTACACTCCCCGCCGTTTTCCGAAAGGACAGCGCCACAGGCGAAGAGATTTTGATCGGATTCCCAACGCTCAATATCAGTATAGGGGGCCTAGGAGCGCCACAGAGAACCTGCAGCTGGAGTGTACGGTACAAGAAGATTGACTTTGGACGGCGTCCCTTGGACGATATCATCGTACCGGGATCATCGAAACTACACGTTGCTGCTGCTGGGAGAAGCCAGGGGGTCGACAACAAGGGCATAAAGCGACATAATGCTGCCGGCTTCCAGTATGACAAACCTACACCGGGATATAATCGAGTCTCCAACGACAAAAGTTCAATAATGAAAAGGGACAATTGGTGGAAAAAGCAGCAGCAGCAGGTACGACACGAGATGAAGGGCGACGAGATGGATGCGTTGGAGTTTCTTGAAAAGGAGGATAGAAAGACTAGTGGTGCGAGACGGGATAGGTGAATAATGTCCTGTTTTGGGAAACTATCATCATGTTCAAATGCGTTCTTCACTCATTTGCGTATCATGTTTATAAGAGATTATTTCATTCAAGCTAAATGGTTCAAATGAAAAGTCCAAACAGCCTCACCTTACGTGCCGATGAATCTGACCTGACCTCACTCAAGGAATCGAGTTCACGCCCTCAGCTTACCCACGTCATCATAACACCAAGCCATCAGACCATTTCATCCACGCACCCGCACAAACCTCACCATCTGCGGCGGCGGCCCCGCTGTGAAATGATCCCTTACCCCCTTCCAATACTTTTCCTCTTCAAACCCCTCTGGCAAAACAATATCAAACTCGCTCACCACCCTCCCCACCACACTCCTCAACTCCATCATCGCAAGGCCTTTGCCCACGCAGTTATACGGCCCCGTGGAGAAAGGAAGAAACCCGCTCTTGTTCAGCACAAACTCTGGTTTCGTGGTCCACCGCTCGGGAATGAAAGTATCGGGGAAGGAGAAGTTTCTCGCATCGCGGTTCATGGCGTAGGGTGGCATACTAACGACGGTGTTGCCTGGGATGAAGCGAGTGTTGATGGTTAGGCCTTCCGGGGGGGTGACGCGCTGGGCGCCGAAGAAGACGGAGGGGTGAAGGCGCATAGATTCGTGGATTATGGCGTCGAGAAGGGGGAGAGAGTGATCTGGGTTGGAGGGCGAAGAGGTGGTGTGGACTTCTTTGCGGAGGGCGGTGAGGTATGATGGGTGTATTGCGAGATTGATCAGGATGAATGTAAGGGCTGTAGAGGCGGTTTCGCTGCCGGCGCCGATGATGAGGCGGGATTCGCCGTGGAGGAGGGAGCGGCCTGCTGGAGTATTGGGGGTGTTGTTGATAAGGTATGACACCAAGTCTGGAGGGGCGGCTTTTTTCTGCGTGTCGTTAGTCGGGTTGTACATGTAAAATGAGTAGAGGTGACACTACGTACAGAAATTCTGGCATCCATTCTGCTTACGCTCCAATCTTTCCATACTTTCATGGGACCGGCAAGTGAAGTAATTACACCCAAGGTGTTCAATAGCCATGGCATGTGCATAAGAAGACCCATGAATATCAGGCCGTCGGTAAAGGTTTGTAAGATGCCGTCTGCGACGTCGCTCGAGTCGCCTTTGGTGAAACCCATTGATTTTCCAAACGCAAGGTCAGACATTACATCGTAGCTATAGTCGACGGCATATCTCAGAAGTGGTATGGGCTTGCCATCTGCAGCCTGGATCCGCTCAAGGAACTGGCTGGTAAACTCTTCGACACGCGGAGAGAAATTGGAGAGAGCTTGACGTTGTCAGTAACATCCTTAAAGCAAAAAAATGGAGGTTCGTACATGTCTTCATTCCATTGTCCCAAACCTTGCGACGTTGGCGATGAAATGACTTGTTACGATTGAGATGTAGCGATTCCTCCATGATGTCGTAGAAAGGGCCTTTACTGGTCTTGGATTGAAAGCTCAGGATTGGTTGGACTGCGGCTGGGTCAAAGATTGACAGCTCACGCGGGCCTAGACCGTGTCAGCAGTACTCATGCCAGGGTGAATTCAATCCCAGCAACCCATTTACCTGTCCTCACGTAGTCTCCATATTGCGTCTGCAGCTGCTGCTGCACTTCATACCAACGAAATCCCGAGTCCCAGGTTTGCTTTACAGTCCACCATTTCGACAGTTTCGCCCACTTGGGTCCAGGATAAGTCCGCAAAGGGTGAAAGAACAGTCGGTACACCCCAATGTACAGAAGGAGTGTAATCCAGAAAGTAACAGTCACCACTGTCGCAACTGCAAAATTCGTTTGGTAAACAAGTGTCCAGTATGCGATGCTTGAAACTACGATGATGTGCAGTGAGAGATGATCGACTTCAACTCGTCTTAAGACAAAACTATGAAGAACGATGGCGGATAATTGCACAAGCAGAGAGACTGAAACTGGGATGGTGTTCATTGAAGCAGCATCGAGGAAAATAAACAAGTGGAAAGGAATGGGGCAAAGCTGGTAGGCTTGCTAAATGTAAGCAGACATTCATTTAAACAAAACGCTCCGGGTAGTGTGAGCCGATCCGTCGTGGAGGCGGGATACAAACCGCCAACGGCTGGCTATCTCTTTGTGCACAAGCTTGTGCAACGGGAGGTGGGTAGCAACCTGTAGCACAAGGGCTTACTCTAGCCCTTTTTGGTATTCCTTGTCCGTTAAGATGTCGCTGCTATATCAAAATTCCCGAAACCGCCGTGCGGCTAGCAAGTACTGCCGACCATAGGACAGCATTTTTGGCCTGAGGAGCGCCAATGAACCATGTCTGAACCCTGTGAGAAGCTGCACAAACGGCTGGTTGTGGTTACCGCATGCTCAACGCGATAATGAAAACGTGCTCCGCGGCTGTTCAATCATACTTCCCCGTGTCTGGTGGATCTGAGAATTGTCACTGCGACTCATTTTGATCCAGCGCACTACCATTAACTTTGCTGAGACCTGTCACTCACGAATCACACGCAATTATGTGAAGGCCATGTGTATAAGTGGTCGGGGCCTGTGAATGACAAACGATACCACAAGTACCATCATTCTCCCTGCCTTCTTCATCCCACTGTACGAGCCGTGTCGATGTCGCCTGTCGAAAAACCTGTGAAGGGTATGATGCCCCCTCCTCTCGGCATCACGCCAATTTTCAACGGTGAAAGAACAGATATCCAGAACCAGACTATCACAGTCAACTCAATCATGATTGTTCTCTCGGCCTTGGTGCTCGCTTTGCGTTTGCATACGCGAATTTCCATCTGTAAAACCATGGGGCTAGACGACTGGCTGATTGTACTGAGCTGGCTCGGGTGTGTCGCATGGATGTCGATTTGTCTCTACGGTTAGACTGCTCTCATACTCACTCTAACTGAATCTTGATCTGACAAAACGTTAGATTTTCAATATGGATTCGGCCAGCATCTCTGGAATGTGACCGCTGAGCAGATGGTTGGGTATGCAAGAACGTTGCTCGCCATGATAACAGTCTATGTCTGGGTACCAGCTTTGACCAAGCTGTCACTGCTCGCACTCTATCGCCGCCTCGACCCAAACAGAAAGGTCCGGTTCTGTGTGTACGCTCTGGGTCTTCTTGTGATTGGGTACACGCTTGCCATCACTATTGTTGCGGCTGGTCCATGCAATCAATATATTCATCCCGAGACACAGCAGTGCCTGGTGAGCCTCAACTTGTTCATGTCAGTCATCAACATTGTAACAGACCTCCTTATTCTCATGTTGCCGGTAAAAATGTTGTACCAGCTGCAGCTGCCAACGAAGCAGAAAACACTCCTTGGGTTGGTTTTTGCACTAGGCTCTGGGTAAGAAGGACGTGACTCCTTGAAAATGACAAACCCGCTAACATCAACCACAAAGAGTCATGATAGTCTCAATCGTCCGCATCGTCTTCGTGTACAATCTCATTGCTGAGCCCGATGCCACGTACCATCAAGCTCGGGCCGCCATATTCTCGACTGTGGAAGTCAATGGCGGAGTCATCTGCGCATGCCTTGCTCTCCTGAAGCCTTTCTTCCAAAGACACCTGCCCTGGATTCTCTCTCTTTCAAGCCGTAACCGCAGTCGCAGCCGATCCGGTAGCCGCAAACTCGATGCGTTCGGGGGACCAAGTGACGCCAAGAGCTATGAGCTCCAAGGCGCAGAAGCATATGCAAATAGACAAATCGAAAACAGCAAAGACTCGGGACAAATCGAGGTTACGACCACCTACGACATTAGCATCCAGAAACCAACGCGTGGACGTGGACACGGAGACAGCGTGGAAGAACTGTTTCTTCCAGATCTACAGGCCTGGCAGATTAGTCGCTGATACGCTCAGAGTGATTATTCGAGTCGAGCAGCTGAATAGTGGGCGTAGCCGTGGCGGGCTGTTGTGCAAGACCTCAAGCCGGATACAGAAGGATTGAGAAACCGAGGCCTAAAGAAATGGACGTGGTCATCAGCGTCGGCTTGCACTGTAGCCCAACGTAGTCATGTTTAAAATACAAAACATCATGATACAACACCGACCAGAGTGCAGATGAGCTATGTCATGTAACTAGGAAGCTGTGGTGGATATGCGAAACGTGACCAACGGCACGTGATAAACGACACGTGACAAGTGACAAAGCTCAAGTCGCGATTCCAGCGCTAGGTGCGCCAAGACATGGAAGAGCACCCGGTCCATTTGCCCCAGAGCAGCTGCTTCCTCCCACATCAACTAGCCTATACCTCACCATGGCCGACACAACAGCCCCAGAAGAGCGTTTGACCGCAATAGTCCAAACCACATGTGCTTCCGACGATTCCCCCTCGCAATCAGACTCGGCGCCCGCGCCGACAGACGCCAAAGCCGCCCTGGCCGCTCGCATGGCGCGCTTCAAGTCCCTCCAAGCCCAGAAAGCGAGCGGCAAGAAGGCCACGGAGAAAGAAGTGCGCGATGCCGAAGACCGCGAAGAACGGCGCGCCAAGATTGCAAAACTGCAAGACGCACACGACAAGGCCTCGTACAAGCTGCTGAAGAACGACGACCCGGACTTTGAGCGCAAGAGGAACTGGGACTACACGGTCGAGGAGAGCGAGAACTGGGACAAGCGCATGGCGAAGAAAAGCAAAGCCAGAGACGGCGTTGCGTTTGCAGACTACCGCGGCGAGGCAAACAAGGTGTACAAGAGGCAGCTCAAGCAGATGGACAAGGTAGATATGGAGGCTTACGCGGCGCAAAAAGCGCAAAAACTTCAGAGGCAGGTGCACTCTGGGCTGTTGCAGCTCGTGGAGACAGACAGCGGAGACGTGTACACGGTGGACCAGCAGGGGCGCATCAACACGCCTGTCGACGAGGACTTCAGTGGCGACCACACGCCAAGTAGGGAGGCAGTCGACAAGCTGGTCGACGATCTGGAGAAGGGTGAGAGGGCGAGACTGAAGGCGCGGGCTGCGAGGGGTATCAGGGATGAGCAAGATACGGGCGACGTCACGTACATCAACCAAAAGAACAAGCAGTTCAACGACAAGTTGACCAGGTTCTACAACAAGTACACAACCGAGATTCGGGAGAGCTTTGAGAGAGGCACGGCGATATAGGAAGGGGAAAGCAGGACGACGGATGATGAATAGTGGTTATACCCTGGCGTTGCATTTGAATGGCGTTGCTGGTTGGAGTGTTGTTGGAGTCTGAAAGATTGGTGCATTGTATGTTTCAGTTGCGGTCATTGGAAAGCAGCCATACTGGACCCATGAGTCACATGATACAACCATCGTGACAAAGCTTGAAAGCGAACATGTCCTGGATATCATACAATCGACTACAACCTCAAAAGATGCTACTCAGCACCTTCTGCACATTTTGTCCCGGCTCAGGCTTCTTATCCCCTTTACTCATAGCCGCATGCTGCGTGAATTCTCTCCGATCGTTCCTCCTCTTTGGCTTCTCACCTCCATCATCCTTCTCAGCCACAGCCTTTGCACTGCCCCCTGCATCACCATCCTCGCCATCGCCTCTCTTCTTCCGTGTCGCCTCAATCCCGCTGATCATCTTGCCCTTCTCCACATTCTCCAGGAACCTCGTGTTCTCCTTCTTGCTCTGCGCAATCTCAAATCTCAGTCTCGCCGCGCGCTCCGCGTTCTCATTCTGAATTTGCTCCACGAGGTGCGCCCACTTGACTCCGCTGAGGTATTTGATGTTCCAGATCTCGTCGTGCCAGCGCCCGCGCTTCTTGCCGCCCATGGTCTGCGCATTGAGATTGTCCGCAACGAATTTCGCGTCTTTTTTCTTTAGGAACTCGACCCACCCGTCGAGGAACAACTTGCGCCGTGTTCCGCCGTTCTTGAGTCGTTGTTGTCGCTTGGAGTGATCTTCGGGGGTTAGGAAGATGCGGCCGACAGCACCGTAGGGGGTGAGGAGGGAGCGTAGAACCATGGGCTTCATGAAAGGCGGAACGCGCGAGATGTAGATGACGCCGGATTTGTCTTTCTTTGTTTCGAGAGGGAGGGAGTCTAGCAGCTTTCCCGAGGCAAGCTTGAGGTCCTTGGGAAGGCTTGCAGCGAGTTTCTCGAGGTGGGCGAGTTCGGCGTGCTTGGTGTAGCCTCGTGTGTCGTCCCCATCCCCTTCCCCTTCGATATCCTCTTCCTCGTCCACATCCTCTGCGTCCTCGTCATGCGCCGCGTCTTCATCCTCGTTGTCCGAGTCGTGGTCAACCTTCTGTCGCTTCGATGCAGGCAGCATTCGCGCTCTGCTCTCCTCTTCCGAGTCGTAACCCCTCTCGTCGTCGCTTTCTTCGGCTTCAAGCCATTCGTTGCGCTTTCGCGTGGCCATTGTGAGACTCGTGGATTTCCCAAGACGAGATATGCAGAGGGTGTAGTCGCCGGGTGAGCTTGCAGTGGGCGGATGCGTGGGGTTGCGGCTATTCCAGTGTCCGACCTTTGTCCTGGCTTGTGAAAGTTTGTCTGCTGGAAACTTTTGCGGAGAAGTCGCGGAGGTGAATTTCAGTGGGGCCTGCACGTGACGCCTGCCAAGTCGATGTGGATTCCATGTGGCGCGTCTCCGACAGCGACTTCCAGCCAGCGCTCTCCCATCCCTCTCCATCAACCGACACGCACACGCGATCAGTCTTTCGCATCCCTGAATTATCGCAAAAAAGAGAACACGCGCTTTAAGCTCAACTGCCAACCTCACCTACGTCAGGGCCCTGCTAAGCCGCAACCATGGGTGGTGACCTCAACTTGAAGAAGTCGTGGCATCCGCATCTGCGGAAGAACCAGGAGCGCGTATGGAAAGAAGAAAATGCCGCGCTGGAAGAGCGCAAACTGATCGAAAAACTACGGAAGGAGCGCGAAGAGGAGCGTCAAATCGAGGAGCTCCAGAAGCTACAAGAAGCCGCAGGCGGCAGGACTGTAACAAAGCGGGTGGATTGGATGTACGCCGGTCCTAGCGGCGACGGCGCTGGTGTGACTGAGGAGCGCGAGGGCTATCTCTTAGGAAAGCGCAGGATCGACAACCTACTAACGTCGAACGACACACAGAGCCTGCAAAAAGGCGCTGCGGTTGGGATTGATGCGCTTGCCAACGCAAACGCAAACACGGCTCGTGATACTCACAAGAAGGTGCTCGAGGATCCTCTTCTGATGATCCAGAAGCAGAAGATGGAGATGCAACTCAAGGCTATGAAGGACGCACAAAAGCAGGCCAAGTACGAGGAGAAGCGTACCAAGGAAAAGGAGCGAGAGAAGAAGCACAGGGGTAGGGATGACGATCGTAACAGGGAGCGAGACCGGAAACACCGCAGTCGACGCGATCGCTCCCGCTCGAAATCTGACGAACATGGCGACCGTGACAGGAGGGAGCGTAAGCATCGACGTCACGATCGTGGCGAAGGCCATCGGGGCAGTCACCGGAGGCGCTCAAAGTCACGCTCGCGATCCCCGTTTCGAAAAGAGAAACGCGATGATTATCAACGACGTTCACGCTCGCGTTCACCACGCAGACGAGAAGATCACGAGGACCGCACCGACTACCGTCGACGAGATCATACTCCACCTAGACGCTCATATGACAAGCCCCGCCACACTATAGAACAGGACCGCCCGCAACGTCCTCGCTCTCCTCCCACGACAGCAAAACAGGAGCCCAAGGAAAGTGCTGCAGAGCGCCTCGCCAAGATGCAAGCAGACGCATCGTCTCTCGAAACACAGCGTCACGAGCGGGTCCGCCAGGAGGAGGCCAAGGACGCGGAGGAGGCGGAGAGGCTTGCAAAGAATAAGGATGGAGCACGACGATTTATTTCTGGTGTACGGGGTCAGGCTGCGAATATGGAGCTTGGAGATGTGATTGCGAGGGGGCGAGGAAACTACCGAGCGGAGGTTGACACTTGATTGGGAAGCATTCAACGAGATGATATTTTTTTCCTCCAATAAATCGTGTGAACTGGATTGAAGGTAAATAGCAAATTTGATACCCCTTAAAGAATGCAATAACATTTGTCTGGTTTTAGCCCAGTATGTCTATATGCCTAAATCCAGTTAAGGACGCTAGCAGTTTTTTCTACCGAATTTCTAGAGTTATATAAACTAAATTTTATCAAGCACATCCATCTCACAGTATACACACAGCATAGATTTTTGGACGGAACCTTATGTCCGTACATGACACGAGAGCTGCACTTTTGTGTAACACAAACTGTTCTTATACGACGCCATTACATTGAAATTTTTGACCACAGTCATACATTGATTTATCTTGTTCTGTGACTCGAAGATTGCGTATTGAAGCTGTCACGTCGTAATGCCAAGGGTTGCCTGCTTAGGCGTCCAAAAGGTCGTTCCACCTAGAATTGCCTTTGACATCAGCATCATTGCTCTTTGTGTAGCCATAAATACATCGCCAAACAAGATTCCCCCTATTGATTTTCATCATGGCGTCTATAGGTAGCGTTTTCTCTGAGACGCTACAAACAATCACTTCCACAAAACTTGAAGAGCTCGCCAAACAGCGCATTGCATTCGATGAGAAGTACGCTGCGTTGCTTGCTGCAGCAAAAGCAGAGGAATATCCAGTTAAACGCCTTGAAGTTCTCGTTGATGGCGTCAAATCATGTCTAGGTGCCAAATCCTTCACTCGTAAGGCCGCCGGCGGTTGGCGAGGACGCATGGTCAGCAGCAGCGGCATACCGAAAGCACAGCTTGAGACCGACCTTCAAAACATGGACCGATTCCTGGAACAGGCACGTTACGACCCTTCAGTATCACCAAAAGTGCTCGAAGACTGGGAAAAAACACTGTTGCACTACCTTTCAGTACAATCTACCAAGTTTCAGTATGCAGACCTCTATGGCAAGTTGGTCACCGAATGGCTATCTTCAGAAAAGAGTGCATTAGTAGATAATGATGTTGAGATGACCGAGAGTTTCGAGGAACTTCCTGGAGCGAAGAAACTTGAAGCTCGCGCTGAATGGGAAGAGTCTGTCTTCGAACCAGCCGATGTCGATGTGCCTGCGTTACAAACATACCTCAACAAGGTCCTGGGGGCAGATGAGAAGACTTTTGCCGTTATGCAACGCCTACGGAAGAGTGTAGAGATATTTGAGAATGATCTGAGCATCCGGTCGCAATTTGATATACCCACATTGCGTTGGGTGATCAAAGGGCTTGCGGGTTCAGACCTACTGTCTAACGAGAAGCGAGAAGTACTCACCGACTTCCTCAACAACGATGTCATCCTGAACGAGATCGCTGATATCCTCAACCTCAGAATGTCAGCACTTGACCGTTGGAGCTGGGGTGATTACGTCCTACTTGAGCAGCGACGAAAGCTTAATGGCGGTTACAGCATTTTCATGCACCACGATCTACTCCAAGCCATCTTCCTACACTACATCGGTGTGAAATGGTCTGTTTTTTTCAAAACCGTATTTCTTGAGGTCCGCGACAATGTAGATGCATGGAAAAGTGACAAACGCGAAGTCTCGAAGATGGATCGCAAACGACGCCTCTTCTTCCTCGGCATCCAAGGCGACAATACCCAGGACAACCTCGAGGACAAACGTAGCAGTATCCACCGTAACCGCTATTTTGTAGATCAGCTCCTTGATCATGACTCTCAGCAGATTGAGGTGCATGAGGGAGAGGAAGAAGCGGAATACAGTGCCATGGTCGACACCTCTCGAAAGCGTAAGCAGACTGCACAACCTATACGTAGGAGGGGGCCAAATAGAGATAACTTAGGCGAAATTGTTCCACTGAGTATGCAACGACCCATGGCCATGTCAGTTGCTCAGACAGCTCAACCGCAGCCGATGCGGATGCAAATGAGGACTACCCTCCCAACGGCCAACAAAGACGAGGATGAGGACGACTACCCGAATAACAAGGAATCGAAAAACCCTATGGAAGCCAAGCAACATCTCCTTCATTTGCTATCGACAGAGACCACCGTCAACACGCGCCTTCATGGAGAGCTGACTTGCGTTCACACCGTATACAACTCATGGAATTCGCTTCTACCTCACACGACTGCATTGGTTGTTCTGAGGTTCTTTGGTGTCTCCATGAAATGGATGAAGTTCTTCAAGACATTTTTGCAGGCTCCACTCAAGTTTATGGACGACGATGAATCGTCTCAGCCACGCTTGCGACGTCGAGGTACCCCGGGTTCGCACACACTTAGCGATGTATTTGGCGAGATAGTCTTGTTCTGCTTGGATTTTAGTGTCAACCAAGCTACCGACGGTGGATTGCTCCACCGTTTGTACGACGATATCTGGTTCTGGAATAAGGACTACGAAAAATGTGTAAACGCTTGGACATGTATTCTTGAGTTTACCAAGGTGATGGGGGTGAAGGTATGTTCCAAAAACTTCAAGACTGACCTTGAGGCGTTATACTGACAGAGGCAGATAAACGATACCAAAACTGGGAGTGTCCGGATTTCGCCGGGCAAGGAGCTCGTGATTGACGACCGTCTTCCCCAAGGCGAGATTCGATGGGGGTTCTTACATCTCGACCCTACCAACGGGCGCTTCGAGATTGATCAGAAGAATGTAGATATTCATATTTTGGAATTGCGCAAGCAGTTACAGGGAAAATCCAAGAGTGTCATCGATTGGATCCAAGGTAAGTCAAGATTGATGTGTGCACACTACATCGATTGCTAAACTTATACACAGCCTGGAACTCATATGCAGCCACCTTCTTCAGTTCCAATTTCGGCGCTTCAGCTAATTGCTTCGGCCGCGAACACGTCGACAAAATGCTTGCCACACACCGCCACATCCAGGAAAGTATTTTCGACGGCGGAAATGTCGTGCAGCATCTGAAAGAAATGATCAACGACCGTTTTGCCGTCTCCGATATACCCGACGGGTTTCTCTTCTTCCCCGTCGAGCTCGGTGGTCTAGACCTCAAATCGCCGTTCGTCAACCTTCTCCAGATCCGCGAATCCGTCAAGGAAAACCCATTCGATCTTCTAGATGTGTACGAAGAAGAAGAGCGAAGTGATTATTCTGCTGCAAAACAACAATTTGACCTTGGTTTTGCAAGGAATGCTCGCCACCTACTCGATGACCAAAACTGGATGCCGCAGGACGCAAACACATTCTTTTCATTCGAAGAATTTACTCGCTACCGCGAACAATACGGAGCGTTTGAAGTTGCAAACCTGCGAAGAGCATATACTGAATTACTCAAGCGGCCTACGCAAGAGGCCATCGACGTTACCGCGCAAATTCGGCAAGCATTGATCCAACTCGAGGGGCAGAATAACTTGCGGGGCATCACCTCGGATTGGAATTCCATGGATGCGTACTGGAAGTGGGTTGCGCAGATGTATGGGCCTGAGATGACAAGCAAGTTTGGGGGGCTCAATGTCGTCGACTTTGGTTTGTTGCCACTTGGGATGGTGCAACAGTTTCGCCAGAAGAGGATCAAGTGGCAAGGTTGAGATGTGGTAAGATAGTACAAGTGAAATTGTGTAATGATGAGGAAATGTAAAAGTGGATGAACGTAGGAAGAAACTTCTAGGAGAGTAAATCAATTATTATTTTGCTAATGTTTTGCAGGGAACTTGAAGGTAAAAACATTTAAGGAATTGTTGTGGATTTAATTAATAGGTAGTACAGATATAATATACATCTTCAAGTCTTCTAAAGTCTACTTAGAGGCTAAATTATGCAGCTTTAGCGTAACTGTAGTACAAGAGGTGCAGGAACAGCCTTACAAGATTTTTTTTTCTTTATTTATATTGTATTAATCTATCTAACTAACTAAACTAAATAAAGAAACGACACTAACTTTGCCTTTTTCATTGCGTCTGTTCTGACGCCTGCAGCATTAATATTTTATTAGATACTATCTTAACACACATTAGACAGTCTCTTATCTAATTTCTAGAGCCTTAAGGCCTAGAGTAGTAGTTTACAGCTAAGTTGCAGTCCTGTAATTGTGTAATGTTAATTTTTTAATATTTAACGCTTAGACTATAACTATACTAGAACATTAAAAGGCTAGAAATAGCCCTCCTGCTAATACTAGAAATAGACCTTAACTACTTAATTTCTAATTTCTTAGAAATAGTGCTAGGGCTAGTCCTAGCCCTAGCCTTAGCAACAGGCCTAATACTAGAGCAGCTAACTGTTATGCTATACTCTACTTAAATAAAGAAGAGATAGTAGAGAGTAAAGATAAACTAGCCTCTAATAATAATATAGAATAAGAGCCTAGAGCTTTAAAAAAATAAATAATAGAGCAATACTTACTAAAAAAGACAGTTTAAAAAAGGCTATTAATCTAGATAAGCACTGCTAAGTAGAAAAAGAATTAAAAAAACTTAATTAAATAAAGTATTAAAGCTTTTTAAGACGCACTACTTCTTAGTGTAAATAACAACACTAGAGTAGCTACTAAGGAGATGCTAGCTTAAGCAGAAGTAGTAGTAGAAAGCAGGCTTATCTGCAACTACACTGCTACTTAAGAGCTAGTAAGGGATATAAAAGCTATTTAAATTTAACTACAATAATAACACAAAAATGCTATAAACTAAAACTAAAAAAATGCAAAAAATACAGCTAATAATAACAACAAAAATAACACAAAATTATAAGCTTAAGTAGCAGGCACAGACTCTGCTTTTGCTACTAACAACAGCAATAATAAAAATACTTAAAAAACTTAAAAAACAAAAAAACAACACTTGCAAGCTGCTCTAGAGCAGCAAAATTAAAAAGAGCTAATCTTGCTTAAAAACTAAGATTTTTAATGTAGCTTAAATATACTACAGCAAAAAGAAGCTATAAACACTACTCTAACTGTTATTATAGATAAAGCTCTTATAGTAGCTAGAATTAGCTATACTACTAACAACAACATTATTATTATAACAACAGACACTTATAATGCTGATTTTTTGCTTAAAAATTAAGATAGCTAGATTTCTAGTATCTAGTTTTAATACTGAAAAATCTAGAAATTAGAGAGCTAGATCTAAGTAGTAGCTTACTATGTTTATGTGCATAATAAGTTTTTACTAAACCTTGCTCTTCTAAAAATAGAAATTAAAACATTTAATAATATTACTATACAAGGCAACTCTAAGTAGCTAATACTTAAAGTAAAACTAGAAAAACTAAATAGTGCTGCTCTTAATAAGAGATACACCTTTCTTATTTTTGCAGTTAAAAATTAACAAGAATTTAGCACACTCTTTGCTAGAAAATGACTAGTAATTGCAGGAGAGAGAGCCTCTATAGTAGCTTATAAGACACCTAATATAGCTAAGCTCTGCACTAGCTGCTATAAGCAAGGGCACACAAAAAATAGCTGCAAAGAAATAGGCTGCAAATACTGTAGCTTAGGGCACTATATAAAAGACTATATAAGCTGCAAAGACTGCAGCATAATAGGTAGTCTATGCTAATACTAATCTCCTATATGCAGAAACTGCAAAGGAGAGCATGTAGCAACAAGCTATAAGTGTAGCTATAGGCTATCTAAAAACACACAAAATATAGAAATAACAGGAATAAACACTGCTAACAACACTAGTGCTAGAAATAGCAATAGTAATAGCAAAAATACTACTATTCCCCTATTTACTACACTATAATTACATAAAAAAATGCTTATTCTAGCACAGATATTTTAGATGCTCTTATATCTAAAAGAAAAGGAGAAATTGTGTTTCTATAACATAATGTAAGAAAAAGATAAGAAACTTAATAATCTCTCTTAGAAATAGCATTTGCTAGAAAAGCAGACCTAATTCTGGTGCAAGAACCTAGTGTGTAGTTTTTTTTTTTTTTTTTTTTTTTTAATTTATATTGCATTAATCTATCTAACTAGCTAGACTAAATACAATAATGCCTATGCAGACGTTAGTCTATAAGGCGCTGTTTTTCCTCCTAGGCTAAGCTCTCTTATTCTAGAGCCCTAGAAGCCTAGTAAAACAGTAGTAGTGTTCTCACTACGTGGCTTTCTAACAATAGTTCATTTCTCTAGCAGGTCTATTTTATTGTAGTAGGCCTTTAGGTCAAGGCTCCTGCAGCAGGCAGCTGTCTAGGCTGTTGCTATTTGTTGTCTTTGTGTGTTGTAGAGGCCTGTTGTTAGGCCCCTGTTGCACGTTGTTTGCAGGCTATTGCTAGCCCCCTGTTGCGTGTTGCAGTGGCCTATTGCTAGGCCCCTGTTGCACGTTGTTTGCAGGCTATTGCTAGCCCCCTGTTGCGCGTTGCAGAGGCCTATTGCTAGGCCCCTGTTGCACATTGTAATATTTTCTAGTCTAGAGCTCCTGCAGCTAGCAGCTACCTAGCTGTTGCTATTTCTGTTTTTTGCAGAAATTTAAGCAGTGCTGTTTGCCCTGTTTTAGTGTTAAAGATAGCAGCTAATGTTAGCCTGCTTATCTCTTTCTGCATCTATTTTCTCTCTAGATTGTAGTGTTTACAATATAAGAGCAGGTGCTTAGGTGTTTACAACACGTTGCAGCTACTAAAACATGCTCCTTTTTTGTCTTTGCGTATTGCTTTAGAAAAAGCTTTAAAAAAACCTTTTCTTAGCTTAAGCTAATAGTAAGCTGCTGTAATTTGCTTAGGAAATAGTAGAAGCTTAGCTTTAAGAGTAAACTTAGGTTGCCCTTTAGTGTTACTATTATAGATTTTACCTCTTTCTTTTTCCTTAGCTTGTTACTAGCTCTCTTGCTATTATAAGGTTATTTCTTCTTTTAGCTTTCTATTTAGATAGCTTAAAGTAGTAGCAACCTCTTCTGTTTCTGTTTTTGTGTGCTTTAGGCCTGCCTTAGCTAGCCTGTTAGCATGGTCATTTCCTTTGATTTTTTAGTAGCCTAGAATCTACTTAAAATCTACTCTATTTCCTTGTTGTACTAGTGTCCTACACAGCCTAGTAATTAGATAGCTGATTTTTTATCCTCCTTTTAATGTAGAGCTTTGCAGTCTTTTTAGAGCTGCTTAGCTGTCTACAAAAATATAGATAGTTTCTGCAAAAAGCTCTTGTAGTACTAAGTTGCTTAACGCTCTAAAAATAGCATATAGCTTAGCGTCTATTATTTCTAGGCCTTCTCCTAGGTTAAAGCTTTTTGCCTGCAGGTAATTAAGACTTAGCAGGTCTATTTAACAATAGCCTGCTGCAGTCTCTTCTCCCTGTTTTAACCTGTCTGTGTATAGCAAGATAGGTTAAGCTAGCCTAGTAGTAGTAGTAGTAGTAGTAGTACTACTGTTGCTATTGCTATTTCTAGCAGTAGCAGCAGCAGCTAGGATTGTCTGATTTTTTTGTTGTTGTTTTTTGTGTTTTTGTAGTAACCAGCGTTGGTAGGCTTTTGCAGTCTTCTCTTTGTTTTCTCTAGATATATAGATAGTAGCATAAGAGTCTGCAGGCTTACTCTACAGCTTTGCTAGTAGGATTAATATTTCCTCTATATTAGAGTGTTTTTCTATCCTTCTAGCTAACCTGCTAAGTTAAGTTTGTTTTTCTGTGTTTTGTGTATTTTTTGTGTTTTTTTGTTGTTGTTTTTCTCTGCAAATAGCTTTCCTAATAGGGTGGTTGCTACTAAAAGCTAGTAGCCTTAAAGCATATTGCTGGCACAGCTTTTCTGCTTTAATTTCTAAAGGTAAGATTGCTGCTTCTATTTCTAGTGCTTTTATAGGAGATCCTTTAAAAGCACCTAGTATTTGTCTTAATGCAGTGTTTTGCATTGTTTGTTGATAGCGTAGCAGTCCTTTGTTTCCTTTTTTCCACCACAATTGCGTGCCGTAGTCTGCAATAGACTGGACACAAGAAATATATAGCAGTCTAGTTGCTTGTATACTAAGGCCCTTTTATGTGTTGCCTAGCCTTTGTAGGCTATAGAAGGCTTATTATGCTATTGCAATCTTATTTTGCACGTGCTGTTTATAAGAAAACTTTCTATCTAGAAAAAAGCCTAACTACCTAACTAGAGAGCTAGGATAGATAGTCTTATTTCCTATTAGTAGAGTCTTCTCTTCTTTTTCTGCTATTCTTTTTTTGCTAGCAAATAAGAGCTCTGTTTTAGAAACTTTAAATTTAATAGCACTTTCTTTTGCTTCTAGAAGCATAGCCTTAGCAGTTTTTTCTAGTATTGCTACTACTTTTTCTGCTGTTGTTGCTGTTGCTCCTATTGCAATATTATCTAAATATAAGAAATTAAATGTAGCAGGCCTAGGCTTGTAAATGTCTCTAATATAGATTAGAAATAAGATAGGCAATATAGGAGATCCTTAAGGTATGCCTATCTTAATTCTTTCTAGTGCTTGTGTGTTGTTGTTAAATTTTAGTTGTAAAAATCTATTGCTTAGAAAATACTTAACCTACCTAATAAATGCTAAAGGTAGCCTTAATTTCTTACACATTGCTAACAATTAATTAGTAGCAACGTAGTTAAAGGCTCGTTTAACATCTAGAAATAGCAGGCCTGTAACTTTCTTACTAGCCTAGCCTGCCTCTACTTTTAATTATAGTAATAGGCAGGCGTCTAGTGCTAATTTCTGCTTTCTGCCGCCTATTTAAGTAGGCTAAAGGAGGTCTCCTGTTTCTGCTAGGTAGCTAAGCCTTATAGCTAGCATTTTTTTAAATGCTTTACCTAAGCAGTTTAACAGTAATATAACTCTATAGGACTTAGGTTATAAGTAGTCCTTTTTATTTGCTTTAGGCAATATAACCCCTATTACTTATTACTAGCATTAAGAGTAATAGCCTATAGTAAATAGAATTTAGTATAGTAACACAAATTCTAAAGTTTGTTGTTAATAAGCTTTTTAAATAATTGCAAAGGATAGTTTGTCTGTGCTAAGAGCCTTTTTTTAAGAGCTAGAAAAAATAGCATTATACACCTCTATTTTGTCTAGTTTCTTAGGCTAGGCCTAACTGTCTTACTTATAGTTAGTCTAGTCTAGAGAGACTGTAGAGCTAGGTAGACTAGAAAACAGTGTAGTACTAAAAGCAGTACACTGCTCTCTAAACTCCTTTGCAACTAGAGTTTCTCCTCCTGCTGTGTATTGCAGAGGAGAGACTGTTCTAACTGTTCTCTCTTTTGTATAATTAAAAGCTTTAAAAATATCTTTTCCTTATGCTTTTTGCAGAAATAGATTCTAGTGCTCTGTTTTTGCTATTTTTATGTTTTTTAAATAGCTATTGCATAGCCTATTTGCTTTTGTTTTATTTTTTCAGCTAGAGCGTAAGAGATAGCGTTGCAAGGCTTTGCTATAGAGTTTCCTCTAATTTGCTAGCTCTTTGCTCTACTAAGGTTTTAACCTTACACTTAGCTTTAGCTTAAGGATAGATTTATTAGCTGCTGCTTAAATTATTAAAGTAAATAGCTCTGCTATACTATTAATTTTTCTAGTCAGACTAGCTAGTATTTCTAGGTCTTTTAGCTGTTGTTAGTATTGTTGTAATAAAGCCTCTATTTCTAGAAGCTTTTATTATATTTTGTTTATATTAAAGCCTAGAGCAAGCTCTATATTAAAGATTTCCTAGTCTGCCTTTTCTAAAGTATAAGGTAAGTCTAAAATAGGATTTAAATACACTGTTTGTGTAGAAATAGCAGAGTAGCTAATTAGTATATAGTTAGATCTAGTGTCCTTGCCCTTCTGCTAATTTTCCTAAGGGCTATTTCTAAAGCCTGCACTAAAAGCTAGATTAATTACTAACTTAGCTCTAAGGTTAGACCTATAGAATGTTTGCTCTTAGTTAGTATTTAGCAGCTAGTAATTATACTTTTCTAACTACTTTACTAGCTGCTTAGCCTTTAGATTTAGGTTTTATATAGCAGTGTTCTACCACGCGTAGTAGCTATTAAAATTGCCTGCTAATAAAAAAGGTTATTATTTTAAATCTAGGCTTAAGAGCAGCCTTTGCACAGTCTTTTAACTATTAGACTATGTTTTAGAATCTGCTGCTAATTCTTTCTTATTATAAAAGTTTAGCAGAAGGAAATCTTCTGCTAATCCTGTTATTTCTAAAACTGTTAAATCTGCGTCTTTACTAATGTCTAGCCTTAAGCTATACTTTAGGCTAGTTTTAGTGTAAACATAGATAGCAGTTCTAGGCCTTTTAGTAGTTTCTATTAAGACTAGAGTATAGGCAAGGTGTTATAGTAAAAACCACTTATCCTGCCTATCTAGCTACATGCTAGGTTCTTGCACTAGAATTAGGTCTGCTTTTCTAGCAAATGCTATTTCTAAGAGAGATTATTAAGTTTCTTGTCTTTTTCTTACATTATATTGTAGAAACACAATTTCTTCTTTTTTTTTAGATAGAAGGGCATCTAAAATATCTGTGCTAGAATAAGCATTTTTTTGTATACTTATAGTGTGTTTACTAGAAGAGTAGTAGTATTATTACTATTACTATTACTATTTCTAATATTAGCATTAGCATTAATAGTTGTATTCACACTAGGGCTAGTAGTACTAGTATTAGTGTATATTTCTGTTATTTCTGTATTTTGTGTGTTTTTTAATAGCCTATAGCTACACCTATAGCTTATTGCTATATGCTTTCTTTTGCAATTTCTGCAAATAGGAGATTAGTGCTAGCATAGGCTACCTGTTGTGCTGCAGTCTTTGCAGCTTATATAATCTTTTGTATAGTGTTCTAAGCTGCAGAATTTATAACCTATTTCTTTGCAGCTATCCTTTATATGCCCTTACTTATAACAGCTTAGGCAGAGCTTTGCTATACTAGGTGTTTTATAAGCTACTAATTTAGCTTTTTCTCCTGCAATTGCTAGTAATTTTCTAGCAAGTAGTATGTTGCACTCTTGTTAATTTTTAACTGCAAAAACAATAGAGCTATATCTCTTCTTAAGGGAAAGGCTGCTTAGTTTTCTTAGTTTTGCTATAGGTATTAGCTACCTAGAGTTGCCTTGTATAGTAACATTATTAAATGTTTCTATTTCTATTTTTAGAAGAGCTAGGTTTAGTAAAAACTTATTATGTGCATAGATGTAGTAAGCTACTACTTAAATCTAGCTCTCTGATTTTTAAATCTTTTAGTATTAAAATAGGAGGCTAGAAATCTAGCTGTCCTAATTTTAAAGCAAAAAATTAGCGTTATAGGCGTCTGTTATTATAATAATAATGTTATTATTAGTAGTATAGCTAATTCTAGCTACTAGAGGAGCTTTGTTTGTAATAGCAGCTAAGGCAGCATTTATAGCATCTCTCTGCTGCATTACATTTAAGCTGCGTTAAAAATCTTTATTTATAAGTAAGGTTAGTTCTTTTTGCTTTTGCTGCTCTAGAGCAGCTTGTAAGTGTTATTTTTTTGTTTTTTATGTATTTTTGTTATTATTGTTGCTGTTAGTAGCAAAAGCAGAGTCTGCTAGGCCTGCTACTTAAGCCTATAATTTTGTGTTGTTTTTATTATTATTATTGTTATTTGCTGCATTTTCTGTATTTTTTTATTGTTAGTTTGTAGTATTTTTGTGTTGTTGTTACAATTAAATTTAAATAGCTTTTACGTCTCTTATTAGCTCCTAAGTAGCAGCATAGTTGCAGATAAGCCTGCCTTCTACTACTGCTTCTGCTTAAGCTAGTAGCTCTTTAGTAGCTACTCTAGTGTTATTGTCTGCACTAAGCAATAGTGCATCTTAAAAAGCTTTAATACCTTGTTTAATTAGGTATTCCTACCTCTCTTTCTGCTTAGCAGTGCTTATCTAAATTAATAGCCTATTTTAAACTGTCTTTTTTAGTAAGCNATTATTATTGTTATTTGCTGCATTTTCTGTATTTTTTTATTGTTAGTTTGTAGTATTTTTGTGTTGTTGTTACAATTAAATTTAAATAGCTTTTACGTCTCTTATTAGCTCCTAAGTAGCAGCATAGTTGCAGATAAGCCTGCCTTCTACTACTGCTTCT
>JAKUHH010000332.1:701-27663 GCA_022701365.1 Mycocentrospora acerina
AAAAAAAAAAAAAAAAAAGGTTGTAGTACGCTTCAAGAGGTGCAAAGAGACTAGGCAAAATCAACTTAAGAGCAAATATACAATTCAATAATTATAAGATATATAGTATTAATTTCTTTATTGCCAATCTTCTTGTTGTTAAGTTTAGTAGATTTTCTTTCAACAAGAGATTGTCCAGTAGCTCACGTGCTTGTCTGGCTCACTCAACTATTCCAACTGTCAGATATTTCAGCCCTTGATCTTTCTGTTTAGCTTTCTATAGCCCTAAGTTTTTCTACTACAATGAACTCCATTTTAAGTACTAGCTTTCCTTTCTTAGCACTTTTCTTCTTAGCTTCTTTAGCAGCTTTAATCTCTCCTTTAGAAGGTTGTTTGCTGTCTACGTTAGGATTGTTACCTAAGTTATAGCTGTATTTAGGCTCGCAATCTGAACTCTGCTGATTTTTTGCTAATTTCTTCTCTTTCCTGCGCACTCTCTACGCAGTCTGCTTTAAGCTCAATCTGTTAAAATACCTTTTTTGTTCCGCTAGCGGCGGAACGTCTAACAAAAGTGGTGCGATGTAGGGCTTAAGAGCTTGCATACGCTGGTCGCGCAAAGTAGCATGCGGCAGCCCTGGATTGAAAGGTCTTTAAAGTCAGAACAATTATTGTTAGCGCAATTTGACAGACTTAATATGACAAATAGGGTTAGGAAACACAGTCACTTATGTCAAATCAGGCACATCTGACCTGCAGTATAGCTTCTCTCTAATCTGCTTATTGTTGCAGATAGATACTTTGAGGCCTTAAGGTGTGAAATAATCACGGTTGACCTTCTCTATAAAGAGGCGTGTACGCCTAGCAATTATAGCAGCCCTACCAGCCTATGCTGCTACATTTAAACTAGTCCTAGCAACCATTGCTATAGGCTCTGGACTATAGGAAGTTAGATCACTACTGCATAATCATTTTCATTTGGCAGTGACAATATTACTTACATAAAGCCAACGGCTCTGCTAACTACATTAAGGACCTGACACAGAACCGGAGGCGCTTCAGCAATAGCAAGGTTATTAATGAAAGCGAGGAACTCTAGTTCTGAAACGCTATGAAGATGCAGGGCCGGACTGTAGGCGCGCAAGAAGGGTAGTCAGAATAAGATTTTGCTGCCTGTATTAACTCTTAGAATAACTACTAGTTTCTGTGTAGATTAAGTAACTTACTTTCTACATAAACTAGTGGGATTTACTATAGGTTCTGTCGCGCTTAGTCTAAGCTTAACTGGTGTTAAGGGAATCCAATAGGTTGTCTCTCTTATTATTCTATTGTCTTGTTCCATCTCTTCAGGCCTCATTGCATTCTAGTAATAGACATAGGGGTATTTCTCTGCAGACGATGTATTCTGCTGTAGGAAGGCATAGCTTGTAGACGCCATTTTTACTCTTGTGTTAACTTTTGTTCAAGCTTTTAAATAGTAAGATAGTAAGAGAAGCAAGCTTAATAATATATGAACTCTTTTAAATTAAGCAGTTAGCAAATTGTTAGCTGCAGCGCAGTTTTAAGTTAATAATATAGTGCTAGCAAAATGATACTATTGTGTCTATAGCTCGTTAATGTGGGATGTTGAAATATTGGCAGGGTACCTACTAAAATAGAGCACCTATCAGGATGCCTGTGTGCTTTAAATGATAGCAAGCTTAAATTTCAGTCAAATACTAAACCTACTGGTGATGACTAAGCTGTCATGTACAATATAAGTACTTCTTTCTTATTTAACTAGAAAGGGCCAGCTAATGTTACCAGACACTCAGATGAGACCGTTCGCATGCGTACTCGTTCTCGTTCCTGCTCGCGCTTACTAGTGCTGTGTCCGTGCGCGTGATGCGCGCATTCGCGTGGTAATGCGTAGGAACGTTAGAGCGCATCAATATTTAACAACACACTACTTCTTTAACTTTAGCTCAACTAGCGTTGCAATACGAGAAATGAGTTTACGTAATCCTAAAGAATTTATTTGTACAAAGAAGTAGCTAGTAAGCAGTGCGTTTAACGTTCTATATTAATGTAATAGCAAAAAGCACTTTATTAACTAATAGTTACTATTTAAAGAGATTAATTAATTTGTAGTTATTCTTAAAAGCAGGATATAACACAATAATTCAAGGGCGCAGCTGTTGAGCGTCATTGCCTTAGGGTTAATTGTGGTGGTGGAGTTTGGCATACCGTGTTTGTGTACTCAGCACAATCTGCGTAGTAGGGAGAATGAAAGTGTTGTCTTAAGACGCTATTGCAATTATTTGTCAAGTATGCTAATATAAAAGAGTATTAAAACCTATTCTAAGAAGTAGAAGTAGGTACCTAAGCTTATTACTGCATTTCTGAAACTTAGAAACAGGATAAAAGAAGAGCGCAAAGCAAGTAACAACCACACAGAAATGTTAATTGTGGGTAGTTTCACAGCAACATCAATTTGGAGAGATTAGCTATAAGTGTAAGCTCTGTCATTCTCTATACTTTTGTGAAAATTCAGGACAACTAAGAACACAATCAAATCATTTCTAAAATAGAAGCTGTATAGTCATTGCTCAAGAATAGAACAATAAAGCCAGTTGTACATACAACTATGTCCTACTGTATTTGAAACTTCTAATCTCTATGCAATTCCTTAGCTTTATCAGTTTAGCTTAAACTAACTGTTATAAGTAAAGCTAGCCTTATTGTAACAGACCTATATAACCTTAACATATACGTCAACCCGCTTCTTGTGATTTCCTTGCACGCATTGGTCACGACACTTTTTAATTACCTAAGCCTTGTCCCTGAGATACTAATAAGAAAAATTCAGTTAAGTTATACAAGTTTCTAGTTCCTCTTAGTAATAGAATATGCTTAAGCTGTAAGGAAAGCGCTTTAGCAAATGCATATTTTACATGTGTGATTTTCCTAATTCATGCATTC
Source organism: Mycocentrospora acerina (assembly GCA_022701365.1). Classification (NCBI taxonomy): domain Eukaryota; kingdom Fungi; phylum Ascomycota; class Dothideomycetes; order Pleosporales; genus Mycocentrospora; species Mycocentrospora acerina. The sequence goes on from JAKUHH010000332.1 coordinate 3,639, forward strand.
CAAACTACACACAACATATTATAACAACAAGGATTGTGTCAACTGATAGAATTTATATTTATCAATCAATCAATCCCAACCATCTTCTTGTCATGTCGCGTATGGCAAGGCACTATAGGATCTTTCTGAAGATCATGTCAATTCAGCTAGGCTGCTGCCATTAGATTTAGAAACTGGTCAATTAGTAATACATTGTATTCAATGGAACGATTCAAGTTTTCTCTTATACGTTACAGGTGCGTTTTTAACGTCATAATTGACAAAGGTTACAACAATATGCAGACTATCATAAAAAGCCCCGCTCTAGAATAGTATAAATGCAGTGATCAAATTTTAAATAGTTTTAAATCATAGAGTTGCTTATACAAAAATTCAAGGATTTGTTGCAGCAGGGCGTTTAAAGTGAGAACGTAACCCACCGCTAAGACTTGCATAAGTTATTATCAGTAGTCAGAATCAAGTGTATCGAAATCATGAACCCTATTCAATCAACACAATGCCGAGTACCAAGTTTAATAGCGTTAGAGAACTTAAAGAAGGTAGAGAACAACTAGTACCCTAGAGCAACAGAAGACGACTGCGAACAATTAAAGTCATTACTTGAGATCTAAATATTTCTTCAAACCTTAATCTAAACAAGAAAGCTGCTTAAGAGATATGCTTGCTAAGTTTAGTGCTAAACTAGCTCAATCAAGTCATGTTCACAGATAAAATGCCATTAAGAAAGTTAAGTTTGTAGAACAACCCACAACAATAATTTGCATCATCTTAAGGATAATTTCAGAATTTTGAATTTATAGTAGGTGAGTTTGTTAAGAAGTAAGTTGATATTGCAGTTAAGTTGCGCAATAAATTAATTTTTAAGAATAGTTCACCTTAAACTTACCAATTTAGTACGTCGCAGTGTGCTCAACTCGCCCTAAAATAAACAACTCAATTTAAATCCCTCTAAGAATACAAGTTATATTTAGCTACTGCTACGTTACAGAGGAGGCATATTTTATTTGTGTGCAACGCTTTAAAGCTGTTTGACATGCCATTCTCTCTACTTTTCAGAGGCGTCTCGCATGACGTGATATGAAGGTCAACTCATCGTGGCTGACGAGACATAAGCAGGGCGGACCTTTGATCCAAAATGTTAGATATTTGTGAGCTATTTAGGCAAGAAGGCCTGTGAACTATATGCAATAATGTTCGCATAAGCGTGCGTGGTTTACTCTACTAGTGTAACAACATTGTCGAATATTAGACCCCCTGTAATGTTTTTAATAATTGTCTCCAAAACTTTAATCTAATAAAGGAGAAAACATAACAATGCAAGAACATGTTGAATGATTCCAGTCAATCTATTAATGTCCTTAAAACAATCCCATCTCATCCTTGCGATTAATGCTTAAGCCTCATTAAAACATAAAAGTCGGAGGACTTTATTGCAAGGAATGTATAAAGTGGTTAGTAATTTTGCAGGGATTTGTTAGTGCTGATCCACGTGCTAGTCGGGTTTTAGAGGCCTTCGAGATAGGCTCACTAATAACTATGCTTCTACTGAATTAACCAATACTTGTTGTTATTAATCCAAGAAGGTTCTGTGCCAGTACTAAAGCACAGAATATAAGACTAAAGACTCTGCTAAAGTACATTGTCAACTGCATTCTCTAACATACCCTCTTTACTCAACTAAACAATGTTCGTTAATCTTATTTTGGTATTTTAGAGTTAACCAAAGTGGTAGATAATAATAATATTAAGCACATTGTTAATACCATTAGTCAAGATTTTGAAAGCTTTGATTAGAAATATAATCCTAGACTCCTGAAGCTCAACTTTATTTTAATATCCTTAATGATGTATAGTTCGTCTGCATATTCTTATACTACACATATAACGTCTTAAGAAACTAACTTGATATTTTTTACAGGAGCAGTTGTTAGTTACGATAGATTACTAAGCAATAGGATCTAGGAGTTGCCTTAATAGAATGCCTATATATAGCAACCAAAAATTACTTAGCTTGGCTTTATTAATACAATTTACTGGGTTGCCTTTAGCCTTGCTTGTTGTCCGCGGTGGTCGCCATGAAGGCGCTACACGCTGATTAGTTGCGGCATTAGCTGATGACTCAGCACGCACTTTCCTCCTCTATATTGTAGGTAGTATGCACGTAATAATACAATTATTAGTTCTCCTCTTTCTAGTAAAATCCAATCCTCTCCTTTCCTAATCTCATTACTTGTAATTACTCTAAATGGATTGCAGATCGTTTCAGTAGAAAGTTAACTATTTACCTTGCTTTTATCTTGATAATTGTTGGAACTGCTTTAAGAACAGCAGCATATAGCCCTAATACTTAGATAATTATTTAATTAATTCTTAGGGCTCCTAGTGGTTTTTTTACTAATGTCATTCTGCTTCTTGCTAATTAGTGTTTAATTCCTTACTTAACAGGCAAGATAACATGTTTATACTTCGCTTGCTCTATATTAGTGCTATTGTAGGTGCTTAGGCTACATTTAGAACCAGGAACTATAAGAATGATTAGTCGTGGAGACTTCCCTGTGCGCTGTAGCTTGTTTCCCCCTTGGTTAGTCTTAGAAACAGTAAACAGATAGCGTTGGTGGAAAAAGTGGCACTAGATATCAAAGTTGCACTTACGTAGGAAGAATTAGGAGCTAGTACATGCTTTCTTAATATGTTTAACACAAGGGGAAATCTTTATAGGACCCTTATTACTATATCCCTTAGACTTTACTTAAAATTTATAGGCAATAGTGTTGTAGCACACTTTCTTGCCTTAGTACTAAACACAATTAGCATTTTGTTAATTACAGAGCAAATATTACTATTAAGTTGCCTCTAAATATAGAACCTTATCTTTGCAATTGCTAGAGCTCTTGTCATTAACAGGTTTAACAGACAGAAGTTATTCCTCTCCTCCTTTGTAGTTATGTTTGTAAGCTACATCTATATTACAGCGTATATAGGATCCCTTGCAGAAATCTGTAAATAATATGTTAGTCTAGCTCTTGTGCTATTATAATACATTTTCTTTGTAGGTTATAAGATTACAGTGTAAGTAGGACATTACACAGCTAGAAGCTTAAGTTTTTAATGTAGTTAATTCTTCTAGCTTCTCTCTGCTAGTACCTATTGCAAGGCGCTTATCCTGTAGAAATCTAGCTATACCATCTGCGCAGTCAAAGTCCCAGGCTTGCGTGGATTTTAATGGTTGTTAGTATTATTTTTAACAGTTAGGTGAATCTAATAGCGCTTAAATCTATTAGATAGAAATACTACATAATTTTTTTTGTAATACTCTGTTTATACACTGTAGTAATTTACCTGTTTTACCTAGAGACACAAGGCTATATCCTTAAACAGAGGACAATATTCTTCAAAAGTAAAGATGTTAAGTATCTTTCAACTGCAGATAATGAGGTTAGAAAAATTGCGGGCACAAAATTAGATTAGAGGCATAAATAAGATTTAAGATCTAAGCATTAATAATAGGAGCAAGATTAACAATAGTGTTATATAACAGATAAGTATTAAATTAAATTAAAGTAGTTTACTGACTATAAGAGAGTCTCTTGCATAGCATAAGGATATAATAAATTATAGATTTACACAAAATACATTTACTGCTGCATTAGTCTGTTATAGTTGTGTTCAGAGTATAGCCTTTAATTTCCTCTTTCCCTTTGCGCGTTCTATCCCCCGCTGTTTAGGAATGTTATGTCTGTGTCTGTCTAAACCCTATAAGGGTTTGTAACACCTGCATGTTTTTTAAGGTCTTAGTTGCAGTTAGAGCCTTTCATTACATACAGTGTCATCATTACATCTAAGAGAGGCGTTAAAAAACATAGTGATGTATAATTAATTGTCTACTTAGTGGTGCAGGCTTTCCTATAATATTGTTAGAGGTAATAAGCAGTCTAGTTAGCTTGCTTATAGAGATGTGTAAGACTTAAAACATTTTTATTTTTCTAAGTGCATTTCTAAATAATTGCAATGTGTTTAGCGTTAAAATCAGAAATCATAGCTAATTTAAAAAAGTGATTTAAGATCTGAAGAAAATGATACAAACTAATAGTTAATCAGGGTACTTACACTTCAAGTTGTTGTTTTTGCGTTAATGCTGTGCGGCAACAAGGCAAGACAAGCCACAACATGCGCAACTACGCTGTAAAATAGTAGAACTAGAAGAGAAGGAAGTCTAGGAATAAGTTAATTAACTGCAGTATGCATGTCTATGTTAGTAATCAAAAAGAGTCTGTTAACTAGATTAAAACTGGTAGCTAATTAAACATAATTGCTTAGACACTTTTAATACTACACTACAGATAGAATATTTAGGGTTGCTAATTTAAAATTTCAACAACCTATTCTCTTTTACTCTTTTTTAAATTAAAAAAATTTCACACTAATAATGTTAATCAATCTATTCTGATCTTAGTTTTGAGTGCTTCATTTTATAAGCTAAGGAGGCTTTTTAGTACCTGTAGTAGAATCTCAATATTAATCCTAAAAGATTCAATGTAGTCAAGGGAATGACAGTCTAACTGCAGGCTAACAAAGATAGCAAGAAGAGAAGCCTGCGCTGCAAAACAGGACTTAATTTTAATAAGTTAATATAGCTAGAGTTAAGAAGAAATTACCAGATTGACAGATTAAATTAATTATGAACTGCCCAAGCTGTTAAGATATAAGATTCAAATTTGTAATTAGTTATATTATATTTGTTAAATATTTGTTGCTAACCAACTGCAGAGGTCTTTTATTATAAGCTTTGCTTGTTGTGAGTAATACATAGCGTAAGCAAATTATATAGTAGAGGTGGATTCTTGTCTAAGGTTTCAATATAATCTAGCCTTAGGGTTCCTAGTGATCTTGCAAAATATTTAGGGTAATGTGTCTCTAAGTATTTAAAGTTTACTACTAACTGCAGTCTCAAATAAACTATTAATTAGCCTTTAAAAAGGTTCTGTCTATTCCTAATTAAAATCTATTAGTTATTACTTATACACTATTACGTGTATAAGCACGTAGGCACCTAGCGCCTAAATTGTTTTTACATTCTAAGTTCCTAACATAAAACGTGTTTTTCCTAATGCTTCTATTACTAAAATTCCTATTAAAATAAAGTCTTAGTACTTTAGCATCACATCTACTATAGAAAAATACATATATCTGAGTATATTAAAACAAAAGCTTAACACTGTGAAGGCTGACGTTGAATTCTGAAATGTCTACATCACCATTATAGATAGGCAGCAATTATAGGAATCTTAACTTTAATGCTTAAATTTCTAATTAGATATTATCAGATTGCGTTCTGCTTATTTCTATTCTAGGTAAGGCTAATATAGCAACAAAGAAGCTGCTACACACTTAATAATCTTATTACACTCTCTAGGTTTAAATTAAGCTTTGCTGTTAAATAATTATTTAATTTATAGTAACTTTAACTATTTATAGAATGCTTTAAAATGTTTAAGAACCTCTTGATATTTAATAGCGTGAGGGGTACTATAGAGGAGTTGGTTTCTGGTCATTAAGGAATGCCAGGGATCTATTTGTTTGTCTATTAGGGAAAGCGCAAGAGGAAAAATACATAAAGATTCTTATAATTAAACTTGCTAAATTCTAAAAAGTAGTGCAGATTTGCAAACTTAGAACTATCTTGTAGTAAAGTAAGGTTAAAAATATTCAAGTTAGTCAGGGAAGAGGAGAAGGTTTAAGGAGTGTAGAAGGTCAAACATGTAGCTAAATGCAATCAATAAAGAAACAGTCTTAAAACATTTTAAAAGTTGCCTAATCAACTACAAACAGGTAAGAGGAAGACTTTCTAACATTTAAGCAAAATTATAAGCGTTAGCTACAAATTGTTGATAATGTATATACTCTGTCAGTCACTATAAGCTAAAGTCACAAAGTACTTCTATTGCAAATATAAGTAAAGATTATAAGATTTTAACAAAAAAGATTAATAATACAAAGCTGAATCTAACAATATTAGTTAATAAATGTAGCTCTATAGTTCCAAGTATTGTTCAGTTAACATTATGCCAGTCAAGCACTAGCTAACAAGTTGAATTGTTTAATTATTCAATATAACTAAGCAAACCAGCTTAACAAATGCTAGTCTGCCTTCTTACTTTAACCCTTATATTTTGAGGTTTAAAAAATCCATAGTTCTAAAGCTTCCACTCTTTTTCAGCAGTTTCTAGCTTAAAGTTGTATTCTTGTAGAATTTGTAGCACAATCTTGTAGATCTCAAAAAGAGAAACCTGCAGTAAAATAAGCAAGTCAAACAAAGTCTTCAGTATTTAGGATAGAGTGCAGTCTTACATTCTTACTAAGGCACGTCCTTAAACTATAGCTGAACTAGCCTGATTTCAGCATTGTAATAAAAACTAATTATTAAAACTTACAGTAAAAAGAGATGCCTCTATTTCCTTTACATTTAGTTAAAACCATTAATCTAGATTGAAATCTTCAGCATTATGCCTAAAAACACTCTTGTCTCTGTTAACAATGTATGGGTTTATTCTAACTTTAGTACCCTCAGGTATATAATGACCCCTAATTTGTCAGCCACCCTTTAGAACTTCTTGTGGCATAGTCACAGCTGAGCTTAGATGATACCTTAAACTTTCCTGACATACAGCATAAAGATATTGAAGACAAATGGCCTTACTATGTTTAACATACAAAACTAAAAGCAATCCTCTCTTAGTAGCTTCTCTGAGCTCTCTCTTAAGCCTAGCATAACATTGAGGGTTTTTGATCAGGTTGTATATGATAGCGCAAACAGCAATTAACGTAGTATCGCTTCTAGCAAACCTCGTCTAGGGTTAATTTATATTTATTATTTCTACATGTTACCAACTTACATAGGAGTAAAAATCTCTACCTGTATATCTACAAGTTGTAGGTCAACTTCTTTTCCCTTCTCCTTATATATTCAGAGAAGGTTAGTAAGGAAGTCATCGCGTGTTAGCTCTCCTTTTTCAAGCTGTTCAAGACGTTAGTAAACTTCGGCTTTTGTTGCAGCTTGCATTTTCGTAATTCCTCTAATGCCTTAATAGCTAGTAGGATGTAATACAGAAAGGGTCATTAGAAAGGGCCTGTACCTAAGTGGCAGATTGCTTATAGCTTATAGAATTAGCATAAAGGCATCTACAGACGCAATGTAGTTGTCAATGTCGCATCTCTGTTTCAAGAACCCAAGGTCTCTTCCAAGAAACAATTCTCCAACTATATCCCAAACCAGCCTAGATCTCCTGTGATTAAAAATTGAACCTTTAATAAGTTAGGCAAGAACAGGTAAGATTTACAGACATCTAAAGCTATCTTATTAAATCAAATACCTCTTGTGTTTCAGCAAAATCAGCTAATACCTCTAAAAACCTCTTAATTACCTCATTCACCACACTCTCCAATTTCGTGATAAATAATGTAGAGTAGAATTAACTGACAATTCTTTTTTAATTAGAATGCATCTTAGGGTCTATTATAGTTAGGTAGTCAGGAATCCTTGCTATTGCCGCTTGTCAGGTGTTGTTTCTTCAGTTTATTATAGCTAAATACTTGCCAAATAAGGGACAAAACATCCTGAAGAAGTCTGTCTAATAAGATATTTAGAATAAATTAATTTATAGATTAAAAAAGCGTAAGCCTACTCTCAAAAAATTATCCCTAATGCTATATATTTCTTTAATTGCAGATGCTTTCAATATAGAGACTTCATTTAGAGCTATGCGTATTATAGGTCCTAGGAGGTAATAAATATAGCTCCAGCACTCTGAATATTTATCAACACACTTACCACTTCTTTAATGCCACTTATACTCAGAAGTCTCAAGTCTTCCTCTTTTAACCTCGTTCACTAGCCAAAGAGTAGAGAAGGATGCTAGAAAGGGACCTAGCAAATCTGACAAAGTGTGAAATATGCGACAATACATAATCTACATTAAATAGCCTAGAAATAATACAGATAAGGATAGAGATTGCTATAAATTCTGAGCAAATAAGACAAACAAATTAAAAAAAGTAGCTATTGTGCTTGTTAGATCTTATTAAAAAAAGTATAAAGAAAAATAAATTGTTTATTTTAAAGAAGTTAACTGTTATTTGTTTTTAAAAAACTGCCTTACAAATTAAACAACGAAACATGTTTGAGTATCTCAAAATTCACACAATGACTCTAAAAAAAAGTAATCTATTAGATTTAGATTAAATTAAGTTAAACGCAGATTTATGCAACTTTAAGTTTAGTTCTAGCAGAGGAGACACGGTGCTTGATTTTCAAGATATTACCATTTATCAGAGAATATCCTTTTAATATGGGAGTATGTTTGATCTTAATGTCACACAAAGGAGTAGAATAAGAAAAATTAAAATAATTATAGTAGTTAACTAATGTTGCTCTAACTTGTGCCTTTTTAAATCGCAAAGAATAATATTTAGCAAACGCATTATAAGTGATGCCATACTGTTGTGAGCCTGTAATTCAATTAAATAATCGCAGCAACAATAAAAGCCTACAAAGTCAGTAATAATTAATATAAACCTAAAACGTGTACTTTATTAGTGAAAAACCACGCAATCAGCAAAAGGCCACACAACTGGCAAAAGGCCACACAACCGGTAAAAGGCCACACAACCAGTAAAAGGCTGCACACCCAGTAACATTGTATATGGGAAACAAGTATTTAGCTAATTGCGTCTTCTTTATTATGTGTCAAAATATCTATACCCTGCCTGGACTGGCAGAAAGAGACAGCTACATTTTACAAAGATGCAAATTCGATTAGTTAAATTCTCCTTATAAGGAATCCCTCGCAAACTAGTAACTAAAATCTAATTTCTACTGTAGCTGATTGTTACTCTGCTATTTACTGAATTATTCGCACTTTATACAATATAGTCTAAACCTCATCATAACCATCACCAACGCTCAGGAAAGCTATTCCTATAGACTTAAATTAAAGTGGCCCTTAGCTTTAGACCTAACTAGTTCCAATCTCCCTTGTCGCTTAGAAGCCAACATTCAAGACCTTGTGGTTTTAGGTGAGATTCCAGCGCAAATCAATAGTACTTTCTACCAGGTTATGAGCGACCCGTATGTTCCACCTTACCCGGAAAATGTCCCTATTAATAGAGACAGTAACATCTCTGCCTTCAAGATTCACAATAGACAGGTAGACTTAAAGATAAGGTACATTAAGACTAAGCGCTACAAACTTAAACGCAAAGCAAACAAGGCTCTCTTCAGGCTGTACCGCAACCTGTTCACTTATCATCCTTATGTACAGGCGGCTGTCGACTCCACAGCAAACACCAATCTTGTCTTCTGGGCCAGTCATCTCCTTGCGCTGAAAGAGGTAGCTCTTCCATATGCTGTGCACCCCAATACCCTCAAAACCCTTAAGTACAATCCTTTTAAGTCTCAGGTCCAAGCTAAGACCTTCACTGCTCATCCCAAGGTTAATCCGTTAACAAAAGAGCTTGTAGTTTTCAGCTATAAAGCAAAGGGACTAGCTACACAGGATATAGTGATTTATGCTTTAGATAAAAACAGGAACAAGAGAGATGAGCAATGGATTGAAGGTCCATAGTGTGCTTTCATACACAACTGTGCCCTCACGCCTAATTAGATCATCCTCGTTCTTTGGCCATTTAAAACGGATTTTACACGTAACAAAGCAGGAAAGCAACACTAGGCATGGGATTATGACCTCCCTGCTACATTTATTGTTGTTCCTAGGCAAAAAAACACAAATCTTCCTTAAGGTTAGAAGCAAGGCGAGCATCAAGTGTACAAATGGAAAAACTGCATGCTCATTCACACAGCTGGCGGATAGGAAGACAAAACTAGGAAACTCTATTTTAAGTCTTCTTGCGTTTACGACAATGCATTTCCTTTCTTCCCTTTAGACAATAGACGCTTGCTAGATCTAAATGCAAAAGCGGACTACGTACAGTGGACATTAGATCTAAACCAACTAAGTGGAAGCAAAGTATCTAACCCTTAAATAATCCTAGAAATGCTGTGCAAATTCTCTTATATTGATGAACGCTTTATGACCCTAGAGTACTAGATTGTGTTTCTAGACGTTTTTATGCCAGAAAAGTCTACAGGCGGCAAAAACATATTCCACGGTCTTAACGCCTTAGCAATGCACAGCTACCTAACAGGCAAGACGCAATACTTCTATGCCAGAGATGATTCACTGATCCAAGAGCCTATCTTTATTCCTCGCTCTGATAGGTTGCTAGAGGGAGATGGATAGGTAATCGCAATGATTAAGAGAAAAGCAGCAAACCGCAATAATCTGGTAGTTATCAACACTGCACAGTTCAATAAAGCAGTTGCCATAGTTCAGCTGCTGTTCTATGCTAAGGCACAAATACATAGTAACTAGGTTGAAAAAAAACAACTAAGTAAATACAAATCTGTTGTGGTGGAGCCTAGTAAAATTAAGGTTAGCGGAAAAGGGGCGCTGGAGCCTTACTAAACTTAGGTATGTATAGACCTAATATAACATAATTAGCTTAATTAGGATGAGAGACTGATTAATATGTAATGGCTTATAAGAGTGATTCTAATATTTTGAATTTTAGTACTTAAAAGGCCTTCATATTGCTGCACTATGTTGTATGCACTTGTTAGTAGAACCACAGTTACCTTTCATGCTTACAAGAATCCTACTCTCTTATTAGATTAGTATGCTATTGTAACTTTCTAATCAACTATATCCTACTGTAAGGGAACAATCAGGAGGAACTTGTAGTATTATTAGGAGCGTAGGACTTGGAGACTATATAGGAACTGAGTGCTCACGTGCTTGTACATGTGCAGGCTGACACTACTTTATAGCAAATACCTACATATTTGCTAGAAGGTTGCAAACTAGTTTAATGTTGCAACAGTTATCTTCTCCTGTAAAATTATTTTAATTAATGCAATTTATTAATGCTCTTTAGAGTTTGTTCCTTTTTATTAAAATTTCTTTTAAAGATAGAAAAAGTTAAATATTTATTTCCTTGCTTACTCTTACACAATAGAAGTAAAAGTCTAAGTAGACACTCTAGGTATCAAATAATCGATTATAAATTTAAATCAACGTAGCTTCATGCTATTGGACAATAGCTAAGCCAGGTGTTTGACCACTTCCACCAAGCAACCGAAGCATTTGCATTGTACGTGACTTGCTCGCTTAAAGCAATTAACATTCAGAGAAAAGTCCTAGTTTTTAAAAAAAAGTATTATATGATATAGAGAGATTTTGCTTAGGGATTCTGTTGCTTAGCTATTAGCTAAAGACAAGTTATTGTGTAGTTGTAATAGTAAAGGAAGGGCAACTTATTATTACGTGTAGTGAATTATCTACAAGCGGCTTCTATTACTTAGTTGCTTAATTATAACAAAAATCTTAAGATGCAGTTAATCAACATATACTTCAGACAGCAAAGGCAATATCTTTTCTAGATTTTAATTTAGAACTGGCGTCCTTTGACACATAATATTTTTCTAAGCAACATAACAAACAAATCAGTTAATTCTTCCAAATTTAAATCAAAATTAAAGCTGTTAAGCCTTTAAAGATCTATAAATTAAAAATAAATAATTTTATTAGCTAGCATAAAGTTAACTGTGTAGCTATAGAAAAGCTAAAGTGTTTAGTCTAAGCCTAATTCTAATTAGCCTATGCTAAGGTAAAAGTCTAGGTTATAGAGGATCAGATTAAGGGATACTAATTTTTAAAATGTATACAGTAAGATAGCTGCTATATTTTTATAAAATATCAGCTAATTCTTTCTTCATGCTTGCTTCGCTGCGTGACGCTTAAACACCTGTTCATGCCAAGCAAATCCTAGGCTCTTATTTAAATTCTAATTAAGTAAAACTTTAACGAAAACTAAGTGCTTTTTTAACTCAATATCCTTTAACTAGTTTGATTGTATAAACTTCTTAGTATCCTTATGCCTAGGGCTGACAGCAGCGCTGTCACACCAGCATAAGTTTTCCTAGCTATCAGGAATAAAACACACTTTCATTAATATTATAGGTTAGGTAGACAGCCTGATCGAGACCTACCAGTGTTGCTAGCGGCAGTGTTTAATGTCTTGATTGTGCGCAGAGTATTGCGCTAAGGAGTATCAAACTAAGCTGCTACTTCGCGCGTTGCTGCACTACCCTTGACAGATTCAATAACCCCTCTCTGATGATGTTTGAATATTTCGTAGCATAGCAGTTTATTGTAACGTCTATCTTAAGCGTCTTTTATTGCTTTTAAGACAGTGTGAAATGTGGTTAGGTCTTTAGCATCTGTGTGACTGCTGTGCAGGGTCTACAATTTCTCAAAAGCACTGTTATTCAAAATTGTCTTTGCCAGCCACCAAAGCTCTAGAGCACACCCCATAAAGCCTTTAGTACTATTTCCGTTCGTAGATTGCCCAACATTTAGTTTCCATACGTAATTCCATCAGTCCAGTGCTCCATTAATGCAGCCTGTGCTATCACACAACGTTAAGCTGGCCTATAAAGTAAAAATAATCAAGTGTATAGCTTTGTTTCTACATTAGCATCAATCAGTAGGTTAAATATAAAAAAATGCATACTGCAGACTAGAAGAAACAAATCAAAGATTGTTAAATAATCAAAGTTCTGTAATTTCTAGTCATCTTCTAATACAAACAAAAACATCTCTACGCAAGCAGCAAGGGATATAGACTAAACTCCATAAATTCCATTACCAAAGCGCAATTACTCTGCTGCTCTTAGGTTTCTATCATTAAAAGGCAAGTTACCAGTCATCTCAAGAATAGTCAGACGCGGAGGTGACCTGTAAAATATCACAAGTTTGCTATCAATAATGTACGTGCAGTAGACCAGTCTACCGTTATAAAATCAGTTCTGCTTGTCTTGACTAGAAGCCCTTAATGTGGTTTTTCTTACCATGCCACAACCTTAGTAATATTAAAGAAAGGGTCTTGTTTGCTTACAGCAAAGCTCGCATTATAGCAATCGCTATTGCTACTAGTCATTCTGAAGGCGCGGATAGCTCGTATAATCATTAGTAATCGCTCATCGCGCGCTCGTTTTCAGACCTGGTGGCTTGGAGCATCTAGTTAAAGAGCCACCAGGATGATCACTGCCTAAAGTGTCTCAGTCACTCAACAATCATTTACAGTCAAGAGTAAGGAACCTGCATCTTAAAACACATCTAAGTCAAATGTGTATTCCTCAGTAAGATCAAAAAATTCATTTGCCTCAAAGTGTGAGTCGTTCAGAGCTGCGCAGATTAAGCCAGCTAAAAAGATAGCTAACAGCAGCAAATCCTGGGCCTCCGTAATGCGGAAGCCTAGTATGTAAAGAATAGGAAAGTGAGGATATAAATACTTAAAATAAGTATCTATAAATACTTTGAAATTTTCAACATTAAAGAGAGATCTTATTTAATTAACCCCTGTTTTAATGTCAGTAGTTAAGTTTCTTTTAGAAACAGAATTGTGAAAAGAGGTTAGTTAATAAACAACCTTGCTTATTCTCGTGTGTAAGTTCCCAGAGCACTCATCAAGTCAGGAGCATTTAATATAATGTTCTAGAAAATTTGCCTCCAGTTCTGCTAAGCAAGCTGTTAAAAATTCTAATAGAAGGGCAAAGTTTTCGTCCTAAAATTGCATTTGCAGTCCAGGTAAGAGACACAAATTGCTATAATTAAGCGCTTAAAGGTACTCTACAAGTTCTTCAGGAGCACCAGTAACGCTGTCTAAGACGCAATAAACGTCAGTTCTTTTAACGTTTTCTATCCTAGAGATATTCAAAAGAAAGTTAATAGGAATCATCTAAGGATTAAGTGACCCTAGGTCTTCTGCCAAAACTGTCTGCTCTCTCGTAACCAAGGACTAGTGTCCAGTATAATCAAGCCAATCATAAGTGCATGCTATGCAGTTCGCTTTGCATATAATGCATAGCATGTCTCGGTCACAGCCAAGCTTCTTTTCAGCACAATTATCGCACGATCGCCTTTTTCTGCCGGCCTGCTGCGGCGCAGGCGTTGGCCGACCAGCTCTCAAAGCACACTGCACCGTGTAACAACAAGCTACGTCGCTAAAGAATAAGTACCTGCAGGCTTTAGAGCTTTAAAGCAACTTACTGTCTCCTAAAACTCCTAGAACATATAGGGCAACTGTGCTCTAGGGTTTCTCGATCTATTTGCACAATCTATAAGTGTAAATCTTTGACATGCAGAGTGGAGTTCGCTTACGTGTTGCCTTATGCTGCCGTAGATGGCTGCTTTTAATGTATAAGGTTGCGCATCTTGAACAAGTATAGACTCTACGCATGACTTGTCTAATAACATGTGTTGACTGCGATGTGCAGGGTACAAGGGCAGATATTTGCAGCGTAAAAGGTTCTGTTGCACAATGATAGATAAGGTGTATTTAACACTAACAATAATTAGGCAAGTAGCGACTTCTTTTCTACGTTTCTTTAGATTGTGAAAAGATTGCGCTTAAGAGAAATACTATGTCAGGCTTCTGTAACTTTGTGGAGATTTTCTAGTGATGTGGGGTTTACCTGTCTAGATAGCCTATTTTAGCTTAGCGGATGCTTCCTGGCTAATCTAGGACGTAAGTCAGTCCGCTTAACTTAGCTTTAGTATCAAGCGTTAATCTTTGAGCCTCATTTATTAACATCATTAATATCAGAATGCTTTCTGGCTTTAAATTGAAACGAGGTTATCGGCCCTGTATCGTATCTCTGCGGGATATACGAGAAGGTCATAAATCAAGACTCTAAGTGAGAGACCTTAAGAAGTATAAATAAGACCATAATTTAACATCCCTTTTTAAATAAACCATAACTAGCCTCTTAGTTATATCTTAACTTAGATTTCTTTTTAGATTAATATCACTTCTAATCTAACTTAATGTACTTCATTTCAGTTATAGCATTAGCCAACTTAGGGTAGGCAACTACAACATCTTGTTTGAATCCTATAATCTAAAAAAAATGGAGGACAATGTCTGATGGTGACAAAAAAGCTTACATTGGCGCTGTCTATTGTATGAAAGATATTTCCCTAAGAACAAACTGTTATTTTGCTAGTTCTAAGTCTTAATACAACAACTATGTTAGTGTTCACTCTAATAAGACTAATGTCATTCATTCTGTAGTAAGTACTATAGATTTTATTATAAGATTTACTGCTAATTGGTTTTTTTAATAGGGCCAATTTCATCTGTAAGTATTCGTACACTCTAGTCAAATAGATTTAAGGCTTAGCTTAATTTTAGGTGGCATCGCTACTCTTTAGCCTTATATAAGACTAACTTACGGAAACTTTGCGGATACTAAGGCGCACAGCTGCAAGTCTAACCTAAGAAAACAAAGTGTAAAGAAGATTAATTAACTAACTGTCTCTAGATATTAGGGTTTGTTCTATACTACTTTTATCAGACATCTATGCTAAATACACGCTAACTCTAACGACCTTAGATTAGAGTCAGGATGCAAACAAAGACGACTTTTTCAAGTTACCTGTCCTAGATGCTGAAATAGGGTTTGGCAGTAATGGTTACTACATTAATAGTACAAATCTCACTGCCTTAGTAACTTATATTCCTAGCAAAACTGGAGGCGGTATGTCCTATCCCTTCTTCCTTAAGAGTATTTGCCTTGTTACAACAAAAAATGAAATGCCTTACATGTTAGGTTATAGATTTTTTTACTAAATATATTTCTCTAGGTTGCATCATAAGCGGACTGTTTGTAAACTTCACAGTAAACATAGGGCTAAACAGTAAGTAATAAATCTACCTTAAATCTCTTCACAATTCTCAAAGAAAACACGCTAGAAATTAGACCTAGATGTATATATAAATAAACAAATACTTAATTTGATATAGCAGACTTAACTGCTTTTAATCCGTGATGCCTTACCTGTGACATTAGTCCTTGGTTTGTGTTACAGAAGCTTAATTTAACTATAGTTAATGATACACTGTCATTAAAATTATTTCAGGAGTTTGACCTTAAATTGCAGGGCGGTACGACTCTAGAATCAACATCATATCATTTAGGTGGACACCTGGGGATTGGTGGTGACCTAGGCGTAGTAAGTCTTTACCTTGTTCTAAAGAGCTGTGATTTTGAAAGAAAGACGTATAGTAGAAACGTTATACACCTTTCAAATAGCAAGATATAATAATTAAAACACTAATAAATTTCTCTGCTAGATTGCAGATATCTACGTAAGCCTAAGCAATCCTCTTTTCTATATGCATCATGCGAATATAGATAGACTTTAGTGGATCTAGTAAAGTGTTAGTAAGTAGACCTTATCACTTAAGTACTAACTTCATAACTTCGCTCTCTTGTTTTAGATATTAAAATATGCTAATCTTGTTTTAATTTTCTCTAGATCTAAATAGTCGACTTAAAGATATCTCCGGCCCTAACATAGCAAATGGCTATCCTTTTGGCAGCGTACTGTCTAATAATGTTACTCTGGAATTTAAGATGCATTTTGGCCCTTTAAACAGCAAAGCCTAGGTAAAGATAAATAATGTAATAGATATCAGAAGCAGGAAATTGTGCTACACCTACAAGTAGATATGATATGTAAAAGAATATTAAAAGTAAACATGTAAAATAATTAGTAGTATAAAATTAAGAGTTGTTAGCTAGTAATATTTTAACCTTCTAACTTTAGCAGCACTAAGGTAGGCCTTTAAGAAGCTTAAAAGAGACTATTCTTAAGGACTAATTTCGCTTTTTTTCCACGCTCCCTTCTTGGCGCCTAAGTTAATTAAATCTCATCAAATATTAATACTATATACTTCTTCCTATCTCTACTTCAAGTTCAAAGCACTTTTCTACAGCTGTCAGAATTACGCCCTGACAAGGCCTGCTTCATGTCATATTTAAGTATTAGGTCCCCACAAGTGCTGTACTAAGTAGCAGTAGGTATTCTTAAAAAGTTTTAGGTAACCTAAAGTAATCTAGCCTCCTAAAGAACTAGTATAAGTAAATCTGTAAAAACCACTAACTTTAATTTCTCTATCGCGCCTGCTCTAACAACTAACTCATATACTGCTACAGACTGCACATAGTCTACAATAATTTAGGTTTAGCAGAAGAGTTACAATAACTTATATAGATATGTATAGTTTATTAGTAAAGTATAAAGGTAAAACCAATAAAACAATGCACTACAACCTTTATTATAGTTGTGGAATTTAAGAGAGTTGTATTAATAGAACTATTCAAATTTTAAATGTAAACTTATTGCATCTTGTATTGTAAAGAGAATAACTCTATTTAAATAATTACCTAATTTAAAAGATACTTTTCTTTCTTAAAATAGATGCTTTAACATCTATAACACAATTAAAATTTAATTGATATAATTCTGTTAAAAGCACACCTTTAAAACCCTGAAAGTCTTTTTCTTTTTCTTTTTTAAGTTACACTTATTTACATAAGCACTTATCTTGTTTATATTCTCTAAGTCCTAACTAATGCAAGACGTGATTAAGAGTTATAAATATGCTTAACAAAGCATCTAGTTGAAGTTACTAAACCCACCTTTTATTAGTGAAGTAATATAAAAGCGCAAAGAAGATTTTAGGCTTAACTTATTTTTCACAAATTAAATTCTATTTTTGTTTCTAATTTGTTACTTTGTCTTATATAGTAATCTATCTTGTATTAATACTAATATAACCTTCGCAAAAGATAGTCTTTAATGCATAACTTTTTCTTCTAGTTAATCTGTCAGCCTGCACGTGTGAGAGCACTTAAGCGCTTAATTCCTATATAGTCTCTAAGTCCTATACTAATAATAATAAAACAAGTTCTTCCTTATTGTTCCCTTACATAGTTTTTCTTTACAAGAGTTTTAGACGCCTAGTAAACAGTAGTAGTAGTCTAACTACGCAGTGTTGCAAAATATAGAGCTTATAGAAAGAAGCTTACTGTTATTTTTAGCCTTTAGGGTAAATCTCTTGCAATGAGTATTTATTTTCTTGTCACAAATCATATTTTCTGCGAGTTTTTTTGAAGGACTAATTGCCTTAATTTAATTCAAAAAATAACAGCTACTATAATCCTAAACAACTTGTTTAATATTTAAAATCTTATTTATGAAATTTAAAATTTGTTCTATGTTACTTTTAATTTAATGCACATTTAAGGTTACACTCTTCTGTAGTCTGTATTTCTAGTTTTAGAAAAAACCCCAAAAAAGACTTTCTCTAGCGTACGCTTATAGTAAGCTGGTTACATCTTCATTTGAAATTGCTGTAGCTTAGCCTTAAGCAAAAGTTTAATTTCCTTTTATTATTGCTATTATAACTTAACTTTGTAAATTCTCTTTGCCTTCTATCTATCTAGTTTACTATTTTAACATAAATGTTTTCTATAACTTACGCTTTAAGTAGCTTACAGAGCAAAGTATTAATTCTTTTTTATCTACCTATGTGTCTGTCTGCACTTAGTTCCTCTATATTCTCTAAGTCCTGCACTCCTAATCAAACATTAAGTTGCTCCTAATTGTTCTATTACGTAAGGTCTACTTTTGCTAGCCTATTTGTGAAATTATTTCTTTTTTTAGTGTTTTACTATCTGCTTAAATACTCTTCTTTTTCTTTCTTGTACTATTGTTTTACACAAACTAGTACTTTTATAGCTAAATTTTGTTGTCTAGTTAGTGCAGTACTTTGCTGCCTTGTCCCTATAGTTCTACTATTTATAAAGAACAAGATTCTTTTTTGTTATTATAAGTAAAAGAATAAGACTGTATTAAGTTATTCTCTTCTTACACAGTATTATTATTAAGGAGCTTATAGCAATATGAAGCTACTACTACTTAGTAAACAAGATAACAAATAACTTCCCCTAATTAGTCTTAAGAAGCTTAACTTTTATCCTGTGTCTTATCTTTTAAATATCTGTATAGCTCTTTACACTTCCTACTTCCTTAGAATCAATCTTTGTTAAGCTAGAGATTAAAACATAAAGATAGAAGGACTTTAATTGTCTTTTAAGCTATATGAATATAAATGTAACAGTAAAAATAGCACACTAGAGCTAAGTTTAATTACAGGTATGTTTAGATATAACAGTTTAATAATGTAGATATTAACAGAGATACATTTTTTAGCGCTGTTTAATTATCTGTTTTGCTATGCCTTATAAAATTTAACCTAATTATTATTTTTCTTATTTTTATACAAATTTCTGTCCTTAGTCTTTCTACAACAGTAGAAACTGCATTTCTTGTAAAAGAAGAATATTAATTTAGTATCCTTAGCATTAGTAACTAAATAATTAAGTTATTGTAATTATTAAATTTTTTTATTTTGTTTTTTGCTCTACTAATAAATAGAAAATTAGTAAGTTAAAACTATGTTATTACAAAACAGAGCCCTGCTTACAAGTCTCGCTTAAGAGCCCTGCTCACAAGCTATACAAGCAAGCCACGCTTACGTGGCCTCTAACAGCTTAGTACTAAGTTGTTAGAAGAGTAAGTATTACTCAGCTGCTCTACACACAACGTATCTACTACACTTACTTTGTCAAAGCGTTTACGCTTTGTAGCAGCAACTACTAAGCTCTTTTTCTTATGTATATATATAAGATTTACACTAAGATAGATAGAACAGTGGTCTATACATTAGATTACCTAAATACTATTATTCTGGCTCCCTTTTCTACAACATATATTCTTAATAATTTATTACTCTTAGTATCTTTTAATACACTCTAAGATGTTCTTCTAGTATTAAAAATTATGTTATTCTTCTAGCACGTATCTAGAGCTAAGTTATGTTCTTTTTTATAAGTAACCTTATTAGGGTTATTAAAGGTCTTTTGTGCATTATCTTAAATTAATTAATTAATAGTTTCAGAAGAAAACGTTTTAAATGTTTAGAAGAAAGCGTTCTTTATTACTATTTCTGCTAGTTTAGCAGTGCTTAGATTTTACATGGACAAGCCTTCTAGAAAGCAGATAACTAAGATTTGTGCATAGCAACCTAGGAAATAGTTCTGTACTCCATGTTATTTTATTAATAATATTAGATACTAGATTTAAAGTAGAAAATCTAATAGTTTTATTTATAATAGTACTTAAGACTATTAAGGTAAGGAGCAATACAATTAATACATTAGAAATCTATAGCAAGAGAGTAATATGTCTAATAGTTGCAATTTCTAGATAGACATAATGCAGGACTTTTGTTAAATTTAGGAGGAGTTATTGCAGTAATAGCATAGCTAATAGCAGAAAGGGCGTCTAATAGAAGTAGGTTTTTGTCTTGTCATTAAAAAGTTAACAGTTTGTGAAGGAATAATCAGAAGGAACTTGTTGTTTTTATTTGGAGTGTTAGAAGTAGAGACTATTAAGGAGTTAAGTGCTTAGGTGCTTGCACATAAGCCTGCACACGTGCTTACATAAATGCAGGCAGACACTAAAGCTAGATTAAGTAGTAAATTAAAACTTGTTTTTTATTTTTTATTTTCTAGTTCTTTTCTATCTTTTTATACTTTACAGCTGCTCTTCTATAAAAGAAGTTATTACTTAAAAATTGCCTTTTTAAAGCTTAGCAGCAGTTAAGATCTTCAATTTTATTTCTAAAAGTTTGATAAGTACTTAAATTTCTTAGGTCTTTATAATGCATCCTTGAAAAGTCTCTAGCACTTATCTTAATACTATGCTCTATGTTGTGTATTAATAGCCTAGCAGTCATTTTCCCCCTTCTTCTACTATAGTTACGTGCTGAAGTTTGCAATAGACTTCTAATTTGTAATATTTTATTTTCTAGTTGCTTTAACACTCTACCCTATCTAGTTATTTCTTTACTTTGCTAAGCTATTAAAGAATTTGTAGACTAGAATAACAATTTTTGTTAATAAATTATTTATAAAAGAAGTTCTATATAAAGAATGACCTCAGCTATATTATTAAAGAGCTTAGAGGGATGGCGTTTCTCTATACTAGTATTATCTCTTGCTTTATTTTATTTTTTTGCAAGAAATTTAGAGCTCTACTATATACTCTTTAAATTTAATATTACTGTTTTTTATAATTAGAAGCATTTTTCTGGCAGTTTTTTCTAAGATTGCTACTACTTTTTCTGCTATTGCTGTACTAGCTCTTATTGCAATGTTGTCTTTATAAGAGAACTTAAAAAATAAGAGGCTTAGCCTTGCACATATCTCTAATGTAGATAAGAAAAAGACAAATAAGATAAGCAATCCTTACAGTATGCCTATCTTTATTAGTCTTTAGATAATATCTTCTTAGGCCTAAGGTTCTACTACAATTTTCTTTGCACTAACGCCCTTTATAAGTAAGTTAAACGCATTGTTAACTTTCTTAAGTCTACCTAATATATCTGCGGGTACAGTCTTTAGTAGGTTATTCTTTATAGCCTGCTCTAAGTATCTACTACGTGCTAGGAAGTATTTATGCCACTCTGAATTTTCTAGAGCTCTAGTAGCAAAGCGATGGGCCTAGAGGGTGATGCCTTCTGGTATATTGGTGATACTAGTTATAGAAGGCGGGAGCAGGACAAGAATGTTTGCTTTTATTAATGTTTTACCTTCAAGTGCAAGGATCTTGAAGATTAAGGATACTAAAGGCTGCAGCAAGATAGTATTAAACTAATAATTAATTAGAAACAAGTCCCTAATTGCGTTAATAGTGGCTAGATCGCTATAGTTAAAGATATAGTCAGCACTACATGCTTTAAGGAGGTTAAAGTTACGCAGCGAACTCGTACTAATAACTGTGTAGCTAGCTAGCTTCGCATACACAATAGAGAGTAATCCTGTAGAAGAGGAGCCACCCTAGATTAGAATCTTCTTGCCTTCCTTGCTAGTAGGGAGGGGAGTAGATAGAATTGTAGGGCAGTGCAACTTTAATGTCAAATCTGCGAAAAGAGCTGCAGGTAGGGTAGTGGGAGCAAGCGTTGTGGACTTAACAAAGTCAACATCGCCAATCTATACTATCTAGTTAGGCTTAATCAGCGATATTTAAATGCCTTCACTCACTTTAACTAGCCTAGATGCATCTAGGATCAAAAAGCGCTGTAGTCTGCCAAATTTAGCCTTCTTCTGCATCACAACCTTTGTTGTTCCCACAACTCAGTCACCTACTGCAACATTAGTTATACTAGCTCTAACAGCAGTAATAACACCTGCAACCTGACTACCGAGAATAGCAGGGTACTCTATTAGCATTATTCCGAGCCTTCTAACCTTTGCATCTATCGGTTGAATAGCGCATGCATAGACCTTAATCTGTACTTCTCCTGCCTTAGGTTCAAAGGTCTCAGCATCACGTACAGCAACTTTTCCCTTTAGGCTGTCAACAAATGCGGCCCTATTGCTTATGTTAAAGAATGCTTTGTTACTGTAGAATTATAGAGGTAGTATTAATAGTACAAAAGCAAAACTTAGGAGTAAAAGCAATACTTATAAAAACAATTAATCTTAAGCTAAGTTAGCGTAACATATTAATTGATAATTAATGCTTTTGTTAGCCAGCAGAATGTAAGAGCGAGGTGCAAGGAGCGATACTTAGTTAGAGTTGCTAACAAATGAGAAAGGCTAAGCCGCGACTTCACGGCTTGCGTGTGCGTATACTTACCTAGGTTATCTATGCAGAACGCTTAAGTAGATCTATACAAACTGCATATAATAGCTTTCTACTTGTGAACAGGACTATAACAGCAGAGAATATACAACTAGCTATATACCTATAATTAGGGTCTATAAGCACACAAGCAGCGGAACAAAAAAAGGAGCCTACTGTGTTTGTGCACTTGCCTGGATTTGTAATAACGCGGAAGAAAAGAAAGTTATTAGAATTAAGCTATACTAAGGCCTAGCATTAACTTAAGGGTCTAGTTAGCGCGCTAGCTAGATAAGCGCACTACCCTAATAAGTCTTTGAGCCCTTTATGCTTTAAACCTTAATGTCTCAACCACCTGACCTTAAACTGCTCTTAAAAGAAGAGAGGCTTAAATTAGCTACCTAAGCAGTTAAATTAACTTATAAGATAAGCAAGCGATGCGCTGCTATTGTATACAAAGTAGCCTGAATAATAATTGACTGCTGATGCGTCAGGAAACAGTTACTACGCGATACTTAACTTAGATCACTAAATCTTATAAGGATTGAAGAAAATACTCTTATACACAACATAAAGAAGTTAGATGCCTAAAGTTTTTTAGTAACCCCGCGTGCTATAGAAGATATGGTCAACTAACTGCGTGTTGCGCGTGGTGCGAAGCCTGTTAGGCCTAAATAGGCTTTAAACCTTGTAAATCGCGAACTTAAGCTTATGTTACAATTAACTTAATAGTATAATTGCTAGATACTTTAATTTATTAATCTTAAGAAAATTAGGACTTAATTTAACCTTTAACAGAATGTTATAGCTTAGTGCAGCGCACTAGAAGAAGATACCTACAACTTTTTAGAAGACTAGCCTAACTATAGGTGCTAGAAATTAGGTGAAGGAAGTCACTGCTTCAGAGAGACGCATAAAGCCTTGTAGTGTGCAACAGGAAGACTATAAGTAGGTAACTCTTACTGCTGCTATTAACCTGATAGGCTGGGCAATTGCGTCCTACCTTATTATTAAGATCCTGCTAAATACTTCATCTTAGTGATTGAAAATCTTCTGATACTAATATTCTGAAGAAACTGATTTAAGGTTAGTNGAAGGAAGTCACTGCTTCAGAGAGACGCATAAAGCCTTGTAGTGTGCAACAGGAAGACTATAAGTAGGTAACTCTTACTGCTGCTATTAACCTGATAGGCTGGGCAATTGCGTCCTACCTTATTATTAAGATCCTGCTAAATACTTCATCTTAGTGATTGAAAATCTTCTGATACTAATATTCTGAAGAAACTGATTTAAGGTTAGTTCTAAGGGATTAGAGGAAGTTTAGGGAAATAAAGTTAGTATATTACACTTATAAATAATGCACTGTAATT
>JAKUHH010000350.1:0-154831 GCA_022701365.1 Mycocentrospora acerina
GTCTTGTATAAAAGGATACAGAAAAACTACTCTATAAAGCTACACTAACTGCCCCCCTTATATATCCCTTCCTAGGGTTATCATCTAAGGCGAGTACGAATCAGGTAGCTATTGGATAGGTGTTGGTTGACTCAGGGGTAATGATATGATGTGACGTTGTGAACGTTACAACTAGCTCCTAAGTAGCAGCATACTTACAGATAAGCCTGCCTTCTACTACTGCTTCTGCTTAAGCTAGTAGCTCTTTAGTAGCTACTCTAGTATTATTGTCTGTACTAAGAAGTAGTGCATCTTAAAAAGCTTTAATACCTTGTTTAATTAGGTATTCCTACCTCTCTTTCTGCTTAGCAGTGCTTATCTAGATTAATAGCCTTTTTTAAACTGTCTTTTTTAGTAAGTGTTGCTCTGTTGTATGTTTTTTTAAAGCTCTAGGTTCTTATTCTACATTAATGTTAGAAGCTAGCTTATCTTTACTCTCTACTATCTCTTCTTTATCTAAGTAGAGTATAGCATAGGGGTTAGCTGCTCTAGTATTAGGCCTGTTGCTAGGGCTAGGGCTAGGACTAGCCCTAGCACTATTTCTAGGAAATTAGAAATCTAGTAGTTAGGGTCTGTTTCTAGTGTTAGCAGGAGGGCTATTTCTAGCCTTTTAATGTTCTAGTGTAGTTATAGTCTAAGCGTTAAACATTAAAAAATTAATGTTGCACAATTGCAGGATTGCAACTTAGCTGCAAACTACCACCCTAGGCCCTAGGGCTCTAGAAATTGGAGGAGAGACTGTCTGATGTGTGTTGAGATGGTATCTGATGAAATATTGATGCCGCAGGCGTCAGAACAGACGCGCTGAAAAAGGCAAAGTTGGTGTTTTTTTGAAAAAAAAAAAAAAAAAAAAAAAAAAAAACTACTCTATAAAGCTATATAGGCTGCTACCTTATATACCCCTTCTTAAGATTGCTATCTAGGGCAAGTACAAAACAGGTAGCTACCAGATAGGTATCAGTTGACTCAGGGGTAATGATAGGATGTGACATTGTGAACGTTACAGTGACGTTGTGAACGTTACAAATCTAACCTTATTCCCCTAAAATTACTGTGCCTAAGAACTAACCTTAATTTCTGTTCTACATTAGTTCTAGTATTATAAGGTCATTAACCACTAAGATCAAGTACAGAACAGGATCTTAACACCTACCCACGTCGTTACAGTGTCCTTTTGAAAACCTGCGAGTTACAAGTTTCTTTCTGGATAGGCTGATCGGCTGTGCAATTGGACTGGTACGCAATTTGCTGACAACAAGGAGCATAAAGTGGCATGTGACGAAGATTTGTACAGATATCACTTGTCCGAAGATGATGTATAGATATTTCAGGGACTCTTCACGACTGTGAAAGGTTGGATTGCGTGTGTTTGATGTTGTCAATGTCACCTTACAATGCGACATTCCCAGTAAATTATAGACTTGTCCGATGCTGTAGCAGGTTCCAGTTCAGCATCTGAAGTGTAACTGATCAAAGGGTGACGCCTCACAATTGTGCCAGATACATTGGCTTAATGAGACCGCCACAGCTTCTTAACAGATATGAAAAGTTTCACCCGGATGTCTCCTAGCCTCGCTGGCCAGTCACCTTTTCCTCGCCAGATAATCCATCAAAAGTAAATTTTTGATCACCTTTAACGAATTTATTGCGGGAATCAGCAACCCTGCTGATAAAATTTTCTAGAGCAGATGAATATTCTCTGGTTCTCAAGGTTAGATTAGCTCTCTGGAGAAATTCGGCCTGTATAGTCGCCTCTATTGAAGGCGATCGCGGGGCAGAATCCAAGACGTCTTGTCCGCTTACACATCCAGTCAAAAGGCTAGTTATGCATGCAGAACTTATTCCCTCTCCTTAGAATTGGTGGTGGGACGATGCGGGTAAGTTCTGACTTTGCAGTCTTCCTTCTTTACATTACTACACTGATGGCAGCCAATCCTGGAGGTTGAAGAGGAAGTATTAATTTATCTTGCGAAGCTTTCGTCCCAAATTAGGGTTTTACAACTAATACTGAAAGTAATTACGTTGTCTACCTTCGGGACAATTGTAGCGATAGAGAGTTTGGCGTATTAGCTGTTCGCTCGAGCTCACCTGGCGGTGGTCAGGACTTGCATTGGAAGGAATCTGAGATACGTAGCCGGCTTTCGAGGGCGGTGGCAACTCAAGAAGATAATCTTGCTGCTGCCGATTCACGATGGGGGTGCCCTGCTTCTTCCAGAATCTGACCATAGGGGTTTTTTCTCCGGTTGTGTGCAGGTAGTCTTTGTCGTTGAGAGGATCTTTGGTACCCGTCAGATTGCTTGAGTAAGGACAGGTGTGACTATTCAGAAGATCTGCGAGGAGCTGTAATGGGCCGTTGCCCCTTTGGCTCCCCGGCACCTTGCGATGCTGGTGACGCTTCACACCGAAGCAGCCTTGTTCGTACTGAAGGCCACTGAATCTGCTCGGGGTTACTGTGCTGGTAAAATGAGAGATACATCTTGACATGGGCTGGTCGAAACCTCGTCGCATGGGAGTGCTTGATGTAAGAAAATGCTTACGATAGCGTGGTCAGGGTGAGTCAAGAACTACGCGAATTCAGATGAACCAGTATGCCATGCTATCACTCGTAATAAGGATCGGACAAGTTAATGACGCATGGTAAGAGGAAGAATAACAGAGAATAGGTATGTAGGCAATTTGCCAGTCAAAGTGCTGTAGATGAAGTTTGGTGCATTCAACCCTGGTAGTAAATGTTGGAAGAAAAGAAGATGAGAGATGAACGAAATGTGGAAGTGATTGGCTGATACAGATGTACCTTCTGTCTTTTTAACACGGAAAGCACGCCACGTGCTCCACACTTGATACTATACATATCACGCATGCCATCTTTCTTCACACTTACTTCAGTGCTGCCTGCAAGCTCTCGAGGACCTAATCGCTGTCAGCAAATATTTCGTAGTGATGAGCACTCTCCCTACCTCGAGCTCGATCTTGGCCTCGGCGATGTCCACCTCGCTGCCGCTTCCGCTGGCAATCTTCTGGGCCTCGGCGATCTGGTTCTTAACAGCCTGCCCTAACATTAGCATTTGAATCTCGCAAAAACGATACCATGCGGTCCTACCTCGGCACTGAAGTCCTCAAGCGGGTAGCCTTCGACAGCGTTGATGCTGAGGACAGAGCCGGGCTGCACAGTAGCGAATCCACCAGACAGGAAAAACTGCTTGCTACCACCCTGCTCCTCGATAATCTCAACAAGACCAGGCTTCAACTGCTCAATTGAGGGAACGTGGCCAGCCAAGACACCCATGTCGCCGGTCTCTGCGGCGAGGTTAACCTGGACGCTGCAGAGGCTCATGTCAGTATTGTTGCGTTCGGTTTGCGGCATCGGCCGGCCTGGCGGGGGACGTACACATCCAACGACTTGTAGATAGACTGCACAGCTTCCCGTCAGCCTCACATGTTCAACCCAGTGACCAATTCCCTTCAATTCGACGGTGGCGCAAGTGCTGGCAATGCGTACCTGGTGCGGGAGAGCTAGGGTGAGCTTGATCTTGTCCGAGGCGACTTCGGCGTAGCCTCTGCGCTGGAAAGGGCGGGAGATGGCGGCGGGCCTTGCGCGGAGGGCGGCGCGGGCAATGCGGAGGGAGCTCATGATGGATGGAGGGGTGGTGAGGATGCAATGGCTGGACAACCGGGCGTCGTAGTGAATCTACGAACCCGAAGTTCTGAGCGCTTGGCACGCAGCCGAGGATCCGCCGTTCGTCGAGCTAGTGCAGCACCAGACAGGTGAAAGTCGAGGTGGAATTTCCACGAGAACCATGGGACCGCAGTTTACCAATAGAGGCAATAGTACAGCATCACAGGCATGTACTCACAAAGATTTTTTTTATTGACAGAATGTAGAGACTCAGAATCACTCACCCGTACGTAGTAATAAGATTCTCGTTGATCAATTCGCCCAGGGGTATCTCAAATACAAAACGCCAACTTTCAACCATCCTAATTCAGCAGTCAAATACATGCCCGTGTCTGTGTCTTGTCCCATGTCGCTCCACATTTATGCCATCGTTACAGTGTTCAGTCATCGTAAAACTGCTGGGGCGCTGCCATGCTCATCCTCAACTGTCTCTCTCTTTGTTTCGCCTGCATCTCCAGTGTCTCTACTGCATAGCTCAACCTGCCTTTCCTCGACATCAGTTGCTTGTACTTCAACTCCTGCTGCGCACTGATACTCTTTCCATTCCTCTGAGTGTTCTTGCTGTTCGGTCTGGCTGCTGATCCGCCCGCGTTGTCGTGCCCCAGTCGACCATCGTTCAAGTCGCACTTGGCAAGGAGTGATTGCTCGCGGCGCTCAAGTTTGTCAAGATGATTTTCTACACGCTTCAGGAGGTTATCGACCTCGGGGCGGATCTCAGAGAGTAGCGCGGATTGGGCGGTTTGAAGATCAGATTCAGAGATTAGTTCGAAGTGCTGGCTGTGTTAGTTTACGAGGTGCTCTTTACTCTGATCAAAACTCGACTGTACAAGTTGCTTACTCTTGTCGTTTGGAGTACTTTGGACAGTCTCGGGAAGTCGTTCACGCCCTCATCCAGTATGTGAATGGACGAGTCCAACAACTGCATGCTGTTGCGCAGCGATCCTACACAGCCTTCTAGCGGCGAACCCATGCTGATGAAAACCCCAGGTGTCCTGAGCAATATTTAGCTTACTTCAAGTATTTACGTTAGCTAGTGATGGTTGTTTGCGGGGTGGTCCATTCCCACACGAACTGTTTACATGTCGGACCTACCTTTTACCGACGCTTGGCGTTCAAGTTCTCGGTGACGGCCGGGCGTCCGAAGTCAACACTCTCATCAACCCTCATCGTCAACTGCAATCGCATCTCAAGCAATTGCCTCTCCGTCGCACAAAAATATGTCTTGGCTCGGCAGGAAGTTCCCGGCGCCCATCGGTACGTCGACCATAACCGCAGAAGGCGATTTTGGAAGTGAAGAAGAGATTGCTAATCGGATTACAATGCAGCCAAGCCCATGTGGCCCTTTTACGTCTCTGGTACGTTGGAATCTCTAGAGTAGATTATGGGAGGCTGTGAAGACGCAAGATACGAAATTGGGTGCAATTGGAGCACACGAAACGCACAAACGAAGTCTTGAAGGATCGCATTGACACGAATTTACAGGTCTTGTCATCCTCTACGGTGTCAACTCTGCCGCAAACCTCATGGCCGGAGGTGAGATCCCCCTTTCTGGAGCTTACATAGCTTCGAGAATCCCCAGACTGACCACGCCCAGCCGATGAGTACAAGAACGACCCCCGCAACCCGGCCGTTAAGAACCAGGCGCCAAATCACTAGATTTGATTCGCGCTGTATGAAGGGCAGCATTGGGTTCTGAGCATCACGAGGGCCATTGTATAAATAGCCGAATGGGAAGAAATGCTGAGGAATTTCGACTTGGAATGACTGTCTAGAATTGGGCAAATCAAGCTCTATCCATGAATGTTTGCAACTCATATTCGCAAATTGATTCTCATACTTTTTGCTCAATACAAGGTTCAAGAGAAATTCAACACTCCAAGATCGAATGGTCTCTTTTCTTGAAACGAATGCTGAAAGTTAAAGTCCGACCAACCACTCATTGCCTAAACCACATGAGCTGCGGAGTACAACATGAAATATCACACTGGAAGAGCGATGCTTTAGGTCGCCCGGGCCATGTGCTCATCATCCACGTACTTTGATGAGTCTTCACTACCATCACGCCTTCAATTGATTACGGAATACACCAGATGAACTAGACATCGTGTTGGTGTAAACATTGTGTGCAGGCCACATACCTATACCAGAGATGATGCGGAGGACCGATTGCAGCACACGCGGATGTATGTCGACTTTCATCGCCAATACGCTCTAGAACCAAGAGGCAGACTTCACGTGAAGCTCTGGGAGAGCGTAATCTTGTGTCTGATTGCAGTCGTTTCCCAGAACGCTTGTGATCTTGCAAACGACGAGAAAATCATTTTCATCGATAATTGATATTGTCTAGGTGACGACCAATCGTGCATACTTTCATGGCTTGTCGGGTTGGCTTCGCAGTTCTCTTTGTCTCCTTGCGTCTGTGTGAATTGCCCGTGCGCTCTCATGTGGAATGCAACTAGTGAAATGCAGGGAATACGAAGGCGTCGAACGACCTCGTGACAGCTGTGTGGCATTGTGATAAACAATCAACAATGGGCCGATCCTGACAGTCTGCATTTGCACAAGTCTGTGAAGACAGGTCTTTCATGACATCAGTATAAGAAACTCTGTAGCTATCTGCTGAATCGCCAATTCTATTTGTCTGGCTTGTTCTGCTATCAGACCCACGGCCATGCACGGTATGTCACTCGTTCGCATGGTCAGCTTTCTGGAACTTCGGCTCCGCACTTTATAGCATAGAGTCTAGACGGCCAGAATGCACAAGTCGGGTATCAGCTTTGCTTTCCAGTCGTCAAAGGAACGCATAAAGGGGCAAAGTTGGTACCGTTACAGGAGGCCTCGGCCTGATGCAGCCAGTTTTGACGGCACTTGAAACGCTGGGGGCATGTTGCGTGTACAGGTCACGATCGACAAGGGA
This sequence comes from Mycocentrospora acerina, assembly GCA_022701365.1. Classification (NCBI taxonomy): domain Eukaryota; kingdom Fungi; phylum Ascomycota; class Dothideomycetes; order Pleosporales; genus Mycocentrospora; species Mycocentrospora acerina. The sequence continues at coordinate 6,633 of JAKUHH010000350.1, forward strand.
AGAGGCAGCAAAATAAAGCGCATGGCGGGTGTTTGGGTCCCGCTTCCTGCGCCCTACGGCAGTGTGGTCTGCGGTCTGCGGTCTGCAGTCAGATGAGATACTGGCACGCCGTGCCAAAGTGCAAGTCATTTGCCACCTGCATGATGATGAATTCACCCTCGTTCAGAACACGGCTAGACGTGTCGCATCGGCAGTTTCGTCGGGCGTGCAGCTGTACGGCTCTGGGCAAGAGCAGAGTGCAGACAGGGTTGTACTCCAGAGACGTCTCCGGGATGTCCACGGTACACCGCCGCAGGGCAGTGAAAGAGCTTCTTAGCGCGCTGCCAAGCATCGAGGCCCAGCGTGCAGTTACAACCAACCCCATCAATACCCTCTGCTCTCCTTCCCACCCCCTCGCCCAGGACCACCACTGTTGAGTGCTTTATTCTCTTCGAGTGTGCAACTACCTTCGTGCACCTGTTTCTGTAGAGAGCAAACGACTCTCCGAACCCACAGTCAACACAAAGCCTTGCGGTGCCGCTATCCGTTGGGCACATTCACGCACGTTGGTCGGTGAGTAGCAGTCGGGCCCGCCTTCTTTACCTCCACGCTTGTCCTACTCATACCCCACAACAACATCTTCGTCTCTTTGGCCTCTCCCTCACCTCTGCGCCAACTCGCTTCACCTCCTCTGTCCGCGGCTTTCGGCTGCCCGCTCCGCTTACTCACCGCCTTATTGGCAAAAAGCCTCACACTGACCGTCTCTGGCAAGCAGGCTGAACCTCAACCACAACCACACCACCTCCTCCGCGTCTCCACCGACGCCTCACGCACACCACCACACCCACTGCAGGCCAACCTCCTTAAGGTTGCATCCTCAGCCAGCATGACGACCATGGTACGCGTCGACCCCGCTCACCGTCATCGTACATGGACACGACATTGCAAAACATGAGGCTGACTATAACAGGATCTCCGTGTCGGCAACAAGTACAGAATCGGCCGCAAGATTGGAAGCGGCTCTTTTGGTGACATCTACCTTGGTGCGTATTAGCTGTTCTCTGTTATTGCCATTGCTGACAGGACGCAGGCACCAATATCATCTCGGGTGAGGAGATAGCCATCAAGCTTGAGAGTGTCAAGGCCAAGCATCCTCAGCTCGAATATGAAGCCCGTGTCTACAAATCTCTCGCTGGTGGCGTTGGAATTCCGTTCGTGCGCTGGTTTGGAACGGAGTGCGACTACAACGCCATGGTCTTGGACCTGCTCGGCCCCAGTTTGGAGGATCTCTTCAATTTCTGCAACCGCAAGTTCTCGCTGAAGACTGTGCTGCTCCTTGCCGACCAGCTCATCTCCCGCATCGAGTACATCCACGCCAAGTCCTTCATCCACCGTGATATCAAGCCTGACAACTTCCTCATGGGCATTGGCAAGCGCGGCAACCAGGTCAACGTCATCGACTTCGGTCTGGCCAAGAAGTATCGTGACCCGAAGACGCACTTCCACATTCCTTACAGAGAGAACAAGAACTTGACTGGTACCGCTCGCTACGCCAGCATTAACACTCATTTGGGTGTCGGTACGTAGCTCGTAACGTCTCATTCCCGCGATGTTAGCTAACTTTGTCAGAACAATCCCGTCGTGATGACATGGAGTCTCTTGGCTATGTCATGCTTTACTTCTGCCGCGGCTCCCTCCCCTGGCAAGGTCTAAAGGCAGCCACCAAGAAACAGAAGTATGACCGCATCATGGAGAAGAAGATGACCACTCCTACTGAAGTGCTCTGCCGTGGCTTTCCTAACGAGTTCGCCATTTACCTGAACTATACCCGTTCCCTCCGATTCGATGACAAGCCGGACTACTCGTACCTCCGCAAGATCTTCCGTGATCTCTTTGTCCGCGAGGGTTTCCAGTACGACTACGTCTTCGACTGGACCGTGTACAAGTACCAGAAGAATGCTCAGGCCATTGCCCAAGCTGCCAACCAAGGCCAGGGAGAGGAAGACGATAAAAACGGCCGTGGACGCCACGTCACCACCACTGCCGCTGCCAATGCTGGAACTGCGGCCGGCACCAAGCGCGGACCGGTCAATGCACGCCAGGAGGGCACCGGAATGTGAGTTCGACAAGTCTGATCCTCGTAAGGACCCCTCCCTCTGCGTTTGGTGTTCGACCACGCTTGGCGCGGGGGATGCCACAGATAGATTTTACTAACCTGTTTTCTTTGCTCAGGCAGCTTCGTTCAGCCAATAAGCGCGGCGGGGATCAGTATGCATCCGGTGGCTACTGATTCATGATGCGGCTCTCGACTCGTCATCTCAAATCTCTTATGGTAACCGCTTCTTTAGATTCGGTTCCACACAACGAATGGGAAATGCGGCATTGCCGTCCTTTGCAACGTTTTGGACGGCAGTCGCTCCTAATCGATCGATCAGCTCACGGGATTCATTCGTCGACTACCTAGTACTGGACCTTGCACGATTCTTTGGTGTCGTGCCCTCACTATGGCCTCGGGTTCTCGGCGTCTGTCCTGTTGTCTATCTGGAAGCTCGTACCCACATCGTATCTCCAAATTGTTTTAGCGGTCCTTCAAGCGAGCATCATCTACAGTACAGCATGATAGCTCGTGGGTAGACCGTGAGATACGTTGAATTGCGAGCACAGCTTTCTTGAACAGCTTTCCTAGATGATCAATGGTCTTTGCTTGGTTTCCACGGCTTTCCTCTCGTACTAATTCTCCCTTGCCCTCTTGTTTTTCCACGGTTTCCTACTTGATTAGTTCCGCACGTTTCACTCTTTTGAACATGTCTACCAGCTTGTGTGCGGGGAGGTTGAGATTATGACAGAAACCAACATGTTCAATTTGCTACTGTATGGGTCCAGACTGAAGCGCAGGTAGCTGGTAGGCTAGGAGCGGAGCATTGGCAGGCGGCTAGTGACTGGCATATGGACTTCTCATGAAGGGCCGCTTCCGGGGGAGTGGGAAGAAGATCCAGTCTGCTACTATTGCGCTTGAGTCGGGAAGTGGAGCTGTGGCAGTTGTTTGTTTTACTTTAGAAATATATGTCTCCTTAGAACCTAAGTTTATATGTTGTGACTGATATGCTATTGCAAAATGAAATGCTCTGACAATATCTGCTTCATGATTGGATGTGCACTAAGTCAGGAATCGTCTAGTGTGTTTTTGCAAGTGAAGACGCGGCGAACTTTCGCTCACACATATTTTGACTAACTCAGCTTCCGCACATCCAAAGGCATACTATTATGCTCAAGACGAGGAATTTACAGTCGATCTGTATATCATGTCGACTGAATCTCGCCATCTCGCGAGCCACTAAAGCACGATTTCAGCCTCCGGCGCAATTTGTACCTCAATATTTACTAACGACCGCCCTTCAATCATCTGCATATCAAAGAGCATTTTCCACAACGTCCACACGGGAGCAAGCGGAACGGTTATTAACTACTGATTCGACCGCTATACCAGCATCATCGGTAGATAGGTTGCATATCGAAGTCAACGTTCGGAACGCAAGACAGCGCTTCGGTGATGTACTACCCAGGGAATATCTGAGTGCGGAGGAGTATGCAGTATACGAGAGACTTTACGGAACACCAGTCTCTGTGGACAGCGTCGAGGAGTACCAGCAGCTGGATGTTGCACCAGAGATTATAGAGGAGGAACAGCCCGATGGATCGGCAGTCCTGCTGAGGAGGGGCGAGGATGGCGAGCTGGAGGAAATTGAATTTTTTGAAAAACCTGGGGCATCCAAGGAAACTGAGAGTGTGGAGGAAGATAAGCAGTTCATGACACCAGAAGAGTGGGAGGAATACAGAGAACAGAAAGCACAAACTTACCATGACGAGGTCTATGAACAGAGTTTGATACAACAGGAGGCAGCAGACGCATGGGAGGACACTGAAGACGCACAAGAGGACGATGATTTCATGCGTGCGCACCCTCTGACTATTGCAGGTCGCTCCAGGCCTTCGCCCTCAACCGTCTACCTTCCGAAAGAGGCGCTCGTCGACCCCACTACACTTCTCCTCACACGCGCAAACCACAAGCATCTCGCCGAATCCACGAACCGCATATTTGGGGGTCAGGGACTCCCACTATCCGCAAGCACACTGCCCGCACGTTTGGGCAAAGAGCAGAAGGCTATTCCTCTCGACCCGTCTCAAGCTGATATGGGCAACATCGAGGCGGACGCATATATGGCTTCGGTGCAGCCAGGTACATACGCGAGCGTGATGAGCGCTTTAATAGAGGTTCGGCGGCGGTTGGGAACAATATGGATTGAGCGTCTTCTGAAGAAGAAGAATGGGGGCATGATATTAGACGCGGGATCTGGCGGTGTCGGTGTGCTCGCCTGGCACGAGATACTGCAGGCAGAGTGGCAGCGAATGCACGAGGAGTCAGGTAACACTTCACAGGACCCAACACCCTTGGGCAAAGCGACTGTCCTGACTGCCTCGAACACACTACGACATCGCGCGAGTCGTCTATTGGAGAATACGACATTCATTCCCCGGCTCCCAGAGTTGGTTTCTCCCGCAGATGAAGCTACCTCACAACAGCCACGAAAGGTATACGATCTAATCATCGCGCCGCATACTCTCTGGTCTCTGAAACAACCATACCTTCGCAAGGAGCAAACAGAAAAGTTATGGACTCTCCTTAATCCAAAAGGTGGTGTCCTCATCCTTTTGGAGAAAGGTCTCCCGCGAGGCTTCGAAGTCATAGCTGCAGCCCGCGAACATCTCTTGGACAAACACATTTCCTCTCCACATTCCACAACCCTCGAAACATCTGTCGAATCACAAGTTTCAAACCCAGACCAGGAAACAAGGTTTATAGAGAAGGAAACAGGCATGATCATCGCCCCATGCACAAACCACAAGCCATGCCCCATGTATCAAACTCCAGGCGTCAGCCAAGGTAGAGAAGATTTCTGCTTTTTCAGCCAACGCTACATTCGTCCTCCCTACCTCCAGCGCATTCTCAATGCCAAAGACAAGAACCACGAAGACGTGCAGTTCAGCTACCTCGCTGTCCAACGCGGACGCGACCAGCGCCTGCCCGAGCACGATCTCGTTGGGAAAGGCGTCATTCAATCCGAGGAAACCACTGCCGCCGCGTTCTCCGGTCACGAATGGAAACCCGTCTCCGAATCCGACACAAATCCAGAAGCTAACGTAGAGTTGACTTCTGTCGACGATGTCAACCCCCTCGAATTCCCCCGCCTGATTCTTCCCGCATTGAAACGTCGCGGTCATATCATCCTCGACGTCTGTACCCCCGCCGGCACCCTTGAACGCTGGACCGTGCCCCGCTCCTTCAGCAAGCAAGCCTTTCGCGACGCGCGCAAAGCCCGCTGGGGCGACCTCTGGGCTCTCGGGGCAAAGACACGCATCCCACGGAATGTACGCCTAGGGAGACCAACAGACGAGTTTGACAAGAAGGGCAGAAAGGTCAGGAAGGCGAAGCAGGTCGTTGTTGAGTTGGGTGTTGGGGAGAAGGATGGTCAGGCTGTGGAGGAGAGTGTTGGGACGAGGATGGTCAGGGGAGATCGAGATGGGAGATATAGTATGGATCGGAAGATAAGGGGTAGTGGAGGGCGGAAGGGGAGAAAGAAGAATGTTGAGCTGTTGGATGGGCTGTGAGCGGCTGATGGGGACGTTTCACATCGAGCAATCAGTCAAGCAAGACAAAAACTGGAAAGATTATATGGGATTGTAGATTATCAGTTAGTGGGGAGGAGTATTGTACGATATCTGTGCTTCTCGCACTTGAGAAGGAAATATCCATATCTGTGAGCAGCGCTCGCCTTGCACTACACCTTCCCACGCAAGGTTTGCGGCTCACACAGATTGGAAGTACAAAGCTCGTGATACAGACTTCTTGTTCCACATACTGCGGGACTCTTGAGAAGAAGGCAGAATCTCTGGTTTCTACCTTGCTCCTCCCCCGCGTCACATCCCATGGCATTCCATCGGACCTCCGAACCTCCCAAACTTGCCTACCCCGCATAAACATCGACCAACTTCCCACATTCTCTGCACACGCGCGCCAACCCCCAACCAACCCCACCCACACCTGCAAACATCTCGCGGCAATGTCTGACGCCGATCTCGAAGAACTGCGCCGTGCGCGCCTGCAGCAACTGCAACAGCAAGGCGGAGGAGGCGGAGGAGGAGGAGGACAAGGCTCCGACCAAGAAGCCAAACAGTGCGTCTCTCCCCTCACCCTATACAATCCAGCCCCCAAACCTGTTGATATTACTCCTTGACCTGGGCGGGACAAAAATGCTAACTCTTCTTTGCACGCAGACAACAAGCAGGTACCTTGTCTTTCCCTTCCTCCCTCCTTGCTACTTTCATGCCATCTACCTGCGCAACCAACTAACACCACCTCAAAGCTGATCAACGTACACACATCCTCTCGCAAATCCTGCTTCCAGATGCCGCCGACCGCCTCGGTCGCATCCGGCTCGTGAAAGAGTCGCGCGCCACCGATATTGAAAACCGACTGATTGCGCTTGCGCGCTCAGGTCAAATACGGCAGAAGGTTACCGAGGAGCAACTCAAAGACATTTTGAATGCAGTGAGCGAGAAGGAAGAGGAAGGGCGTGGCAAGATTGTCGTGGAGAGACGCGGGGGTGGAGGCTGGGATAGTGACGAAGAGTTGGAGGAGTTGATGAAGGGTGTTTAGATGAGGGTGGTGAAAGTGCATGCGTGTGTATGGAAAGAAGAGGGCACGAGGGGGGGGAGTTATGGTGGGTGGATGCATCGACAGGCGTTTCTTCCTCTCTAATAACGTGGTACAATGTGGTTATGCTTGTGTGGACTTTCTGGAAATTAATTCCTTCCAACCAGCTATTGAAACTGCAAGATTCAAGGCTAAACGGCTTCTATGTGTATAGTGTCCAAGCAAACCTCAAAATGTACAACTACATGCCCTTCTTCCGCTATCCCGCTATCCGCCATGCTCGCAGCGGTAGAGCTTGTATCCGCATAACAGCAGGCTTGATGTAGCCCCAGAACGTCAACACACCGATGATGATGCAGAGAATATTAACAATGTAGTAGCCATCTGTTGTGATGTTGCAAGAACCCCCTCCGTTCAAGCAACGGTGTTTCTCTGCCTCGAGAGCGCACGAGAAGGGCTTTGTGATTAAGGCACCTTTGAGCAGGTCTACTTTTGGTGGAATTGTAGGAGGTGAGCAGGTGGCTGACGTGAACATGTCAACTGCCTTGAGCACGAAAAAGCGGGGGAATGTTCCGCCCAGATTCGAAACACTATCAACCAGTTAGAGGGTGTGTTGTGCAAGTAGAACGAAGGGGAACTTACGTAGCCAAAAGCGTCATGTATGTCCCTCCGATGACGGGGTCACTGATTTTGGCGTGAAATGCGCTGACCGAGACAAACATGACCGTATTCATGAAAGTGCTCAGTACATGTTCGGCAATTACAAGCAGAAGGGTCCCAGATGTTGCTCCGCCAGCAGGAAAGATGGAGACGACGAATTGCGCAAAGCCTGCTGCAAACAGTCGACCGACAAAAGACCAGCACCAAATGTGCATCGGTGGATAAGTCTGGCACCATTTTCCTATGTAGTACCCGAGAAAGACTTCAACGGGGAAATCGATTAGGATGACAAGGGAGAGCTCCTCCTGCTTAAGACCCTTGTCAAGCAGCTTCAGGCTGGTGACGGCGTCGTTGGCCTGGAATCCAATCTTGGCAATGAGATGAATGATGATGAAGCTCTGGATGTTTTTCAACTTCAAGATTCCCCACATTGTCTTGTACACCTCGGCGATGCCGTCAGTATTCTTGTCGCGGTCCTCACGCTTCATGAAAGCCAGGCCAAATGTCACCAGCAGGTATGCCCAGCCCCAGAAAGTCAGATAGCCATCAAGTTCCATCAGCCCAGTTTCGGCAGGCGCGGAGGCGGGACGGAACCATTTGTTTGCAAAGTCTTTGCTGTTGAAGGCGAGGAAGACGGTGTACGAGAGAAACTGACCGGCTGTGAGGCCGACAGTCTGCGCGGTCGAGGCGTAGGCGAGATTTCCTTTGGAGAGGAGCGTGAGAGCCCAGCCTGTGTAGGGTTAGCATGGTGAATGCCATGATGTCAGTAGTTGTGCACTTGCCGTCGACAGCAATGTCCTGTGTGGCGCAGAGGAACACGAGCGCAAACCACCACCAAGTAAAGGTCCAAACACTGCTGTCAGTCTCGCCAGCGTCCTTCATCATCTTGTTGATGTGCTTGCCTAGCCAGATCATGGAGAATCCGGAGATGGTCTGGATGGGAAGAATCCAGCTCTTCCTGCGCCCGACCTTGGGCGACCACACGGCATCCACAATGGGGCTCCAAAGCAGCTTCAGCGAGTAGGGATAGGCGGCCAGAGAGAAGACACCAATGGCCGAGTACGAGACTTTGTTCTTGAGGATAAAGGGCACCGAGCCGTGAGCCAGGCCCATGGGAATGCCCTGCAGGAAGTAGAGCAGTACCAGGAGCAGGAAGTTGCGCTGGTCCTTTTTGGACAGCTCAAAGAAGCCCTGCGACGGGCCATCGTCATCACCCTCGGCCTCACCCAGGCGCGGCACCTGGTCGTCCAAGGAGAAGGACGAGCTGCTCATTAGCGAGGCGGCCTGGCTGGAGGGAGAAGTGCTGTCAATGGAGGCATGTTTGCGCCGGTGTTCCAAGGCGAGGCTGTTCATGTCGGCACTGGTCGCATGTCCGTTCTCCTTGCGCAGCAAGTCCTGCGAGGGTTTGCGTGGTAGCGAGCCGCGGTTCTTGGATCTCGAGGCTCGTTTGCTCATTGAAGTGTGGACGCACAAGTCTTGGCTGCTGGACGGGGACGAGGACAAGGACCAGGACAAGGGGAAACAAGCGAATCTGGGGAGTCGAGGACAAGCAGGCGAATATGAAAAGTGGCTGGTCGAGGACAGGCAAACGAATATAAAAAGTGACTGGTCAAGGAGAGGCAAGCGAATATAGGGAGTGACTGCCTAGTCAAGGAGAGGACGTCTTCGCCGTCGTGAGGAGCGGCGCGGAAGAGGAGATGGTGCGGACACGCGTGGGACACGGCGACGATGCTGCAGGCCCCCGAGCCTGGTTGGCTCCCGAAGAATCCTGCGAGGAACAACCGTGTCCTCTCCCTGCAGCGCCGGACACGGAACACGTGCTAGCGCGACAGTCGCTGCAGGCCATGTTTGCTGCAGCCGAGAGGACGCGCCTCGGCAGCGACTGTCAACATCTTGGCCATTGCAGCATTCAACGTCTTCCAAATCAACTGCACATCCGGCCATGGACACGCCCAAACACCCCGACTCGGACGTGGCAGAGCACCCCGACTCGGACATGGCAGAGCTGCGCGCCCGCATCGCCACCCTCCGCGCCCACCGTGCCAGTCTCGCCTCTGTCCTCCTGTCGCAGCCCCACCTTGCAGCGCGTCTGGCCCATGGCAGCAACACGGCCACTTCTCCAGAGCGCGCCATGCGACAACAGGCACAGCGCAACCTGCAAAACATATACCGCGCATGCGCCGGTGTCACAGCCTACAAGGTCAAGGATCCCGACCCCCACGCAGTAAACAAGGGAAACGTGCTCGGCGTCAGCATCGATGTATCCGTCGGCGCAACGTTTGTCGAGACCTACCACGTTCTATTCACTTTGCAGGAGCGCGACGACGCCAGGGTGCTGACGGTGCATCGACATACCATCCCCACGTGCATACCTCTGCAGCAGCTGGCCGACACCTGGCTACCGACAGGCCCAAGGGATGCAGAGAGCTTCAAGGAACCCGAGCAGCATCTGGTGCGGTTCGGACGGTCGTTGAGGAAAGAACTGGTCAGCTGGCACATGCGGATTCAGGCCGTTGGCCATCTGAAGAAGGAGGCGCGCCTTCCAGACATCAGGCCAGCAAAAGCACACAAACATGCAGAGCACGCATCCATAGGCAAGGTCCTCAACGCGTTTGTGAGCGATGATGACAGTTCGGACGTAGAGGACGACATGTCTGCCAACGCATCCTTGCGCATCGTCGACCTGGAGTCTGATGCGGCGGCCAGGCAGCTTACCGTCACATGGTCAGACGGCCGGACAGCAGCCATGGGCATTACAAAAGATGGGCGGGTCGACAAGGCTGTATGTAGGCGGAGAGGAGGAGGGCGGGATGCTGCGCTGAGCAGAAAGGCAATTGGGCCCATTAGAGGTTTGGTGCGGAGATTGGTTACGTAGCGAGAACCTCTTGGATTTACAGGCGTTGGAGCAGGAGGGCTGTGTGTAGTGCTGTACAAGGTATTCACATGTACACCCAGGCGTGCACGGCATGAACTTTCCCAGGAGGCGTTGGTTGCCGACTATGATACCCATTTTTATTCACCAGTGGCTACCGCAGCGAATTGCGGAATCGGCTCTTGCTCCCGACAGCTTCTGGAGCTTCCATGGCGTTGATAGCCCTTGCCCAGCCTGCTACGAAACTGTCTTGGCTCACAAAGTTCTCCATGTCGGTGCTCAGTCAGCAAAAGATTTACCAACCAGGTGAACTAGACCATGGCTCTTGAGTAATATGCGATCAAAGGCTCAAATCTAGGAGACGAATTTCCACGTCACTCGAATGACGGCATTGCAAGGTTTCGATACCTAATGCACGTCTGCACGAGACCACGTGGGATGGCGCGCCCTTGTCCAAGCCACCTGTCCGAATCACATGCAGGTACGCAAAAGAAGACACGGGTTTGAGTTTTTGTTACACTTTTTGGGGGAGGGGCCGGGGGCGCAACCAAGAGCCGCATACAAAGCATTATACATGAACGAGAATAACTCGGCAGTAACGCTGTTCCACAAAATCTGTGACGTGTGATGGCGATCATCTAATCTGATGGCGAGGATGGGCGGTCTGTATGACTGGCAGCAGCATCCTGTAAGCAGACGCGGCCTCGACCACGATGCCGAAGTCGCCGACGACAGAAAGCTCTGCAGCGGCCCGCCGGCTTTGGAATCGTGCCCCGTGGACGGAGCACCCGTGTATATAACGGCTTGAGCCTCCGTAGCCTGTGCAGAAATGTGCTAGAACCGACGTCGGAAAGCCACCGCAGCGAAGATCCTGGTACGCTTATCTAAATGGTCGCGTCTTGACAAGCATCTGCTGATATCTCGTGCTTTCTAGCTACAAGTCCTCGACATATATTCTTACACGCCAACTTGGCTGTAGAGCATCTTGTTCCCTGCTGCACGTCTCATTTCACCCTCGCACAGACCGTTGAGCTCTTGGAACCCATCATATATATTATAGCATAGCATAACCATACAATGGCATACACACCCAAGGCGCGCGTGCAAAAGCCCGCACCGCACTTCTCTGGAACCGCTGTCGTCGACGGCACGTTTGAAGGTACACACATGCACAGCCACCACTCGACCGCTCGACCGCTCGACCACACCCCCCAACACACAATGCATGCTAATCCGTCCCAGAGCTCAGTCTCACCGCCTACACGTCGACCAAGCAATGGCTCGTCCTCGGCTTTGTGCCCATGGCCTGGACTTTTGTCTGCCCGACCGAGATTCTGGCCTTCAGCGACCGCGCCGCCGACTTTGAGGCGCGTGGTGCGAGCGTCGTCTTCGCCAGCACAGACAGCGAGTACAGTCTGCTGGCGTGGACTAACGCAAGCAAGAAGGACGGTGGGCTGGGCAAGATTAACATCCCGCTTCTGAGTGACAAGAACCACAGCGTGAGCAAAGACTACGGTGTGCTGATCGAGGACGAGGGCATTGCGCTGCGAGGCCTGTTCTTGATTGATCCCAATGGCATTGTGCGACAGGTGCGTATCTGCCGGTGAAAGTGTGGGCGGATTGGGGGCACATTGCGGCTAACGTTATGAATAACAGATCACCATCAACGATCTCCCTGTTGGTCGCAGTGTCGACGAGACACTCCGTTTGATTGATGCCTTCCAGTTCACCGACAAGTACGGCGAGGTGTGCCCTGCGAACTGGATTCCCGGCGATGATACCATCAAGGCGACTCCTGAGGGCAACAAGGAGTACCTCAACAAAGTGCATGCCGACACCAAAATGTCGGATGCCACGGTCAAGACCAACGGTATGTCGTGTTCCATTCCATTCCAGTCCATGTTTGACGCATATCAATCCATGTACTGATGAATGTGCAGGAACTCCCTAGAGTCTGGTCCCCAATACGTCGTATCTCGACACTCCACTCCGCATCATCATTTATTGCGTTAGACATGTAGCATTGTTCAGGCGCTAAACAAAGGGGGCTGGTTTAATTTCCTCACTTCTAATTCCTACTATATCATAGACAAGAATAGATTCTTGAAAGCGATTTCTCTCTCTCTCCCCTACAAGTAAACGTAGCACAACGGCGTACCATCCAATGTGCTCATGACATCTCCAATCTTCGCAGCCTTAGTGTCAAGATACTCAAACTCAATGATATCTTCCAACGTCGTATTTCGACTCGGCGGGATATTGAACAGCGTGATTGTCCCTGCCAAACTACGCGCTTGCTCCGGATGCAACGCCTGCCAGATCCACCACACGCGATCCAGCATGGCGTGATGTAAAAAGAACACTGGATCATTTGTCGAAGAGAAAATATCGCCTGCATCGCCGCCCATCGAAAAGTGCCCCGCTGCGTGGAGACCCAAGAATTCGTCAGAGAAGCGGCCCTGCAGTTCGTCCTGGAACAGCCTAATGTTCTTTGATGCTGCGCCAACGGTTATGTTGAGCAGGTTGGGGATCGTGAGCCAAGTCGAGGCCGAGTAGGAGCTAAGATCGCGCTTGAGACAGCGCGGGTTGTATGCAAACGTGCCGTTTGCTCTTGTTTCGCCAGCTTGGGCAGGGGAAACGGGTCCGAGGTTGGCAGTGATGCTGGGTATTGTTAGTTTGAGGCGAGGCTATCGTTTCTGCACGAGGACATGTACTTTTTAAATGGCCCGTTCTTAATACATCCGCCACCTTCACCGGAGGGGATGAAAATGTATCCAGCGCCGCTTATGCTGCCATTGTGGGAAAGAAATTCACCGTCTCCGCTCATACCTAGTTGAATTTGGGATTAGTAAAAAATTGTGCTCTTCGAGAAAGACCTTTGTTTGGTAGGTGCAGCATATTTTGTATGGTGATCCAGGGATAGGGATACAACGAACGAAGCGCTACATACTAAATCAAATCAGCATAGGCTCAAGAGCTCGAATGCGCCTGGTGGGTGGAGGTAGGGTAGGCTTCATACCTTGTGTCGGACCCGTCAAAGACAGGGTTTGCCTTCAGGTCATCTTGGTGGGAGAACCAGTTCCAATACTATCCTAGATCAGCGCACAGAATCTAAACATTGTTACTGACAACTTGAATGCTGCCAAATATCAGCCGAAAGATTGGGGCGTCTACGAACCGGTTGATAACCTTTGTATCCACACTCATCTCTCAAAGCCTGTTCATACGAATGAACGAAGAGTCTATGCCAACTCAAAAAGTTTCCCTGTACATGTCAACGTGTGTGGGGATGACATCCCAACAACTCCTTACCGTGCCATGAATACTAAGAGTCTGGTTGATATGCTGGCCCACAAAGTCGTCGTAGCGAGTTCGCGCGCCAGGTACCAGTTTGGGGTCTGACTTTGAAGGCGCAGAAATTATACACTGCACAGCGTCAATGTAAGCTTTTCGTTCCTGCTTCGTCATCCACTCCCAGTCGCGTCGGACAGATGCACCAAAGACGGAGCAACTTCTCCTAGACAGAGTGCTGTTCATTTCGGCCTCTTGCAGTGCTGCTATCGCCTGATCTTGTAGGTTCTGGAGAACATCGCGAGATTCAAGGGAAGCCGCAAAGGTCAAGCCAGATACATTGCCCAAAGCCAAGAAGGTAAGAATAGCTTGAGAAGTAATGTAGCGCATTTTTTCAGTCGGCGTTAGGATGTAGTAGGTTTTGCTCAATGTTCAAGTACAAGATGGTATGAGTATGACAGATTAGTAGTGCGGCAACATGTAGGTTTCTGCGATATGGTCCTTTATAGTATCGGAGTGATCGCGCCGAGTGCTAGAGATCAAAAGGCGATTGACGCAGGGATTGACCCATTGTTTCCGTGTAGGACGACCTAATCAGCCCACACGTCAACCTCTGAAAGAAAGAATAGTCGAGATCAAAGCTTCTTCTCTCATGCAGGTCAGACGGAGACTTCTTCTTCTTCTCTAGGCTTCTCGCCGGATTAATTGATCAACGGCTTGGACTTGACACAATCCATGCCATGGCCCTTACTGCCCTGGTCGGCTCGCTCGTAATCAGATTTGCGTCGAGACAGACTCGTCTTTCTATGGGCATACAAGTAGTGAGATATATAGCAATCCAATGTTGTTTCTGTCCATACTGAAGCGTCATTTAGCGTCTGCCGTGTTGTAGTGTTTTCGGGAAAAAGATCAGCAGCTAAGGCGTGAAAGAGTGGGCATTGGTCTGCGTCCGTCTATGGAATCACATGACTTAAGCCAATGGAGGCAAAAATTACATTGGCTGTGCATAGCAGTAAGACAGGCACACGTTGCGTTTCATCACAGTTGTGGTTTAAATGCTCTTGCACCTTCTCTTGAGATCGAATCGACAACTTGCACGGATTCAGTATTAGCTAACAGGCTAGCAAGGGATCTCGGGAGCGTTACTGCCGCTGTCTCTAGAAAGAGGCATTCTCGATCACTCAACATTTAGACTCGGCCCTCAACCTGGTTTGCTCTTGTCAAAGATGAGCTTTGGAGATGACAATTATGAATACTCAAACTGCTTCAAGATTGGACGATTCTCTTCCTGAGAGCGGTGCGCTTGTTCCAATCTCTCCACTTGCGTCCTCGCCCAGTGCCTGGAAAAGGTCGTGCACAACTGTTTCTGCGCATTCAAGTCGGCATTCATCTCCTAGCGATTTTATAGCCAATGTCCAACACAAGAAAAAGCAGCCCCAGTCCTATGCGGCCACGCCTCGACAAGAATCAGGCGCTCCCCTTGCACAGGTTCTCAACAATGGACCACCAACGCCTCACGCTTCACAAGATGTGCCGGCTACTCTAATTCCCTTGACTGCACCTTTCAATGGAAGACTCCGAGATCTGCTATTAAATTCTCCGGAAGTTGTGCAAGATGATCGAAACGGTCGAGATCGCCACATACAATCTCCCTTGGCTGCTTGCGAGAACTCGCTGATCAAACTGCCAAAGCTCCCGCAGCTACCTAAAAAGGCAGCGAGAAGACCCAGGATCCCGCCTTTGTTGCAGGGACTTCATCAGCCGCCTCCGCTCCCACCTAAGGGCAAGTTGTTTCCTCCTATTATTGGCGAAAGTACTCGGTTTCAGAAGAATGTTAAGGTAAAGGTAAGCTCGGAGACTGGTACGACTTTGAGAAACAATATACAGGAGGATTCAATCAGTCCCAGCAGAGCCAGCAGAACTGATCTATTCCAAACCCCCCAAGAAGGGAGAGATACAAAGACAAAAGACTCGGTGATTCTAGACACCAGTCATGACCAAATTGGTCAAGCAGCAGTAGACGGCGAAACTCTTTGTGATTATAATGCAGGCCGACGGAGCCGGAAGCGGAGACTATGGTCTGAACAAGAAACCAAGGATCTGCTCATTGGAGTCAGCAAGTTTGGCATCGGCAACTGGAAAAAGATCTTGCATTTTCCTGACTTTGCGTTTCATGGACGAACTGCCGTAGACCTAAAGGATCGGTTCCGTGTGTGTTGTCCCGGCGAGGGTCTCAGACTCAGAAAATCTAGGGCGAAGAAAACTCTCCCAGAAGAAAGTTCTACCACATCTATCGACCCAACAGCTTCGCTCGAAATTGGCAATACACACAATGGTGAGAATAGCTGTGAGAAGCTACCAATGGGACAGGAGCTTGTCGACAAAGAACATGAACACAGGCGAGTAGCAGCGTCTACGAAGTTGGCCATGCTGGGCATCGATAGCCCGTTTGTCAGAAACAAGCGTCGGAAACGTCGAGAGTTCAGCGTACAAGATGACACAAACCTACTAAAAGGATTCGAAAGATACGGCGCCACATGGCATTCGATGCGCGACGATACGGAATTAGGCTTCGACACGCGCCATCCGACTGATCTGCGCGATCGCTTCCGCATAAGATACCCCGAAATGTACGCAAGAGCCGGCTATAAATTGAAGCCCAAAGATGAGCAAAGACTTAGAGACCGCACGAAACAGGTAGAAAGACGGGCGTCGTCGATGCTCCTGCAATCACCGTCTTCGGATGCAAAATTTACTGCAGATGGGAACCTTCAACCTCCGGACATGGTCACAATGGGAGGAAGCTTTCCAACTGCGCTCCTAGACACTGCGTCTCTGATTTCCACCACGCCTACGAGTAAACCCTCTATCTTCGAGCCTCTATCCATGCCTCTCGATGAATCCACGTACCTCTTCTCCGAGGCTGACGACGATGACGATGACGATGACCAAAGCCAAATCGTGCTAAACAGGAGCATTCTCCAATGGGCAGATGCAAAATCCTCCTCTGCCTTTGCCAATTCTTCCATGCCAGCGTATCCTCAGCGGTCTAGTCATGTAGTAGGAGGAGACGTGTTATTCAACGCATTCGCTGCCAACGACGGCAGCATGCACGCTAATCTCTTGACGACAAACAGGTTTCATGCCACGGCGGTAGGGAGCAGTCCACCAGCAATGACGATGTCGCAATACCCTTTCCTACCGGGTTTTGCGTCGTACAAACCGGTGGTTCATAATAATGCGGAGAGGAGTGTTGGCCATGGGTCAGTGAATGCGGCAGTGTATTCGGAAAGTGGGAGTGTAAATGCACCATCAACTTCGTTGTTCTTCAAGTCGCCGTCGAATGTTCTATTCTAGGATTCGAAGCCTCTAAGGTTATTTTGAGATTGTGCAAGGCCCTGGATAGGGAAGGGGAGGCCGTGTGCAGTTTTAGAAGTGGAGAAGATGGAATAAGCAGAATGATTGTGGAGATTGGGATTCAATGAGAAATGAATATGAGTCAACTTTTGTGTCGTCATGATTTGTATGAGTTGCTCCAAGTCACTGGCAGACTGGTGCTGGTGCACTTTGAGATTTTCCGTGTGGAGCTGTACCTCGATAGGAGAAGAATGATATGAGTTGGACACCTCTCCCCAATTAGGCATAACAAACTCGTCTCAGATTTCGCGAGTGTGATGCTACGAGCCGCACCCATGCCAAGAACAGTTCAGGAGCTGCACACGCTGTAAGAGCGTTGTGGGAGCACTTGAACCCTCGGTCACCAAACCAGTCCTGCTCCTATCGTCGGTCATTATCGTCACTTCTTGGTTCAAAGCTCAGCTACTTTCTGTCAGTAAAGAGGTCGCCACGGCAGATTCAGAATGTGCAGCATGTACCTGATTTCCGTTGTAAAACTGCTGTCTCGGTTGTCCCGCTCTCTGGTCAGCAAGTGTCCGTACCCTAACGTTTGACGCGTCTGATCCTTCGGGTCGTGACTCCTGCGGTTGCTGCACACTCCCAACCGTCTGTCCTCGCCCCTGTCCTTCTCCCTGCGCCTGCGTCCCCGAGCCATACCCAGTCACTGACCCCAATGCACTGCCTACATACCCCATGGCCGAGGACACAAGACTAAATGCGCCAGGCAGCATACGACTCGCCGTCCCCACAATACCATCCCCTGAAGTTGTATATGCTTCTGTGTAGCCCTTCACCGGCACGAGGACTAGTGTCGCACTGGGGGCCAGGTCGATGTCGCCGATGGTTTGATTCTCGTCGCCAGCGGAAAGCTCACGACTCGGTTGCGGGGCTAGGATATGTCTGAAAAAGTATGGGGGGAGTGTCTTGTTATTGATGTTTGGGTCATCTGCGCCAAGTTTTGCGAACTCTTTGTCGACCCACGAGCGCACTTGGTCCTGGAGTGTCGCCGATCTTGGGAATGTGGAGCGGATTGTTCGTCCGTCGAAGAGCCTGACGTTGAGGTGAACGATTTGAGATTGGGATCCTCGAGAGGAAGTAGGTGTGGCTATCCTCGATTGTACCTCGGGTTGTGCGCCCTCGTTACGCTCGTTTGCCCGTTCAGCCTTCCTGGCTTCTGCCTGTGCTTTGCGCGCTGCCTTGTCTGCTTCTATCCGCGCTTTTATGCGTGCCAGCTCGTCTGCCTCTTCCCTTTTTTTCTTCTGGAGCGCATCCCGGGCGGCTTGATGTGCGGCGCTTGTAGTTGCGGACGGCGTCGGGCCGCGAGGTTGTGGGTCCAAAGTCGAGGTGGCCCTCTGCTTGCCTTTTGCATTCGCTGACGGCGCAGGCACTGCGGCAGGTATCGCCTGTGCTGCAGGCGCAGAGGGCCCCGTTGATCCATAGAGATCATCCTCTGCCACTGCGACTGGAACGTGTAAAGCTGACGTCGAGGCTGCGCCAGGAATCTCGCCAGCACCGCAAACCCTCCTAATGTCATTTACAAACTGATCCTTGCTTGTTTCGCTCCCAAGCTGTAGCTGAAGCTTCCCGTTTTGAATGACGATGAAGGTGGGCGCATTCTTGATCTCGCAGAATGCTGCCAGGAATCCGGCTTCGGTCGATCCAGCTTCGAGGCGCAACAAGACGGCTTTCTGGGCGAGGAGGGCTGATATCTGGCAGCTGTTAACAGGTACACGGACCGGCTAGGAGGGCTGGATTGGTGTGGACATGAAAGATGCGTACCCATCCACTCGTCAACCACTCGTCCTCCCACTCCTTGCTAGTCGCGCCGTCATCTGTTCCATGTGAGCTCGTCTGCTTTGCGACATGGCTGGGTGCCAACGCACCTTGCACAAAGCAAGCCACTAGTTTCTGCTGCTGGATTGCAAGCGCAATACCGCTCTGGAGGGTTCCTTGGTGGAACATGATATCTGTGTCGTAGTCGAGTGGTGGGTATTCTCGGGACTGTTCCGGTGGGAGCTTAGGAGCTGCAACAAGGATGTGGCATGCACATGCTGAGCCCCCACTAGGGGCCTGCGGGGAATACCGAGCACAGAATACCGAGGCCGATGGGGGTGAACCCTCTCACATTCATGTCACAATGCACATTCACGCATCCGAGATACGCTTGCAAATAAAGTCTAGGTTGAGGAGAGCAAGAGAAAAATTATGATGCATAGGCCAGAATCTATCGAGCATGCTAAATCCAAAGTCATACAAGTCCACCACGCCAAGAGAGAGATAGATCGATAGATAGATAGATAGATAGATAGAGAGAGAGAGAGAGAGAGAGAGAGAGAGAGAGAGAGAGAGAGAGAGAGAGAGTATGCAGCAAAAACCATAGTCGACTTTGTCCATGCCCCTTCTGCAAGGTATACACTGTTTATTACGAAGATGCACGATGCCGCAAAGCAAATGCTAGTCCATGGGTAAAATGGCGAAAATATAGTTTGCCCATATGGCCATGGGTTTCTGGGAACACGCGTCGTCCGTGCCTCGAAGTGAAGATGTGGTCCTTTTCGATCTGTGGCGTTGAATGTGGCTGATGCTGGATCTACGCATTATATTCAAGCCCCCGACCCGTTCAATTACAGCAAGCAGCCGCCTCCCCTGTGCGCGCTTGATTATTTAGACATCTATAAGATGGTGCAGACCTTCTTCTTCTTCTGGGCCGATTGAGCAGGACGAGGACTGAGCACAGCGCTGTGGAGAGTTAGAGGTTGCATTTTCGCGTCTCCAAGGTAACATACCGAATAGCCTCGTCGAAAACGCTCTTTAGATTGCGTTGTGTCAGCGCAGAGCATTCGAGGTACTTTTGTGCCTTGATCTCCTTGGCGACCATGACGGCCTGCTCGTACTGGATAGGCGCCATCTTCTTCTGCCTCAAAGACTCTTTGACGCCCTCGTCGTCCCTCAAGTCAAGCTTTGTGCCGACGAGGATGATGGGAACACCGGGCGCGTGGTGATCAATCTCGGGGTACCACTGGTACTGGGTCAGCGTGAATTACTTTTTGCGGGGACACGGGGCGCTACCTTTGCCTTTACGTTGTCGAACGAAGGAGGGCTGACGATGGAGAAGCAAATTAGAAACACATCCGTCTGCGGGTATGAGAGAGGTCGCAGTCTGTCGTAGTCTTCCTGGCCAGCGGTATCCCACAGCCCCAGGCTGATGGGCTTCCCGTCGACCATGACGTTTGCAGAGTAGTTGTCGAATCTAGGCCCTCAATTAGCTCTGTGGATCCGGGTGGGTGGATGAGTTGGCAGGCGTCAAACTCACACGGTGGGAATGTATTCTCCGGGGAAGGCGTTGGTTGTGTATGAAATGAGGAGACATGTCTGTGCTGTTAGCGGCCAAGGACGTGGTGTTGCAAAAGGCGGCAACTCACTTTGCCAACGGCGCCATCGCCTGTCACGACACACTGTTTGGCTGTTAGCAACGGTGACGCGATGTGGTGGGAGCGCAGATGCAGAAGCAAAGGCAAACGCAGAGGCAGTGGCAGATGCGGAAGCAGATGTGGAGGCAGATGCAGCGGGAACGGACCTTCAAAGACTGGGTCGCGGGAGCAGCCATGGTGTCGCGGTGTGGTGTGGTGGGATTGTCGTCTGATTAGGGTGGTATGGCGTGGGAGCCCTGTTCGGCGGAGAGTGTAGGAGCAGCGGCGGAGAGGCAGTCAGGCAGGCAGGCAAGCAGGCAGGCAGGCAAGCAGGCAGGCAGTCAGGCAGGCGGACGGGGGTGCGCAAACGTCTACAGTGCGGGCGCGTCAGATGCAAGCTGCTGGATGGGGCGCTGGACAGGTCGAGGACGAACCAGACGAGGTGTTGGAGTGCCTGGCAGCTGCGCAGGAGCTTCTGCAGCGTAGGGGGCGTTTATCGCTTGGCGGCGGCGGGAAAAGCGAGCGAGCTTTGGTCGATGGACGCAGCAGGATGCAGGCAGGGCGCAGATGCACGAGTCGACGTGCCGGCGGTCACAGCGTCTGGCAACGGGTGGGTGTGTAGTTGAGCAGCCGAGTGTGTGTATGTGTGTATCTGTATATATATGTGTATGCGTGTGTGTGTCTGTATATATATGTGTATCTGTATCTGTATGCGTATCTGTATCTGTATGTGTGGTAAAGTAACAAAGCAGACGGCACACCAAAGCAACAGAGATATATATAGAGAGAGAGAAAGAAAGAGGGAGAGGGAGAGGAAGAGAAAGCACACCAGAGTAGCCAACAGAGCAAAAGTCCCAAAGGCAATGCGGAGTGGTGGCAGGGCTGGCTAAGTAGCTATCCATCCATCCACCCATCCACCCGTCTATCCCATCTACACGTCGTCGCCCACTTCTCAAACCATTATGCGACGTCCTCGCACCAGCTCCTCTCACCACCAATGCACGCGTCTACCACTCCCATGTCTGGCCTTGTCTGGTCTTGTCTGGTCTTGTCTTGCCTTGTCCTGTCTCGTCTGATAGGCACTGCGCACGGTGGCCGCCCACGCTCGACTAGACTCCCGATTCGCAGTCCATGGCCGCTCTTCCCTGCCGTAGCCCGCGCCGTCTGCTGGCTACGACTCGCCCGCTGTCGTCGTCGAGCCGCGCAGCACCAGGCACGGCAAACAGTCGCCACGACCTCGCGGCGTATCATGCCCTGCCATGCCCTGCTATGCCCTGCCACGACACGCCCTTTTGCGCTCCATGCACCCGTTTCCTACCCATTGTCCGCTTGTCCATGCCTAGTCCGTCGTTCATCATCCATCGCCCACGGCAAACGGCTCCATTCTCCCTCTCCTAGCGTCGTGATCTGCCTGCCCTGCTTGCATGCTTTCCACTCGCCAGCCTGCCCGCGACACTTGCCCGCCGATTAGCCCCAGCCCGTCATCTCGACTTTTTTTTTACTTGCTTATACATGACATGCTACATGGATAGGTGCTTGTACCACATCACTGCCCTTCTCCCATGTCTGCACCTGCGCCCGCTTCCCGCAAATCACATCGTGTGCGTGTACATGTGCGTGTGCGCCACGGCCTACGTCAATCCACGTTTGGCAAATGTTTTGACAATGCCAACCACCCAACAAGACGCGTCTGTTGACCACGGACACTTTTCGCGCCATCTCCACCCTCACCGTCATCACGCCTCTCAGGTTTCGCGACGCGGATACGCGACTCGTACCAGACTAGATGCCCTCGTCATGGCCGTGGTCCATCAATTAATTTCATTGCAAAATAGTTTGGGGTATCATTGTGCAGCGCCAGCCTCATCGCAGCCCATCCATCTCCAGCCTAGTAAAACAGAAAAATGCCATCACCACCATCCTTTCTCTCGCCAACAAACACCCTTCTTGTAAGCAGCTTGTTAAGTGACTCGTGAAGTTCCCTCATGTCGAGAATTCCACGCTTCTTCTGGTCAATGTACGACACGTCAATGACAACCCGTTTGAGATTCGCCGTTGACAGTGCCTTTTCTTCCAACAATGCGAATAAACGGTCCGGCGTGCCTACACCAAAATCAATTCTGCAACCACAGTTAGTGCCGCGCTCCTGTCCTTTATCCGCGCATCCTTACTTGTTCTTTTTGAGATGCGCTACCTGGTCGGCCAGCTTCAAGTGCTTTGCAAATAGTTTGGCTACATTAGGGTTCCTGACACCTTGTTTGGGTAGACCAGACTTAAGAGATCTGCACACATCGGCAGCTCGGATGCCCGAGGCTGTGACAATGATCGTATGTGGAGCTCCTGCTGGTTTCGCAGGCGTAGCTTCCAATCCACCACATTGCGCCTTCAGGAAAGCGGAAAGATTGTCGGTTGTGCGAGGCTCAGTCCAGCTAATGCTGTCCTGAACAGTTCGCGCTGTGACCCGTCAGTGCCTGCGCGTCTTCAAAAGATTGACCAAAGCGCGAGCAAATCCAACACTCATACGTATTGCCTACTGTCAACATGGCGCGTCGACGAACAGAAGCTCGCCTAACACTCTGAAAGCCATGCATGTATAAAAGCAGATAATCTTTGTGGAACTGAGAGGAACAAGGAGAAAAACAACTTACCAGCAATAAACTTGTCCTCGAGCTCGACACTACTCAACTCTTTGCCGTAGAGCCGTGTCCGCGAATTAACATAATCTGCTAGCAGCTGGCCATCCATTCTCTCAAAAGCATGGTTGACGCCCAACTCTTGGTCGAGGTCATCTTCGTCGATCTCCTTTGCCTTGAGCTTTTTCTTCTCCTTCCGCTTTGCCTTCTTGGCCGCCTTTTTGCTGTCCTTGCCAGCCTCGGGTTCTGCCTCCCGCTTCCGCTTCTTCGATGTGGACGTGGGGTCAAACTCGGCCTCAATCAGGGGAACACCGCCGTCTTGTTCAGAATCTGACATGACGTGGCTAGTGTTTTGTGTGAGGATGTGGAACAGCGAACGTTGGGGAGGGAAGAAAAATGTTTTGAGACGGCAGCGTATCGATAAGAGTGGGCCATGCGTCTAGTCCTGTCCAAGCCTAGATTCGTCGCGTTGCAGGCTGAACGCGCCTTGCCTGTTTGGCGCCCATCAACAAGCCCACTATCCGTCCGCTCTCCACCCACACCCGACCTTGAGAGCTTCCGCCATGGCCGAGTCTGCGCGCAAAAAACAGCGCCTTTCGCCAGAACAGCCGACGGAAGAGACACGGCATGCCGGGCCGTCGACTGGGCCCAGCACCCCCTTCCGCCGCGCATTCAGCGCCGGGCCCACGCCCGGAAGCAGCAAGACACCAGCGTTTCGCACGCCAGGCACTGCGAGGACGCCCCGAGGTGGACCAGCAACACGGCCGCTCCCATCGCGCCGAGTAGCCCCAACCACCCCTCATGCCATCCGAGCACTGAGAGAGCGCGCAAACGCGGCGAGGACTCCCGGAAACAATCGCAGGAGGAGTGGCAGAGTACAGCGCGAGACGCCGCGAGACATCCTGCGCGACTTGAGCAGAGGTAGGCTGAGGACTCTGGCCAGCCGTCCGACCAGTCGTTAATCGCTACAGCCCTCGCCCGCGACAGCCATCCAGTCGAACCATCCCCCCAGACTCTGCCGCGACGCTCTCGGCATTCCGCACTCGACCTCCCAGACGTAGAAGATGGCCCTGACCCCGCGGCGCCTCGCCTTTCCATGGCCCTCGACGACATGTACGATGAGGACAGCATCCACGAGCGTCCGCCGCGCCAATCACTGCTACCCGAGCTCCCAGACGACGTCGACGGCGGCACCATCCAGTCCCTCGAGTTTGGGCGACGAGCGCTGAGTGAGGATCCACGTCTTGCAGGAAGAGTCAGCGAGCGGTTTGCAGACTTCAGCGAGCTGGGCGTGGTTGAAGAAGAGTACGAGATTGATGGAACATTCATCAACCAGCGCACACCCGCCGCCGACCGCTTACTTGACCCGACTATTGATGAAGCCCTAGAGAGGGACGACACAACTACTCAGATTCGAGCACTGACAGGGCGGCGAGATGGAAGACCGAGCGATGTCGATCTGGGCGTGTTTGGCGATGCCGAGGATGACGTTGATGAACCCACATTCCGCTTTCTTATTCCAGAGCGTATGCGTGTGCCTGTGCGAGAAGAGACTGCAGAAGTACAAGAGGAGTATAGTTCGGATGCTGGAATCCCAGAGCTTCCAGATGATGGATCAGAGGAGCAAGGAGACGAGGAAACGGTTGATGAAGAGAACGATGGCACGGCAGCACTAGATGTAGAAGAGTCTGCAGAGGTACTCGGTATGCTGGACTGGGAATCCGATAATGGCTTCCACGACGACGTAGATCTCGCCGCATACCGCGAAGAGGAATCAGCTTTAGATCGAAGCCTCCAGGTACAATCGCCTGAGCGGTCTACTTCAGCTAAACAACGCGCCGGCCGAAGAACCAAAGAGATGAGGATCTCAAAGCGTGGGCTGGAATACCCTTCGTTCCCGGCCGCTCCAGTCAAGAAACTCGCATTAGGGTTCATCAAGTCGCAAGGCAGCAAAGCACAACTGAGCAAAGATGCACTTGCCGCCCTTGTGCGGACAACAGACGATTTCTTCGAGCAGATTGGCGAGGATCTCGCGGCATATGCGCAGCATGGTGGACGGAAGGTGATCGAGGAGAGCGATGTCTTGGCGCTCATGAAGAGGTATGTTGCATTCTACTTACTGTACAATCGCATAGATGCTGACCGCCAACCTATAGAACCCGTAAAATTACAAGCAACAGCACCGTGTTCTCACTTGCGCAGAAGATACTCCCTCGAGAGCTTCTCCAGCAGCTGCGAATGGAGCCGCCATCAAAGCTGAGAAAGCAGAAGAGAAAGCAGATGGACATGATTGGAGAGAACAACGAATGACGAGAATGTAGATGCGTTGTGCTCTTACGACCAATCAGAGCTGTGTCGTACTCGTCGCTGGGTACCGGAGATGGGCTTCTTGACCACCATCCAGAACATTATTGATGTGGCAAAACTCAACGCGTACCTGCGATTTATCAGCTTTTGTCTTTGTTTTAGAGGCGGAGGGCCACGAACCAGGTGAAGATGTACTGCGTGTGGTTGTTCCTTAGGTTCACAGTTGGCGCCCTGCCAATCGGTACACCCTTGGGCTCGCGCTCATAGTTTGTAAGCAAGTCCGGCACTATTCACAGTTAGATACCCCAATTCATTTTGCGACCCATCAAAACGAACTCACCCATTGTCTCCTCGACCCACACAGCCTGACTCCCACTCCACTCGGCCATGCCCTTCACATCTGGGAAGAACCACTTGCCCTGTTCGGGCAGATTCGTAGGGGTAAACATGTTCCCCTTTGGTGGGGCTCTGAGCAGCCCCTCCACCGTGACCTCACCGTCCGGCAGCGCGCCATTACTCCTTCTAAACCATTGCGGCGCAGCGTCCTTTTTAATCCACCCACGACAGCACAGGATCTTGTGCTTGCCGCCCTTTCCATCTTCCCTCTCCAACGGCGTCACAACCGTATACCCCTCCTCCCCATCCAGCATCCGCGGCCCAACCAACATCTCCTGATCGTGGCGTAACCGGCCACGCGCATACACACGACGGTAGTCAAATGCATTAATTGCTTCGGGATCGATCCGCAGCGGCAGCTCCAAAGGCGGGAATGTGAGTCTGTCTTCGAAGCGTGCGACGAGGTCGGTTTTCCAGCCCAGACGTTGCACCTGCCAGCACCCGAGCAGGAAGGCTGTGATGGGGATCATGGCTAGGATAATTAGCCCTGGCCCGTGTTGTTTCCCTACACGCGCCATCTTCGCGGGCCGGTCCAGGATCGAGACAAAGTTGGGGTCGAGGCCGCCAGGGCCACCGACGGAGCGGCGGAAGGCGAGGATGCGCGATGGGAAGCGTGGGTAGAGTGGTTGGCGGAGACATTGTGGGCGTGGGCGTGGGCGTGTCACGGGCGCGAGGCGTGAGGCGTTGTGCGCGTAGTGGCGCCGGAAGAGGGTGAGGAAGGGGTTTGGTTTCGCCATGTTGACGGTCGATGGGCGGTTGCTGGTGCGCAATGCTGGCCGTGGTGTTGGAACATTGAAAGTCCATGTCGGATTTCCGGGGGGTGGGGCGCGCTAGTGATGCATCGAGAATGGTCCCCGCAGCGCATACATTCATGTCTCGAGCTTGGAGCTTCAACCAATGCATAGCGTACATCTTCACTCCAAAAATACATCATGGCTGAACTCAAGGCATGCCCGCTCCCCACCCCAGGAAATATATCGAGCATCAACAGCTCCGACGGCGACGATGAGAAGAAAGCCCTCCTCATTCGGCTCGACGAATTATTGGAGACATATTTGAACACGCTACATGAGTACCAGAGGGCTGGGGAGCACTTGTCCAATTACTTGTCTTCTGTAAGTGTCATTTTGGACCCAGTTTGAAAACTCATTAATGCTGATGCTGGTGCAAACACTCACAGGGCTTTTTCTCATTAGCACAAGCCAACTTTCACAATAGCTCTACTACGACTCGTTATGGGCAGGACTGTTATGACGAACGCATGCAGGCAACACGGAAAGCGTGAG
Organism: Mycocentrospora acerina; assembly: GCA_022701365.1. Lineage (NCBI taxonomy): Eukaryota > Fungi > Ascomycota > Dothideomycetes > Pleosporales > Mycocentrospora > Mycocentrospora acerina. The sequence goes on from JAKUHH010000350.1 coordinate 33,575, forward strand.
TTGTTTTGGTTGGCATAATCTACAAGAATAACCATCCGCCACTTTCTCAGCGTATTCGAGTCAGATTGCATTGCCTTCATCCCATATTCTCTCCTCCACCTACTTTGGAAACATCACTTCCACACAACAGCCCCCCCCCCTCCCCTCGTAAATAACCAACTGATCCCTCTAGAACCATAACCACACCTCCCACCCAAAAAATATCTTTTTCTGTTTCACCAATTCCCAACGACACCGACAAGCCAAAGGAAGAGGCCGTCTCAGAAAAGGAACAAGACGAATTGCCAACAACGTCAGAATCAGAAGAAAAGACGACCAAACCCTCCCCAGACCCAATCCGCTGGTTCGGCATCCTAGTTCCACAAGCTCTGCGTTCTGCACAAGCGTCTTTTGTTCAAGCAGTCGAGGGGCCGATTCCGGAGTTGGCGACTACAGCCAGGGAGTTGAGGGGTTTGGAGGTGGAGATTGGACGGGTGAGGAAGCAGATCAAAAAGTTGTAGCTTTGTGCTAAGTAGACGTGACTCAGTGGGCTAATTAATGTGAATCTACCAACAAGGAAAATACATGTGCACCACGCCCAAAAGGCACGCGTTTTTTTCTGTTACAGTCGAAACTCAGTCCGTCCAGCTCCTCACAATTTCTCATATTATACAACTCCTCTCTCATCACCTTGCCGTCTGACAAATCGCAATACAAAACTCTCTAAAATCTCCCTTTGTCGCCTCCTCCAAATCTTCTTCGATAATCCTTCCATACTTTTCCTCATACTCATTTTGCACACGCACAAGATGCATGCGCTCCCAGTGTAGTCTCACCAGACGCGAAATGAGCAACTCAAACCTCTGCTGCCGCTCATGCTTACTGGACGTCGCTTCGCGGGCAGACAAACGGCCCGAGGATGACCGGGCGCCGTCAGATGCAGGCTCTATGAGGTCCATGAGTGCGTGGTGGAGGAGCATTGCGTCGCGCGCGGGGCGGTTAATAATGCCGTTGAGAATATGGGCTATGACTTCACCCTATACAAGTAAAGATTAGTGGTCTGTTTACCTGGCTTATGGAAAGTACTTGGGATGCTTACAACAAGATTGTTGCTCTTTCGCAGAGCATCGCGGGCAAAGCTTGATTGGTACTTTCTCTCGTACGTTCGTAGTACTTCTCTAAGATGGGCGTCGCTTCTCATAATCACAACACTCAACATAGTACTTTCGCCACCTTCTCGGGCCTTGATCGCTTTGTACAGCGTGTCAACGTCACGGTGTACGTATTCGACTGGCCACACGTCAGACTCCTCTTGGCGCTCGCCTTCGAGTGCCATCAATACTGCTTTACGGAATTTGTCAGCCTTGAGCTCCTTGTCCATGCAGCGTGTAAGTGAATCGCTGTAGCGTTTGTCTTTGAAAGCGTCTTTAATTTCGCGCATTTCGTGGTTCTGGCGGCCCATGAGAGCCTCAATGAGCAACTCGCGACGTGCGGAGTTGGACTGGTACCAGTAATTCGCCCAGTACCCTTCGCCTTCGTATTTCCCCAACGCTGTGACGTAGGCGATTTTACCAAAGTTGCCTGAGGTTTTTAACTTGATATGCTTGGCAACGTTGATGCCACGGCCTTGGACCTTGCAGTGTCGCTTGTATTCGGATCGCAGCTCGAGCATCTGGTCATGCGACAATGCTGGTAAAATGTCGATTATCGTATCTGCATCAGGCGTCCGAGCAGCCATAGCATTGACAAGCGCAAGAGCATCGTCTGTTGCATCGTAGGCCTTCACTCTCCGCTTTTCCTTCTCCGGAGCTGGTCTGCCATGACCGTAGGCTTCCAAGGCAAGTTTATCGTTATATGACGACCGTGACGGGGGGCCCGCTGGTCGCCGTGCAGGTGAGATTGACGGACGGCGACCGTGGACGGAGTGGCTAGATGCTCGTGGGGAGCGGCTGTCGAGCGGAGGCAGGTGCGACAGATCGTCATCGAGCATCATGGCATGGGGCATAGGGCTTATAGACTGATATGTGCCGTGGTATGCCTCAAGCAATGGACTTGGCGGTGGTAAAGCGCCGCCTGCGAACCCTCCCGACATACCTGCAGATGCAATACTAAGGCTTCCTCCTCCTCCCCCTCTTCCTCCACCACCACCACCTCCTCCTCCTCCTCCTCCTCCTCCTCCTCCACCGCCACCGCCTGGGACTATCTCAACTAGCTTGCGACCATCGTACGTGCCCGCTGTTGTAGGTTGCGATGTTGTGCGGTGATGTTCTGGACGCGGAGAATGTGATCCCATTGGCGGCGGCGCATATTGGGACTGGGTCGATGGGGGCGGCGGGTGCATGTGTTGAGCTCCTGGATATGGCGCATGCTGAGGCTGAGCTGTTGGGTGTGGCATGGGCGCATATTGAGACTGGGCTGGTGGAGGTGGCATGGGTGCATACTGAGGCTGAGCTTGTTGTGGGTATGACATGGGTGCATACTGAGACTGAGCTGGTGGAGGTGGCATCGGCGCATGTTGAGGCTGCGGCGCATTATATGCGTCATTGTCAGGCGAGTGCGCATATTGATAGCCTCCACCTGTCGACGGCGGCATCTTCATGGGCCCCGCATGAGTAGCTGGAGTAGCAGTGTATGTGTACTGCTGCGGGGTGGGCGCGTACTGGGGATTGTGTTGTGGTCTGGCAGCCATGTCTCAGCTCTCTCGTTGATTGAAATCTGGGGGAATTGTCCGGGGCGCAAGCTCCCATTCTATATTACTCACGTCGCGTACTGCTGCCCCGGCTGCCTAACTTCATACTGCGGGGCTGCGGCTGAGGCTGCGTCTTCAGCTGGAAAGCCATGGTAAGCCTGGCTGCGCGAGTGGGAGCGTGAGCGACCGCGTCCTCCCGGCGACTTGGACCGCGATCGCTTGTCATCCACACGCAGGGACATGGTTTAGGAACTAGACGAGCTTGCAGACGGATGCATAGGGCTGTAATGTCAATTTTTGCGGGGGAGACCTGTAATGCTCATTGAAAGTTCCTTTGAAGTTGGCAATCACAACATGGGGGCCATTGTTGTGGGAGACAAGGTCGCAGGGGCAGTTTGGTAGAACGGAGGCACATGCCGCTAGCATCACCATGATGAGGGGGCCGAAATACTTTTAGGCTACGATTCATCTGCACGAATCTTGGTGACATCTCGGAAAATTGACATGTGCTTGTTTGCAGTGTAGCCGATGAAAAAGCATGCATTTTCACTTCCTCGACATTAATCCCAATGCCGCCGAATCACTGGTCTTGCAGGATCCCATGGACCTCGAATCTCGTTCTTATACTTTTGCAGTCCAATCAACCACCAGCTGCAGATGCCCATGCACAAGAACGTGACAATACCTCCCAGAATCACGCCTGCAATAAATGCACCCTGACCACCACCAGTCAAGGTGACAAAAACACCACCCCATGCAGTGATGATCAGTACTATGGTGAGAGCTAGATGACCTTGCCAAGACTGAGCACGAAGCTGTCGTCGGAATATTGGGAAGAGGCCAAATATCTCAATGGAAAAGAGGGTCAAGGAGAAGACGTGTGTGGTTGAGCGAAGCCGAGAGGCAAGAACGGCGGATGCCATCATTGCAGAGTTGGTTGATATAGAAGCTGGCAGTCTGTATTTCTTGGTTAGCGCCAGGCCCAACAACAAGATGAGAAGAGTCGCACTGTGCACCCGATCCGCCGCTGTAGTCGAAGAAGGCGACATTCATCATCAATAACAAGGTGCTAAGAGCCCAAATGGAATCGCTGGCTGTCGAGAGCGTGAGTGACTTGAGAATAGGACTTAGGCCGAGCAGAGCAGCGTAAATCAACCCAGCAGACTTGGCCGTTGCTAGCCGTTGCTGAGCACGCGGCGAGAGGGTTGATACGCAAGAATATCCAGTCTTGTTCGTGTCAGTTGCGGGTGTTTGGATTGAACATATTTCTGGTGATGCATCCAGCTCTTGACCCATCCAATGATCCCACAACACCCAGCCCAGGACAGTACAAATACTCGCCCAACCTACCACTGCAACAGGCGATACTCTACCTTGAGCAATGGCAACAAAGCAGCAACAGAAAATGGCGACCGATGAAAGGTGCTGTACAATGACAGACGCGTCGGCCATAAGCGACCAAAACTCGTAGGGCTGCAGGCGTGGGTTGCGCTGGAGGTGGTCGAGAAATGTCTTTTCATCTGTATAGTTATCGGGGACTAGGTTCATCAGACTATGCTGCTCAATGTGCATGGGCGTGACTGACAGGGCTGTTTGAACCATAGAAGCTTCTTGTAATGGCCTTTTGGCCTACGGCCTACGCTACGCGACCCGTCCCTCCTTTTTCTTACTACGGCTGGTGGATTGAAGAACGCATCTGCGGGTTTGAGTAGCCGACCGGGATCCATGATATGTGACACAAAGACCAAATTCGATAAGGTAATCTGGCGCGAGTGCCCAAAAGAATCGTAAGTATGTGTAGGAGGGACTTGTTTAGGGCGTAGCACGTGAGAGAACTTATTTGAACTTTGATCAACCAACAACGTAAGTAGTTGAGAAATCAGCAGATTCTAATAACCGATTGCTATGAAACCGTGTCTCTAAGATATCATGCAAACAAAGATGTATTAATATTGATGCAAAGAGGAAATCTATTTGATGTTCTACGAGCCTGCTAGTTGCTACAAGTGTAGCGTTTTCCATGCAACCATCAACCGCCTCCACTTTGGCACAGTGGCACGTCCTGCCTTTACTGTGTAGCCATCCTGTCTCAGTGCCCGTCCAATTTCCATGTAACTTTCAATGGCGACCCGAATTGGCCCTCTGGCTTCAGCAGGTAGCTGTTCGACAGCACCCTTAGCCTCTCTGTAGAGAGAAAAGGCCCCATCCAAAAGACGCGTGCGCAACTTTTCTATCCGCGGATCTTTTGGATTTTCGAGAACGTCGGTGTGACTCAAACCAACTTCCTGAAGCCAGGATAAAGGCAAATACACGCGACCAATCTTGGCATCGACGCCTATGTCTCGCGCAATGTTCACGTACTGCAATGCAATGCCGACGCGATTTCCGGCGTTGACAATGTTGGCTTGCTCCTTACGTGCCAGTTTGCTAGGGTATATGTGGAAGATTAATTGAATACACATCTGAGCTACAGTACCGGCCACTCTTGCTGAGTATAGTTCTAGGTCCGATTCAGTCTCGATCGGGGGCGCGGTATCGAAGGCAAGGTCCATCTCGAATCCACGGAGCAGGTCTTCCAAGGGCTCACGCGAGAGCTTGGTGGCAGGAAGTTGCTGTAAAGCAGATTGGGTATCGGATGGGAAGTCGCTGTGGATATGATCCAATACCAGAGACTTTGGTTTATTCTCGTCGTACACGATGCCCAAGAATTTGTGCAACTTGACTATCCAGTCCTTGGCTTCGTCCATTGTAGAAGCATTGTCAACTAAATCATCGGCGACACGGCAAAAAGAGTAGAGTAACAACAGGTCGGCTCGCAAGAGTCCTGAGAAAGTTGACGAAGCAAGATAAAAGCTGCGGCTCTTTTTCTTCAAGCGATAAACGGCATCTTGGAGACCTGTAAGGCGCGCGTCGTCGTATTTTGAGGGTGAAGTCAAGAGGGCACGCATGAGGGTCAGTGGCGAGGGCAACAACGGCGGGTCTGGGAACAGGGTCGGAAACGTGTACAGTATAGCAAGAGCGTTGTCAAAGGCCAATTGACCGAAGACAATGAGTACGTTTGTCAGAAGGAAGAACAGAGCCTCCTCAATCTCCAGACCATCCCAAAGTTGCACGCCGTACTTGGTGCCGTTACTAATGACCCAGGTTCCCCTGCGCAAAGCCATGGTATCGACAACCCAAAGATAGAGCGTCGGGAGCATGATAGGCAGCAAGGTGTTAGTCAAAGGAAGACCCATAATGAACTGGTGGGCAAGGCTCCTATATGCAAATCAGAGTCGTGCTCTAAATTCATCTTGGGACGAAGTCATACCATAGCAGAAACACAAACGCTCCTGCCCAGACGACTATGAGGCCGGTATATGTTCCCGGACCATTCTCATTGATTTTCAGCCATCCCCATGCAATCACTCCGAGGACAGCTGCTTGTCCGACGAGCAATTGCGTCCGCGAGGCGACACGACTAGCACATAGATAGGCGGGTTGAAAGGTGGGGCGAGTGAGAATAAGGTACAAGAGCGAAGTGGTGTATGTCTGGATGAAAAAGAAGAAGACCTCCTCAAGAGGAATTGCAAACAGTCTCGGGCCAATGATGACGTGGCTGGGGTAGCTCCAGATCCGAGTGCGAATGAGGTATGAATCCCAGGGAATGGTTGCGGTGACGGCGACCTGCCAGTGTCAGGGCAACGCTTTCCCAGCCGGATTTGGTGTACGTACCGTTATGAGGAAACCAATCTTGTAGACATCCAACTTGGAAAACAGCGGCCGGTACAGTAGAGTGAGCAGCACGGCCGGGGGGATCGTGTACTTGGCATGGCTGGCCCTCTCCGTCAGTCTATTGCTGGTTCCAGCAGCCACATATCAACGTACACCAGTGCATAATCAGCTCCCATTGTCACAATTGGCGTTGTTGGAGCGCTCAAATGCAAATTTATGTTGATCCGAGAATGCCATGGTAAGTTGAGCATGTCGTTGGGAAACGCGAATTCCCGCCGTGCATGAGCGCTGCCGCATATGGTTTGGTGCACGTAAGCCCAGAGCCGGCATGACATCACCATTTCTACAGGCACTACCTGGCCATGATTGGATCGTTCCCATCATAGCCTTGCTTTGTCGATATATTGCTTGCACGTGAATGCCGTACACTCGCCATCGTGACGACGACCGTGCCGCCTTCGTGATCCTACAACGCGTTTCTTGTGTAGCCCTTGCAACCACAGAGGTCGCCATGTTCCAAACAACAGCCGTCTTCTACCGCCATGTCCACTCGTAGAAAGAGCCAGGATGGAGCATCAAAACATCCGTGTGTAGTCTTGTCGCTGTTCTCCACTTACGTTTGATTGACATGTACCAGCTACCTTGCCGGCAACTTTGCGCCTGTGACGCAAACATGGCCTCCAACGCCCGTTACATGGACTGGAGACCTTCCTGAAGAGCTGCATGGTGGCATGTATGTTCGCAACGGAGGCAATCCCGTCACCAATTCTGATCTTGGACGCGAGGCCCACTGGTTCGACGGCGATGGCATGCTTTCTGGCGTTTGGTTTGAACGCTCATCAATTGACGCAAGCAAGGCTGTTGCACACTTTGTTAACCAGTTCATCTTGACTGACGTGTACCTTTCCGGTGTGGAGAACAGCTCGTTACGAACACCCATTCTACCAAGCATTGCAACACTGGTTAATCCGGTTTCCAGCTTATTCTTAATCCTCTGGAGGATATTGCGTTCTGTTTTTCTCGTTTTGTTGTCCCATCTGCCTGCGTCACACACTATCAAAAGGATCAGCGTTGCAAACACCAGCGTTCTTTACCACGATGGACGAGCGTTAGCAACCTGCGAGAGCGGTCCACCAGTCCGATTCACGCTGCCCAAGCTTGAGACGGTCGGCTGGTTTAATGGAAACACAGCAGAAGGAGAACCATCTAGCCACACATCGCGAGATAGTTGCAGCAAGCAAAAGTCCGGGTTTGGAGGATCAGGGCCATTCAGCTGGATTCGGGAATGGACCACGGGTCATCCAAAGGTTGACCTTGTGACCGGCGAAATGGTCCTTTTCCACTGCAGTTTTGTCCCACCCTATGTACAATACTCTCTGATACCAACAGCAGCCATACAACCCACCACAGTGACGCTAGAATCCACGAAACTACTCAATGCTTCAGTCCCTGGATGCACCGGGGGGAAATTAATGCATGATTTTGGTGTGTCCCGACACCACACCGTCATCCTTGACCTTCCACTCACCCTCTCTCCGCTGAACCTTGCAAGAAACAAGCCTGTTGTCGCCTATGAGCCTGATAAGCCTGCCCGGTTCGGCGTTTTCCCTCGTCACAGCCCACAAGCAGTACGATGGTTCGAAACGAGCGGTTGCTGTATCTTCCACACAGCAAACACCTGGGATGAGCATGACTCCAAAGGTGATGCTGTAGCAGTCAATCTTCTTGCTTGTCGCCTTACGTCTGCATCAATGATCTTCAGCGCTGGAAATATCGTGCCCCCTCCACACCCCCATCGCAAGGACAAAGGTAAAGTGCGTCATGGGTCTAGCTCTTGGCTTAACAAGCACAATCACAATGATGCCATGCCAGATCTTGAAAAGGGACTCATCGATGAGACGTCGCCACTGTTGGGTCGAAAACATGAGTCTCTGGACGATGGAGAACCGGATGCTGAATCAGCACCAGCGGAAATACTGGTATCTTACGATGACGAAGAGCAATGCCGACTTTACTACTACCGCTTCCTGTTAAGTTCAACAACATCTAACATCATTTCACACCAATTTGCGCTCTCGGCCATAGCTTTCGAATTTCCCACCGTATCGCCATTTACTGAGATGGCTCACGCACGCTACATCTACGGTTGCAGTACGTCAATCGATGGTTTTGGCGCCGCATTAGGCAAAGCCACAAAGATCGATGTGATTGTACGGATGGATGTTAAAACATTGCTTGCCCGGGCAAGAGCATCGAGGCCGGAGGAGATTACAGGATGTGTTGACAACCGCACGATTCAAGAAATTCTCACTTCCCAAGACCCCGCTGATCCTATCAAGGCTTTTGAGCTTCCGCCCCGTCATTTTGCTCAAGAGGCTAGATTCATTCCCTGCGCGAGAAACGACTCTGAGCTTCCTGAAGAGGCAGGTTACCTGCTATTTTATGTCTTCGATGAAAACCAATTGGATGAACGAGGACAATGCAGAGCAGGCGCGAAAAGCGAGCTATGGGTCCTGGATGCGAGTACTATGGACAGAGTAGTTTGTAAAATCCAGCTACCGACGAGAGTTCCTTACGGTTTGCATGGAAATTGGTTTACCGAGGAGCAGATCAGTTTGCAGAAGAGCGTAGAGTCTGTGAGGACGGTGCCGGAGAGGGATTCAGCCTGTATTTGGAGTCGGGGCAAACAAAAGATAATGGGATCTTTAGGTTGACAGCCAGTATCTTTCGGCTTGAAATATTTGTAACAGTAGCCAGTTTACATGGGGCAGGCCTTTAATGGACTTGATTTTTTTATGCTCGATGTAATATGTTGACTGCCAGTAGCGTAAAATCCTTTGAAGTAGAAAGCACATGAACTTCCTGTCGCCTAGTACTTGTGTATACAACCCTCTTTTGTTCTTGGAAGAGTTTTGTCTCTTGTCAAGAGCTTGATAAATCGGTAAGATTTGTGTTCATCTCCACCGTCTGGACTGTATAAAATGAAGCTTGAGCATCGTGTTAGACAACATGCATTGTCAACCATGACTATGCATGAACAGCTTGCACGTGTTGTCATATTGAATCCTCACAAGATCCGTGGCTGCAAACAAAACGATAATTCGTTATAGCTGATTACATTACATTGATCCAAATGAACGGTGAAAAAGAAATCTAAGCCCCTCGCATCCCCATTACCACTCATCATATTTCTCTAGGCCCCCACGTTCATCAATCTCAAGACAAACAGCACGAAAATCAGCAGCAGCCCTACATGAAGCACACCGCCAAACGCCCATCCATGCGAGACATCCAAATGACTGACTGGCTTCCCGTCCTTCTTCCCTCCGGAGCTCGAACCTTGAATCCGCTCTGCCAGGCCCAGTGACTCAAGGACCTGATCGCAGACCAACTTCGCACCAGCAAGAACAATTGGCACTCCTGTTCCTGGGTGTGTACTTGCGCCGACGAAGAATAAACCCTCAATAGAGCTATGTTTCGTCTTTGGCCGGAAGCTCAGCACATTGAAGAACGAATGGCTCAGTCCGAGGATTGCGCCACGGTCAAGATTGAAGCTGGTTTTCCAGGTGACGGGTGTGTTCACGACCTCATCTTTGATGTGGGACCCAAGAGAGATGTTGAGTCGCGATTGGATTGTCTTGAGGACCATGCTACGGGCTGTGGAGACCATGTAGTCCCAGTCTTGCGACGTCCCGGGCGCGTTGTACAGGCCTTTGTGGGTGTCTGTTGTGGAGTCGAGGAGGTGGCCGACAGGGACAAGGACCACGATGGAATCGCAGCCCTCTGGGGCGGCGGAGGGATCCACACGAGATGGCACGTTGACGTAGAAGCTGGGCTGTTCTGGAATTTGGTGGTCCTTGAAGATGCTGTCAAAACTCTCTTTGAAGTCTTCAGCGAGGAAAATGTTGTGTGCGGTCAGCTCGGGGAATTGCTTGTCCAGAGCCCAGTAGAAGGATATGCTTGAGCATGAAGCCTTACGCTTCGTGAGAGACACTCCGAATGAAGATGAGGGTAGAAGATTGTTGTATGCGTAGGTCAAGTCCGCGTTGCAAATAACGATGTCTGCCTGTAATGGTTTCTTGCCTGGGTCTTCAAAAACAACTCCTGTTGCGCGCTTGCCGTCGTCTGACATCTGGATGTGGGAGATGGGACTATCGAACATGTATTCAACCCCAAGACGCTCGCCAATATTGACAATGGCTTCGACGACCTTGTCTGGTCAGCGTTGATATCTCATGTGGGCATACAAGCATACCTTGTGGAAGCCACCAATTGGATACCAGATTCCCTCAGCCAGCTCTGTATATTGCAGCAAGCTGTACGTCCCAGGAGCATCAAAGGGACTCATGCCCATATACATGCTTGCAAACGTAAACACCCTTCTCAATCTCTCCGTCCAAAAGTACTTGCTCGCCCTGTAGTAGATACTCTCAAACGGGTGCAAGTCTATAAGATGCCGTAAGAAACTAGGACGTATCATGCTAAATAATGTATAGAAATTCTTCTTCAGCACGTGAGTGACGGCTGCTTCATAGTGGCGATGCGACTCCTGTAGAAAGCCAAGATAGCGCTCGAATCCCTCTTTGCCCTCAAAACGCTCCACCTCAGTCTTCATCTCGGCAAGGTTAGTGGAGAGCGTGAAACAAGTGTCATCATGAAAATGGACTTTGTAGTTGGGTTCGCATTTGACCAGATGGACACCTTCATCTTCGAGTGAGGTACCCAGATCCTCAAATGTCTCATGGAAGAGTTGAGGAAGAAGAAGCAAGCTTGGGCCTTGATCAAATCGCTATGCAACAGTCAGTCCTGTTGATTGTACGTATAATGTGAAATTTCCATACATATCCTTGACGATGTATCAAGCTACATCTTCCGCCCGAGAAGCTGTTCTTCTCAACCACCGTGACTTTGCATCCCGCTGCTGCAAGACGCGCTGCGGTCGCAACACCTCCAGCACCAGCGCCGACGATTATGACACTCGGACGGGCGTTTGTAGTCTGTTTTTCCATTGCAAAGTTCCACTTGTTCGTGCAGTGTCACGGTTACGATCTGCGTCTCAAGAAAAGGCGTATAGGCGCGTCGGCACGTGAAAATGTTGGGAATGTATAGTCATGACGTCTGCGAAAAACTGGGGCCATCTTGCGAGCATTCAAGATGTGTGCAGTGTATACACGGTAATGTGCACGCACCATGCTATATCAAATACCACCTAATTCGTTGGGGCTTGCATGCTATCAAGATACAGCCCACATAAGTCTCCGCATAGCTTTGTACTTCGTCACGTGAATATAACCAGCTGCACCCCGCAACAGCATCTCATTCGCCTCAAACGTCAAAGACAACCACAACCTCGGCCGTTAGATTTAGTCCGTTCAAGAGTTCATGGCCGCGCTAACAGTCAATATTGAGATAGCCGTGGGGTTCGCTCTTTCGCATGCTCTACCGTTTAACGTTTCACCATATCGCTTGTCTATCCCCATACTTGAAATGAAACCTGGCAATCAGCAGTATCATCCGCCCCATGTATCATCGTGAGATTCGCAAGCCAAGCGTGTAAAGGGTGTAAAAAGCGAGTAGAATGGCCGTATACAATTCCAAAAAAACGTTGCACATCAATCATTGTCCTAGACGATTCTACAAAAGTGATCAACGTCTGCTCTTGATTCTCGTCTCACACGGATGCTTTTTAGTATACTAAAGAATCACTTACCAAAATGCTTGTCGGCAAGTCGACAGCAGAATACATTTTAGTTCAAGGTATCATCTTCATCTTCTCTTACATCGGCCTTGCATGCTTCTCCTACTTTCTCCTCGTTTTCTCCATCGGAGGAATTCGATGGATCTCGCACCCAGTCTCCGTTATCATCGAAGTCATCGGCGTCATTGAAATTGTCTTTTACTTTCTCTGGTTCCTACCATACCGCTACTATCTCCATAGACAGCCTCCTAGTTTCCCTCCACCGTTAAGCCACAACCAGCGAGAAGAGTTGTTTCGCAAGATCCTCGCAGCAACGCCGGACTTGGAGCTATTTGTGAGGAAATGGATGTGCTGGGCGAGTTTGGAGGACCTGAGAAGAGAGAACTTGAAAGAGTGGATGCTCTGGGCACTCTTTGACCGAGAGGGAGATCCGGGGGAAAACGATGAAGAGTTAGAAGAGTATTGTGATTTAGTCGAGCAGGTCATGGACCACAAGTTTCTCGCTGGATGGGGTCGTGAAGGTGTGAAGCCTATTCGATTAAATTTTGACACCTTCACAGTGTCTCATCGCAGTCTGCTCTTCTACATAGTTAGTCCGATTCTTCAAGCCCCCCTCCCCCCAATCAAACAAACACTAAGGCCTTTAGCTAATTGCCTCGATGGACATGTTCACCTGGCTGACCCTCTCAATCTGCGGATTCACCTTCTACCGCCAGCCCCTCTCGCGCTTCCTCAAAACCTTCCCCCTCCGCCCACAAACCCTCCTGTCCCACAAACAGTCCGCCTCCCCAAGCATGAGTTACTTTGTCCGCCCACACACCTCCCAAATCCACGACCCCGTTGTTCTGATCCACGGCGTTGGCATCGGCCTATCGCCCTACATCCCCCTGCTCCTCAAGCTCCCCAAATCCATCGGCATCCTCGCCATTGAAATTCTCCCCGTATCCTCACGCATAACACCCGGCATGCCCCTCGCCGCCGACCAAATGCGCGAATTAGGCGATATCATAGCCCAACAAGACTACAACAATTTTGTCTTTATTGGAAACTCGTACGGTACCTTCTTCACAAAACTCTTTCTCGATTCGCCCTACCTGTCCGCCAGAGTAGGCAAAATTGTCCTTCTCGATCCCGTTGCCGTGCTTCTGCACCTCCCCGATCTGGCATACAATTTCACGCGCAGACCCCCCGTCGAGGCAAACGAATGGGAGCTGTGGTGGGCTGCGCAGACTGAGCCGGATATTGCATTTAATCTCGCGCGACGGTTTTGCTGGAGAGAGCATCTTCTTTGGCGGGAAGACTTGCTGAGTTGTCCGACAACACTAATTGTTGGCGAGAAGGACTGCGTTGTGGATGCTAATGCGATCACTTCGTACATCACAAAGGGCCTTGCGGTAATGGAAGAAGGCGAGAAGGTAAAGAGGCCAGGTGTGCAATGGGGCTGGGAGGATCGTAGGCGGTGGGCGGGTAGTGTAGAAGAGTGGAAGGGAGAAGGGCTGGAGGTTGTGTGGCTCGAGGGATATGATCATGGGCAAGGCTTTTTGGACCTTAGAATGTTGCCGAAGGTGGCAGACATGATTACGAGATTTTGTCGGAAAGGGACGAAGGAGGTATGAGCAAGTAGGATGAGAGTACAATGGACGCCCTTGATAACCGTAGTCATGATGATAATTTGAAATGCAAGATTCAAACAAAATACGAAACATTTTTATTATTATTTATAGATCAGAAGTGGTAGATGAAAAATAAGTCATTAGGCTACGTTACGCAATATTGGTATCATTTTTAAGAACTGTAAATGCTCAACACATCGGTCGAGTTTGTGTACTCTGGCTGGCACTTTTCTGTGAATCCGCCGAATCGATCTGCTTTGTCCTGGATATATTGCAAGTAGGCGGCTTTCGAGCAGCTCTCGCCCGGCCCGTCGGCGCAGGGTAGCGGCTGAGGGCTCTGGTTAACCAAGACCCTGACGTAGTCGTCGGCAGCAAAGCCGTAACTGTCGCAGGACATCCTTTCAATGGCGATGTTCGTCAAGAAGGGAATGATTTTGGAAGATCTCCAAACGCGTCCGTAGTTTTGCGTTGTAAGTGGCATGGTGGCGTTTACATTGTCAGCTCCAGAGTAGGCGGTGTTGTTGAAAATGCCAAGGGCAACAATGACTGCAGGAGGCAATTCACGGTGGGTGAAGGAGATGTCAATGTCCTGGTCCGCGCTATCGGCGAGCAGGGACTCTGTAGCGGCTTTCAACCACGGGTAACCAAGCACGCCTGAAATTTGGTTGCCGTAGCCAGCGTTGTAGTGGTACTGGATGTCGTTCATGTACTCAAAAGCGAGCCATTCGTCCTGGGAGAAGACGTCCAGGGAGCAAAACGGCGAGGACCCCCTGATGACCGTCTCGTATCCACACAGCTGCTGCATGCCCACAATGTCGTCGGCGGTGAAGTTGAAGCCAGGGGCAAGGTCGTGGAAGCGGGCAATGATGGGCTTGGTGTATACATCCTGGTATTCCTAGCAAAGTCAGTACTTGAAGGCGCTACTGTTGTGGGAGCTACACACTGATGACTGGTCGCTTCCAAACGACGAGCTGTATTTGGGACAGCCCTTGTAGGGCGTCAAAGAATCGGCACCCCGGGCGGCATCCTCGCGCACGGAAACGCGCTCCGTCTCATTGCTCTTTGCGGTCAGGCCTTCGATGAACGAGGCAGCGCTCAATTCCGTGCGCTCTGCCGTCGAGGTCCACACCTTCTTGGGTGCCTTGAACTTTGGGTAGCGCAGGCGGACATCAACGCCCAGCTTGTACGACTCGAGCCTGCCGACCGACGTCAGGTCCTCGAGCGCGTCGTCAGAGATGGGCGACTGCCACTTGGCGAGGAAGGACAGCGGCCCCGCCCTGCGCCAGTCGGCGGTCGCGTTCCCCAGCTTGTCGGTGAAGGGCTCAATGTACTCCTCGTAGTCGAAGTCGTTTGCGTAGATGGCCGCATGGCGCACGAGATACGAGGCGCGGCTCACGTTGCAGCCCTGCGGCGGCTTGGGGTCCAGCAGCGGGCTCTCAAAGTAGGGGGCAATGCCCGCGAGATGCTCGAGCGGGTTGAACGAGTATGCTGCCGCACGGGCGGTGCCAGCAAGGGCGAGCGAGAGGAGCGCGTTGGAGAGCATCTTGCACATAAAGAATGGCTTGCACAGAGACAACGACTTGCACACAAACAATTACTTGCACTGCCTGTCCAATGTGCGCAGGCCCGCCTTTTCAGGCACAGCATCGAGCGGCGCGCCATGTCATAGAGAGGAGCACACGACGCGGCCCACCGCCGAAACTTGATTTGACTGTCCTCCCCAGCGCGCTACATGCAAAAAAGCTGGAGTTGTTGTGACGATCATGGACCCATCCATGCTAGCCACAAGCTTTGGCCAAGAAAGCTTGGACTCCCGCCCGCACCAGCCACCCGCCGACGTCATCGTGACTGTGTATCTTCGTAGCCGTCTGAGTCGTGCCTCGCCGGCCTGTACAGGAAATGTTTAAACGACGCCGTCCGTTCCGTTCCGTTCAAATCAGACGCCGCCACACCCACGAATGCCCCCGTAAAACTGCCGTGAGCCTGGTGTCCGCCGCATTCGTCACTCAGGATCGACGCGTCGTAGATCGTCCCGATCTTGTTCAGCGTCTTCTGCTCTCCCAGCGCATACAAGAACTGCAGCTTTGTGCCGCGAATGCTGAGCGCTAGCCGAACCTGCCCGTCGTTTGGAATCTGCACTGCATCCGTAATGGGGAGTTCCAAACATCCTTCTGGCCATGAGGCTTCGGAGCGTAGCACAAGTAGCTCGCGCTGGCCATTGGCGTCGGCTGTGACCGTGAGGTAGAAGAAGTTGTAGCGGCAGTAGTACGCGACCAGCCCTGCGAACTGCCTCTCATCAGTCGGGGAGAAGTTGATCACTGTTTCAGCGTCGTACGAAAAGTGGGTTTGACGGCGCGCAACGAGGGCCTGCTCAAACCAGGAACCAATAGATTCACGTCCAGTGAGGTGGAGCCCGTTTTCAACGCGAAAAATGCGTTCAGGCTCTGGCGTACGAAGCCACTGGAAGTCTTCATGGAGATCTTTGCTATCGTCGAACACATATCGTTGCTCCGCCCAATAGCTTGTGTCGTCGCGAGCTGCTGGGAGTTCGACAAGGTGAGACGGAACAGGACCATTTTTAACGTACAACCAATCGTCATCACCCCAATAAGCTTCCTGTATGGCCGTTTCCCGTCCAAGCACACAGCGACGAGCTTCCGTCCTGGGACGACCTGTGAGGTGAACGAGATAGGTTTTACCATCTGGTGTTTCGACCACATCTCCATGGCCAGCCTTTTGCAATGCTGCCTTTGGGGCGTCTTTCGATGTGAGTATATGCTTCTGCGGATGTAGCTCATACGGGCCCCAGATACTTGAAGATCGCGCCAGGGTACAAGCATGCTTGTACGACGTACCGCCCTCAGCTGTCAGCAGATAATACCATCCGTTGCGTTTATACAAATGTGGGCCTTCTACAAGATCCAGCTCTGTTCCATAGAATATCGTCTTGGTCGGTCCCACGAGCTTTCCCGCATCTGGATCAAATTCCTGCAGTCTTATGCCTGCAAAAGCCCTGGGACGTCGGCGGTGGTCTTGCAGCATATTGACAACCCACTTCTTGCCATCATCGTCGTGAAACAGGGATGGATCAAACCCGGAAGAATTAATATAAACTGGATCTGACCACGGGCCTTCGATGCGGTCGGCAGTGACAACATAGTTTGGCGTGTCTTTGAAAGAGCCGTCCTTGCGTTGGACATTGGTATATACCAACCAGAACTTGTGGCCGTCATAACTCAAACATGGTGCCCAAACACCTAATATGTAATTGAGTAAGATTCGACTCATTGATGCGTGAGAGACGTACCGCAGCTATCAGGAACGCCTCGCATATCCAATTGGCTCTTCCTGTTTAGAGGACGAACCAGAAGCTTCCAGTTTGCCAAATCCTTCGAATGGTGAACTAGATTTCGAAGACAAGGTCAGTAGTTGTACTGAAGCTCCACTTGCGGTAGAGGCATGGATATCACATACTCTGCACGCCAGGATACCACTCAAATGTCGAGGTAGCAATATAGTACTAGAAACACACCACACTCAGCATATGTCCCCAAAGCTTTAAATGCAAATGTTAAGAATTTTTTCGATGCATCATGAAGTAGCACGAGAACATGATCTGCGCGTTGAAATTGTTCCAATCGAAACCAAAGCTTACTGCAACATATTAGTACGCTCCCCAACTATTCAGATTCTAAAAATTGTTTACCATCATCTCCAACACGAATGACAGAAGGATCGCTGCAATGAGCACAAAATTAGCAACTAACCCGCCTCTGTATAGCACAATTATAGACTTTCTACTTACGGATTAAACCCCGGTAAAACCGGGTTGCGAACCAATGGCATTTCAGAATTGCAAAAATCTGGCGGTGGATAACAAGACGAAAGTGTTTCTTCGTGGGGATTCAGAAAAATTGCTAGTAATAGCAGGAAATACAGCTTAGATAGTGGAATGTTTAACGTTGTTTGGCATTCATTTCATGGTATGGTGAGTGGGGCAACTAGTTCCCCGCATTTGGATTCAGCCAGAAGGAACGGCTAAATAGGGTTGTCCTGGCACGGTATTTGGGATTTCATGATTGTGGGGGTTTACCTTACGATTGTTGACTTCTGCTCTGTCGTTGGAGTTGAAGATTTCTTCGTCTCTCAAGGTGTATGAGTAAAGATGGGAGTTGATTAATCATTTATCAAGTCGTGGAATTGGCAGCACTCTCACTCGTCAGTTATCAAGAATCGATGTGCTATTTACATATCAGCTTGTCCATGTGTGGGAAGAGCATGCACACTATTCGGCTTTTACGACCCGCGCACAACTAAAGTTTATCTAGTTGCAGTATTATTCGACTTTCTCGCATCTCAATTACAACATCTACCCTTGTTCCGATATATTTTTACAACTTCATGCCCAAAACCTTGTGAACCCTCAAAGCCTGCCTGATGCTCAAGTCTAGCATAATCTCCTCACTGCCCCCAGGAATGGCGTATGCCCTGACATCACGGTACAACCTCTCGACCTTTGCGCCCTGCCCTCCTCGGCTGTAGCTCAAGCCTCCAAAGATCTGACTCGCTTCTCTTGCACAGAACTCGAAGGTAGTAGTACTCTGCGCCTTCAAGCTAGCAATCGCGCCACCAAGCTTCAGCATGGCCTCCATCTCGTCCATCTTCTGGCACTGGTAGACGAGATTCTCAAGCCAGTTATACGATGACTCGATCTGACGGGCCATATGCGCGAGCTTGAGGCGAATGACGGGGTGCTCAATGAGCTTCTTGCCAAACGTCTTGCGCTTGTGTGCATACTTGACCGACTCTTCGTAGCAAACACGAGCGAAGCGGACAGACTGAATAATAATACCGATACGCTCGTGGTTAAAGTTTGTCATGACAACTTTGAAACCCTGGTTCTCTTTGCCGATGAGGTTCTCGACGGGGACCTTGACATCTTCAAAGGTGATGTAAGTCGTACCGCTGCTCCAGACACCCTGGCAGTCCATTTTGCGCGTCGTTACGCCGCCAGCGCTGCGCTCAATGAGCAAGACGGAAACACCGGTGTTTCCGGATCCACCAGTGCGGACAACGGTGGTGAAGTAGTCGGACCAAATGCCATTGGTGATCCACTTCTTTTCGCCGTTGACAATGTAATGCTTACCGTCTTCGGAAAGCTTAGCTTCGCAGTTCAGGCCTGCGACATCGCTGCCAGCATCTATTCGTGGTCAGAAAATGGCGGAGGAGAGAAAACACAAGGGGTTTGGTCTTACCTGGCTCGGTGACGGCAAGACAGATGCGCTTCTCACCACTAAGCAGACCAGGACCAATACGCTTGATAAGCTCTGGCTTGCCAAACTTGAAGAGTGGCGGTCCACCGATACCGTATCCACCAATCAGGTTCCAAACAAGACCTCCACTTCCAGTACGGGACAGCTCATCAGTGAGAATCATCTCATGGAAATGGTCCCACTTCTCAGCTGGTACACTCTTTACCCGTCGGTCGGTCAGCTCTACTGGGAAGTGTATCCCCAGCAGACCAGCCAGGTATCCTCGCTCTCCCATCTCCTGGTATATCTCGGCAGGCACCATCTTTGCCTCATCCCATTCAGTAACGTTAGGCATGATCTTCTCTTCCACCCATTGCCTGACTTCTTCGCGGAGGGCAACATGGGTCTCGTTGAAGTAAGGTGAATGGTACTGCAGGTCTCATATCAGCCATGCCGTGTCGTTTGTCGATGTCGAATGAAACTTACTGTCTGGTACCACGATGGATCTGCGTATGGGATCAAGTCGCCATATGCATCAAACGGCTCTGATTCCTCCACGGCAGCCTGGGTTGGCACAGGTACGACAACACCAGAGTTGGCCTCGGGCTTCACAACTTCCTTCTTCTCTTCTTTTACTGGTGCTGGTGGTGGTGGTGGCGCAGCTTTTGAGTCGAGTGATCCAACCTGAAGTTTCTTCTGGTACTTCCTGAGGATTCCCTCATTGTGATACTTCCAGAACTGCTTTGACGCGTCTTTGCCTGCTACGCGTTGGAGGACTAGTAAGTGTTAGTATCCGAAGTGCATTGCAGCATCTCAATCATCGAGGACCTACTCTTCTTGCCTCCTGGGTGCTCGTCCGCAAAGCTTGTGAGATCATAAACGTCCTCATCGACAATGATCCACAGATCGTTTGCTGTGTTGTGCTTCTTCACTTGCTCGGCTGAGTAGCGTTCCGACATTTTGGCAGAGAAAAAAGAACTAAGAGAAGAAGAAGTACAGGGTTTTGGTACAGAGAGGTGGAATAAACGCGAGGTGAATTACGGAGTAGCCCGGAGGTGATTTAAGAGTTTCGCATTTCTTTTCACATGTCAGGCTGCTCCACACCTGAAAGTCCGGGGATGTCGCTAGACATGTACCAAGGGTCGCGCGTAATACAATCCGGTGCATGGACCGCAGCATCATGATCTTGTGAGCGTTATACGTTTGCCGCAATTGGCTGCATCATTGAAGACCGGCTGACTTGCTGTTTGAAGGTGCAAGCAAGGGTAGTATGATCCCAGAAACCACCGAGGTACATGGCCACATCCGGACTAGACCCGTCACAAGCCAAACAAGCACAATATGGACAGGAAGATGGCACGTGTAGCTTGCGGAGTTCTCCATATTTGATTAGCACCGTCTGCCACATTGCAAACCTCGCAAATTCTCGACGCAAATACGCCAAGCCTTCAGCCCCAAGACCACGTGACAGCTGCCAGCAACCATCTTTGTTTTCCAAATTCGAGGGACTACTGTGCGTGGCGATTCCTTCCGTATTTGGCCGCCAAGGTATCAAATCTTGCACGTCATTGGTCAAATGATTCGGTCCAGCCCTTGTGGACAGACGCACGCGCTTGCGGCGCACCATTTCAACCTCTATCAGACGGTGAAGAAGATATGCTTGTCCACAACCCCGTAAATACTCACCACGAGGCCCCCTTTTAACAGTCACATGGGCACATGGTATGCAGTATTGAGACCGAAACTCCTTAGCTTCTGAGACATCAGAGATCACGCAACGCCTGTGAGCAAGGCTGATTGGTCTGGGCTTTTGCTTAAAGATCATCTGCGTGTCCCCACGTTCTTACACCCTGTCTTTCTGGGGTTGAACCACTTCTTTTTCTGGAGAAATCTCGAAGCTCAACTGTCGACTCGAGATACTCTGGGGCATCGTTCACCGACAGCTTCACCAGCTCATCATGTCGTCAACGATAGCGGCTTTGGCGAGCGCGTCGCCAACCGCACCGATCAGGGCTCCTCCTCAGGCGGGTGTCCTGGAGGGAGTCAACCCAGTGCACTATGATGCAAAGAATCCGATCATTCTGTTCATCGTCCAAGTAAGTGTGTACACTGGTTCGGAGGCACATGTGGCAGCTTGTAATGAGATCGTACGATTGTATCAGTGTTGAGCGGGAGTCATGTGATTTTTGCCACGCGTACTCTTCCTGGTTCTTTTCATCGACAGCATGTATCGACTCAAGAAACTCCTTCCAGAAGGTGTTATCGAATATAGAGACGGCATACTAACTATGTATACTACAGGCTTCCATTATCATCATATTCTGTCGTGCTCTGAATTGGCCCCTATCTAAGATCCGCCAACCTCGTGTCATCTCAGAAATCATTGGCGGTATCATCCTAGGCCCGTCCGTCATGGGCCGTATCCCAGGCTTCAAAGACTCAATCTTCCCAGAAAAATCTATGACTAATCTCAATCTGGTCGCCAACTTGGGCCTCACGCTCTTTTTGTTCATTATTGGTCTTGAAGTGGACTTGCGTTTCCTGGTGGGCAACTGGAAAGTGGCACTGAACGTCGGTATTGCAAGCATGGCCATACCCTTTGGTCTAGGATGTGCCATTGCAGTGGGCCTATACAACGAGTTTAAGGATGAGCCCGGCATGGTTCATATCGACTTTCCTGTTTTCATGCTCTTCATCGGTGTGGCCATGGCCATCACAGTAAGTCTAAACTCGGATCATTATCCCATGATAGATTACTCACCTGTTTAGGCCTTTCCCGTGCTTTGCCGTATTCTTACCGAATTGAAGCTGCTTATGACTCCAGTCGGTGTCATTGTCCTAGCGGCTGGTGTTGGTAATGATGTAGTAGGTGTGTATAATCTCATTGTTCCTGATACTATTGAGCTTGATGCTAACTTTCCATCGCTAGGTTGGATCTTGCTTGCACTCTGTGTCGCTCTCGTCAATGCCGGATCTGGATTATCAGCACTTTGGGTGCTTTTGACATGTGCCGGATTTATGTTATTCCTTGTCTACGCAATCCGACCAGTATTCGTATATGTCTTACGCAGATCTGGTGCTTTACAGGATGGCCCCAGTCAAGGCATCATCAGTCTCACGCTCTTGATTGCGTTGGGGTCAGCATTCTTTACAGGTATCATCGGAGTTCATCCAATTTTTGGTGCATTCATGGCTGGCCTAATTTGCCCTCATGAGGGTGGATTTTCTATCAAAGTGGCTGAGAGGATCGAAGATCTGATTGGCGCCTTGTTCTTGCCTCTATACTTTACCCTTTCTGGACTGAACACCAATGTCGGTCTCCTCGACTCTGGCATCGTCTGGGCCTACGTTATCGGTGTCGTCCTGGTGGCGTTCTTCTCCAAGTTCATAAGCGCTACGCTCGCAGCTCGCGGCACAAAGATGTTATGGCGCGAATGCTTTGCCATTGGATCTCTGATGAGTTGCAAGGGCTTAGTCGAGCTGATTGTGCTGGTAAGTAACGAATGCTCTAATGTGCGGTGTATGGCAAAATACTGATTGCAATAGAACATCGGCTTGAATGCGAAAATTCTCAGCACGCGCACATTTACAATATTTGTCGTCATGGCTCTCGTCACCACGTTCATGTCGTCTCCCCTCACAATATTCTTTTACCCTGTGTGGTACCAGAAGAAGGTTGAATCTTGGCGCCGCGGTGAGATTGACTGGGATACCGGAAAGCCTTTGGATGGATCTGAGAGCATCAACGACGGCATCCATTATGAAAAACTAAAGACTGAAAGGGTTCGAAAGTTGATGATCTACCTACGTCTGGATAGCATGCCCAATTTGTTGGCTTTTACCTCGCTCTTTGGTGGAGAATTCCAAAAGACAGTAACCAAGGTCCATCCCTCGAAAGCCGCGATTCAGAACTCTGAAACCGAAGACCCATCAACAAACAATGGAACCAAGCGACCAGTTGAAGCTTATGGCCTACGTCTGCTCAATCTCACAGATCGTGGCTCTTCAGTCATGCAAGTGTCTGAAATAGAGTCTTATACTGCCTATGACCCCGTCGTCAACACATTCCGAACTTTCGGTAGACTGCATAACTTGGCCGTCAGTGGAGAGGTTCTCGTTGTCCCCGAATCATCTTTTGCTGAGACTCTCAGCACACGGGCTTCTGATTCTGATTTCCTCGTCCTCCCATGGAGCGAAACAGGTGGCATGAGTGAACAGGCCATCATCGAGGATAAGGGCACTAAGAACAAGCTAGCAGCTTCTTCTTACATCTCCTTTGTAAACTCGACACTGGAGCAATCTTCTATTCCTGTCGCGGTCCTAATCAATAAAAACTTTGGTGGAAGCAAAAACAAAGACATCAAGCATGGCCTAAGGCTCACTCGAAACTACAGCAGCGTGAGTCTCGCCAGTGCGCGTGACAAAGCCGTCACAGCCCCCATCGCCGACCGCAGCCACCACATCTTCCTCCCCTTCTTCGGCGGCGACGATGACCGCACCGCACTCCGCCTCGTCCTCCAACTCGCCGAAAACCCTCAAGTCACTGCGACAATCGTCCACTTTGATGTGGCAGATCTCGTTGTAGACAGCGCCTCAAACTCGACATCTACATCCACCGCCACCAAAGCCGGCGAAACAATCGTAACGACGACATCGCCCCCTCCGCGCGAGCGAGACGCAGCCTTCTTCGCGTCGCTCCGTGCTTCTCTCCCCGCTGACCTTGCAGAACGCGTGGTCTTTGAAACGTGCACGAGCACAAATCCCGTCAGCGATGTGATTGCGCGCGCCAGTATCGAAGTCGGGCAGGCGCCCAAGAATGCTGGTGATCTCGTTGTTCTGGGTCGGAATATCGGCAGGAATAGCGTCCTTGACAGACATGACGCAGATGAGATCCGGAGCCAAAACTCTGCTGCGAGTACGCTGGGAGTCTTGGCGGAAAAGGTGTGGCAGGGCAAGCTGAGCACTAGTGTATTGGTTGTTAAGGCTGGCGAGTGAAAGGGTTTGGAATGCATGTGCATAATATTATGGGAGTTACTTATTTTTGAGTTGTTATTAGCTTGGAACAATACACCATGAAGCTCAAACTCATCCATCCCATCTGGTTTTTTTTGGCAATATCACGTCAAAATAGGTCTTTACCACAGTACAGCTACGTGCCATGGAAATCATATGGTCTGTCTTTACTATTCGATATAATTGATCATTGCCACCATCCTGCCGCTGCACAACTAGTCAAGGATACTAACCATGAAGCCGTCACCATACCCATCTGAAGCCTAACACAATGTCGTTACTAAGCATTTTCCACACAGCGCACTACCAAGAGGTGTCGGTTTGAGAGTAGCGAGTTCGCACTGAGTTGAGAAAGGAACCAAAGGTGTCCCATGTACAGGTGTTTGGTTCCAAATGGCTTCTTTGCAGATGGCCCGCCCGCCTCGAAGAAGTGGCTAGTGGCTTACTGAAATAGCTGTTGTCACCACCTGGGCCTAAATCTCGATGCGTGAGCGAAGCTGGCTTCCAAGCTCGAGTGAAATATGACTGGCCACTGCTGTTACGATGTTCTTCGACATATTCGGAAAGTATTTCATATAAACGAACGAACGGGAATGTATTCTCATAAAAATCTTGAGTTTGCGGTTCGGTGTGTTCGCCAATAGCTCCAACGCTTCGACCCTTACTACCAGCCATTGCAGCAGATGCTAGAGTTTTAGCATACTCTCGCTGTCGAGCGGGACGTTGTCCATCGCGAAACCAGTTCAAAAGTTTCTCCTCTTCGTCAATGTGTACTGATAACAATACAGTAGGATCATGGGCGGTCGGCTTTGTGCCTGTAAAGAAGGGACCCCAAAAGTGCTGTTTCGTCGGTGGTTGCTGGTTCAATCCGTTTGCAATCTCATATTCTTGTGTTTGCCGTAGACCATCTGGGTCGCTGAACTGGAGAGCGGCAGCAGCAGCAGCTTTAGCCGTTGTTACCTCTGACCTAGAAATTTCAGAGACCGGAGTGACCGCAGATAGGCTCGCGTATGGTGGAGCGGTAGCGTTAAGATTTGAGACAATTCGGTGTGGATTAGCGACTGTAAGTCCAGGAGAACGGAACAAAGAGCGAGCCGAAGTTTGTATAGTTGCGAAATTCGGAATTGGGACACATCCTTGTGTCAGTGGCTTTGAGGGTTGTTCACTTAACTCAGCAAGCTTACTCCTAAGCTTCTGTCGATTGATAACATCTTCCGGAGATAGGGAGATAGGGTGCCGTTCAGGTAGATTATGGTATCTAGATGAGGTTACGAACCCACTCGCAGCCTCCTCGCCAAAGCCAACTTCATGGAGCGTTGGATGGGACAAGTGGTCCATTGTTCTCGTAGTGCGATTCAACTTCTCCATGCACTCTCCCTCTCTCTGTTTATACAGATTGGTTATCAGAACCATAGTGCCATTTTCGGAGACCACCTCTGAAGAGGCAGCTGGCTTGGAGGGAAACTCGTATCCAAAGTCCAAGGAGCCTGTCAGGTTCATGGTGTTTTCTCTGAATTTTGAATCGATGCTGCTTCCTATTTGGAAAGGTGTCCCAGATGCTACGAAAGGATCCTCTAAGTAGTCTCTCCTGAATGTTGTGTGAACTGTAGTTGAGGTTATTGGCTTGATTGCCGAGGGCAAACCAGAAACGCTGTTACCTGCATCGATAGCGAACTCACTAGCTGAACTGGAAATAGAAGAAGACGACACTATCCGATTTGTATCGGTCAAGGAAGCTCGGAACAAGGCCTCTTTCGGACGACCGTTTATCAGGATGAGCTTCTCGCGATTCTTGGCAGCAAGCTTGAAGTACTTCAAAGAGTTGTGGGATGTATCAAGCCCTCTCAATCGGTCTGATGCAAGAGAACCTTCGACTCTACCATGCAGATGGGCGTATCGGCCAATGTTGACCCATTGGAACGACAATGAGGACCATTGGTGAGCCGAGACGTCTCGATTTGGGTGACCAATGAAGACGACCTGGCCGTCAAATTCGCCCATTTGCTCGTGGAGTCGAATAGGGTCAGGAAGTTTTCCAAAGACCATTTCATAGTTGTGGCCGCAATCAGAACGCATCTTAGCAATTTCATTGTCATTAACGCTAAATCTGGGCTGAATACCCGGGCTTTCAAGAGCACCCAGCTGAACTTCTGACACTGTACAATACTCAGACGCCGGAGAGAGTCTACTTGGCATTGCCAATTGAAGCTGAGTTAGGCCGAACGGAGATGTAGTAAGAAAACCGTGGTCGTTAGGTGTTTCAAGAGACAAAGAGCTGCCTATAAGTCCAGTGACTGAAGCAGAATCGTTCACATCGATGTCTGTACTCTCACTCTCACCTAGATCGCTAGCCCTCATGGGACGCCAAGCTTTGTTTCCTTTCTTATTGCGATTGGGCTGTAGCTTGATGATCCCAGCTAAAGAGATTAGCTGATCACCTCCAGTCTCAACATCTTTCTGCTGGTATCGACGGGCCATGTCTGCAAATGTCTTCGATCCTGCGTACAGGCCAGTGGTGATATCTCCTACCGCTGGACGTATCTGCCGATCAAAAGGTGACGAGAACTGGAACGAAGGTGAACGAAAGGTGGGGGTTCTGTTATTGTATTGTTGGCTGTCTTCTCGATTGAGTTCGCTGTCGGCACGCGGTACGACTTGTATATGTGAGTGTGGAAGACTGCTACTCTGTCTGAGAATACCCGAGGGCAATCTGCCTTTCACGGCACGGGCAACAACAGGAGCACGGCGACCTAGAGTACAATCAGTGACTCAAGACGTTGGTAAGCAGCCAAGGGTGAGGAGAGGTAGGAGCACAGTCTGGAGGAGGTGAGTACTCACTGCGCCGGCCGCCACGACCCCTAGCTTTAGTCGCCAGCTTGTTGAATGTGATTGAGAAAATAACGAGAAAGAGAGGCGTACTCTGGCAATGAAGCGAAGTCTAATAAGAGCTATAACTTTGGGATTGGCGTGTTTGTGATATGTGGCTTGTCCATGAAAGGCACAGTGACGAGAAGAGATCAAGTGGCAGTAAATGGATCAGGAAGGTGCGATGAAGTGATGGTGAGGAGAGGAATGGTGAATTAACGAAAATAAGCATCTGATTACCACTTACCCCTCGCGTCTGTGATATTGTTTGGAAGCCGGTTTGTACACTGGTGCGCAATTTGATTTTTTTTTGCTCTTCTTTGCTCGATGCTTCACTCCATCGTTCGGTTGTTTCTGGATTAGACAAAACCATAGTGTCGTCAATCACCTTTGTATCGACAGTAGCACTCCTACACTATAAGGCGCAACTTGAAAAGACTTGACATACTGACCATGGTGTTGTCGCTCTGAAATCTCTCGAAGTATATATGACATCGTCACATGTTCAGATGCGACATTCGCAAGCAACTCGTCTAGAGATTTTGAGAGTCAAATGTGTTGCGCTTGTATCCATTCATTACCTACATTAACGCAAGTCTACTCGCACTCAACCTGTCCACTTTTCTTGCTCAGCAGCCCAGGCAACTGCATCCCACACATCGCCCACGATTTTCCGCGGACGATGTGCCGGTGTAGTTCCTTCCACATAGACACCTGTTTGAACTAGTACGCTAGCCCAATCAGTGCCATGAGGACTCTTGTAGTTGTTGCCCCCGGCTATATCGCTAGCAGGATTGTCGCCAACCATGTACACGCGCTTCAAATGGCCTAGTTTGCTGCCGTAGTTACCTAGCAAATTTTCTCGATGTGACATCAATCGCTTCTCAGCAAATTCGTAAGTGGGCTGGTATGGCTTGCCCATGACTACCTTCTGCAGTTGGACACCATCCGCCGCACCACCTGTGACGGCTGCCCAAATGCCTTCGAGAGCCTCGCGGAAGCCGCCCTGGCCCAGCCGGGGCAGATGGTACTTTGCAGCCCATAGGAGATCAGGGTTGGAGAAGTAGAGCGGTGGCTGTCCATCTTGCTGGTAGCCTTTGTTAGGCAGCGTTGCATCGCCGTTTTTTGACGAAAGCGTGCCCATCACACCACCTGAAGAGAGCATGACATCCTTTATGATCTGGGCATCCAGGCCCCAGTCACGGGGGTCGTTATAAACAAACACAGCATCAATCCGGAGAGACGTCTGCGGCGACGCGGGGTCAATGGGCGCTGGCAATGGGCGCGTGAAGGTCTTGTAGTATGGCAGCAGCTGCCGAGAAAAGGGCCAAACATCAGGGTACGCCGTCAGAATATCACCAGGCGTCACCACAGTCTTGAAGCTGCATACCGTCAGCGGGAGAGCCGATTTGGATATGCGGCTGTGTGCTGTCCCACCCATATGTCTCGGCGACCAGCCGGCACTTGTCCTCCTCGCCGCCCACCACCATGACAGTTTTATCCTTGTAATGGTCCATATCGGCAAAAGGTGTGTGGCTTTGTATAAACATGCTGCTGTCCATATCCACTCCCAGCTTCGCACTCAGATCCGCTACCCGCTGCGACTCATGCTTGCCGCCGCCATTGGTGAGCAAGATGAATGGAATGCGGTGGGACTGCAAATACGAGAGGGCCTTGTGTGCGCGTGGCAGCGCATCGGAGCTTCGCACAAGCACTCCGTCGATACTGACAGCCGTCAGTGGGGGTGGGGGTTGTCGAATAGCGTGGCCCTCTTACTCGAACGCGAACGCGAAATCGGGGACGCGAAGAGGGGAGG
Source organism: Mycocentrospora acerina (assembly GCA_022701365.1). Classification (NCBI taxonomy): domain Eukaryota; kingdom Fungi; phylum Ascomycota; class Dothideomycetes; order Pleosporales; genus Mycocentrospora; species Mycocentrospora acerina. The sequence continues at coordinate 62,214 of JAKUHH010000350.1, forward strand.
AGGCTGTAGTTTGGAGGGCGCGGCGGAACGGGATGCCGTAGCCCCTGCAACGGGACAGCCTTGTCATATGTTTCCAAGACGCCTGGGTAGCCATTATGTGTGATGCAAAAGTATGGGCTTAGAGTATGTCTTTGACAGCTTGGAAGATCGTAAACACGTCACGTGCTTCCGCGCCGTCGATCAGCTACCGCATTGATCCACCCCACTTTACTCGACACTACAAAGCATGATCAGAGTATAACAATAACCGCCACCAATATCTACATCTGCATGACCACAAGGGTGTCCCTAGATGGATCCGAGAACAATGCTAAGCAATACAGCCTCGTAGCGCATAACGCTGCACTCATCATCCAGCACACAAAGCGAAGGACGATAATCACCTTCCCCTGACGAGAACAATAGTAAGAAGTACGATGTGGAATGACAGCTCAACTCTAATGTACTTGCCCTTATATTCACAATGAACTTATAAAGTGTATAAATGTAGTGTATGTATCGCCCAAGTAAATTCCTCACAACCATCACATATCCATATTGCATTCACTGCACTATTCACTTTTCAATCCCAAATCTCCAACCAACCAACCAACAAACAAACAAACAAAATGGCCGGCATCATCCGTATTTCCACTCGCAATGTTCAAAAGGATTCAGTCCGCGTCCCCGCCTGCGTAGTGCAGAGGGATGCCGTTCCCGTTCCAGCCTGCACAGTACAGCGCTACTAGGTTGCTCTTCAAAGCGACCAGCAGCATGCGGATTATGCTCTAGTCGACCGCATGCTAAAGGACAGATGATCGTACGGACATGTATTCCGGGCCGGAAGCCCTCGCAAATAAAAATCTTCACTTCGTTATCAGCGCTTGCAAAAGCCTTATTTTTTTTTAAAAAAAAAAAAACATGAACGAGGATAAGGATAGTGTTGTCCGTCTGCCTGTACTGTGCCAATCTTGTCGAAGACAAAGACGACGACCACGACCACGACTAGCGACTAGCAACAGCATTCTCCTACCTCTGCTATATTCCTCAACCCACCGACTGACTGGCAATGTGAACTTGTTTTTTTCTTCTTCTCTTCAATCTTCCATTACCAAGCGGAACCCGCATTCTCGACTCATCCAACGATATTGCTCCATATGGGTTAGAGTCTGTGGGATCCTGGTCATTCTAGGAGGGAGATGAAAACAACAAAACGAATGGGTGGGATGAGGGGATAGAGCCTTTGTTTCACACACTTTGCACCTCTGCATGATTGTGTTATTTCAACATAGAAAAAAAGAGCGTCAGACGAATGTACATAGTGTTTCGGGGAGTTTTTTTTTTAAATACTATGTTGTTCTGTCTCGAATATAACATTGCTTGTTGAATCGATAACGTGGTGACTGATGAGTTTCGCGAGAGAAAATACAATCTAGCGGGTGATGAAATCTTTTTTACTCGGCAAAGCGATGTGATGTATTTGATTTATTGCTTGCATAAAATTACGAGAAGCCGCTGTCGTTTATCCGTCTTTCTGATTTTTTTTATTGTGACCAGATCTTCAGCAGAGAAGATATTCAATTTGAAAATAATAATAATAATTGTAGTGATGACCGTTGAGGGCTCTACAATATACCATCTGTAAATTTTCTTTTGCAAACTATAATAAATTGATCTATAAAATCTTCACATTTACACGGGACAGGATTGAGCTAAACTAATTAACAGTCGGTCTGACTGCTCCCTTTGCTTTGAATAGATTCTCGTTCTTGCATCAAAGCGGACGAACACTTTACAACATCACTGCTTTGGACATGAGCAATGACCATTAAAAACAACTATTAATATAAAGTACAACCCAATAATTTCCACTCGAACTAGAGCTAGATCTTGAACTAGAACCTTGTCACCATTCTCCTCCTCCATCTATCCTCATATCCACCAGCTCTCTTCTAAGAAACTAGAAAAGGAAAAATGAAAATAATGCTCCACTCTTACCTGGTTGTCTTTCCATTCGCCCAAGGCTGTACGTACATGTGAACGAACATGTGTGTGTATATATATATATGCAAATGTGAAGAGAACACGGAATCTTCCTTGTCGTCATTTCTTTACTTTACTTTACTTGGTTAATTTCTTGCAACATCCTTCTTGTCACCGTTACCACCACCACCACCACCACCAACACCTCATGAAGAGAAAAGTCAAAGTCAGAGTCAAAGTTTTAAAAAAGCTAAAGCATTACTACATAACCGTATATCTCGCGCCTCGCGCCTCACGCCTCACACGCGCCCGCCCGCCCGCCTGCTTCCACCTCCACCTCCACATGCGCGTCAAAAAAAGTGTTGAAACGTCCCATCCCCATACATGTATCAAAGCAGAGCAGAGCAGACCAAACCTATGCAAAAGAGAGAGAGGAAAAAAAAAAAAGAACTACAATAACAACAACGCACATACATACATACATACATACATGTACATGTACCATGGGCGTACATGCGAATGGAAAAAACAAAAAAGTCAAGACAACCGACCGACCGACCGACCGACTAGACAAATTCCCGTCATCGCCCTAACTCACTCACTCACTCACTCACCCACCCACCCATTCACTCACTCACTCATTCTCCTCTCCTACTCTCCTGTCTTCTCCTCTCATCACCCCTTATCCAGTCTCTACCCCCCTCGAATCCACAGCTTTGGGAAGAAATCTTTTTGGCCGCAAAAAAATTCCCACGTCAGCACAATACTAGACTAGACTAGACAACACAAAACCCCCGCAAGACGTGGACGCAGACGCAGACGTAGACGCAGACGCAGACGCAAAACGCCAAAATTAAAAAAAAAATAGAAGAACAAATCAAGAAAACAATGCAAACACAACAGACTACATACATCTAACCAACACTTTCCACGCCTGAGCGAAACTACACCCAAAAAACAAACAAACGATAAACGACTCCAAAGACAAGCCAAGAGGAAAAACTTACCGGCCTCTCATGCTCCGCGACCTCTTCTGTGCAGGGTGGTGATACGACGTCAGCCCATCTCCTGCATGGCCCTCATCATCATCGTGGTGGTGGTCGTCGTCATCGTCATCGTCGCCTTGCTCATCGTCAGATATTGACGCCGCGCCTTTATCTCGACGCGCCTCGCGAGACAATGTAGTAGTTTGAGATTTCCTGCGCGACGCGCTGCGCAGAGAGGCGGGCGTAATGTTTGGCGACGAGTCCTTGTCAGAGTCCGAAATGTCCATGGAGAAGGAGTTTTTGACGGGTGTAATGGGGCGTTTAAAAGGGCGTGTGCCCTTTTTGCCCTTGAGTGGCAGCGTGGGGCGTCGGAGAGCGGTGCGTAGGCGAGAGGTTGAGGCGGAGGCGGAGGCAGCGACGACGCCTCGCAGTGCGCCCTGCTTTGGTACCTTGTGCTGGAAAGTGACGGTGGTGAGGCGGGTAGACTTGAAAGCCACGCCGGCCTTTCGTTGCAGAGCAGACTTTGAGCGCCGGGAGCCCGGCAAAGGAACTGATCGCTTCATGGCACGGTTCTCACGCGACGCAATTTGACGCGAGTGTTCGACTGCTTCCCTCTCTGCCCTCTCGCGTGCAGCCTCGGACTGGGCGGATGCATTCTTCGCCTTTGTAGAGGCAGAATTCCCCATGTACGACTTGTGCCTCTTTGGTGAGCCATGATTGCTCTCCGATGTATCCCGACGGGAGCCTAGCATGTCTTGGATTTTGCGCTTGCTGCCAGCAATGAACGCAGAAGCCAAAGACCTCTCCTCGCTTACAACTGGCTTTTTCGGCTTGGGGCCCAAGACGCCACGGCAAGACTCTGTCCCGCAGCGACATATCTGTATGTTCTTCTGAGAGAATGGACTGGAAAAAGGGGTTAGAATGAATATTGCAAAAAAGAATAGACAGTATGCTGCTCGACTCACTCGAAATTGTAATCATAAGTCAGCTCTTCGCCAGTCATGACGCCTCGGGAGCCAGCGAATAGCGCCATGCGTGGCTCGCCACCAACCGTCCACTTGATCATCTCGCAATTGGGCTCGCACGAGTGGTTGACGAAGCGCGCAATTGTGCCGCGGGTGGCATCGATGATCATCTTGTTGTCGAAACTCATAAGATAGTAGCACTGGCACTGTTAGCTGGTGGACGGTTGGCAACGTACACGAGTCAAGCACGACTAACCTTGTCCTTTTTGTAAACGTATTTCATGCGCCTCTCGCATTCCTGCTGCGTGATGATTTCTCCAGCATACTCAACAATGATCTGGTGAGGTTCAAATGTTCTCATAGCTCGTACACCGTATCCGCGCTCTTCAGTCTCTAGGACTTCAACGCCATAGTCGTAACGGTTGCCCTTTGCACGGCGCTTGAGCTCTGCAAAAGGACGGTTTCCGCATTGCTCTGCCGTGAGCCTGCAATTTGTGCCGTCGCACTCGTATGCCATGATGCGGTTGTGGCACGACTCCCCGCACCCGTCTTCCGGATCACAGTAGCACTGTGACGAGTCTTGCTTGTCACGCTTCCACAGGGCGGATGCATCAGCGATGAAGCGGTCTGTAGCAACAATAGTTAGTGACTAGATGCATCAATTGGAATTCTTTTTTTGGCCTCACTTCTGTGCAACTTGACCCAACCGTCCACCTTGACCTTCCTGGGCAAGGGGCTGTAGGTGTCAAACGGTAGTTTGAAGTCGCGGAAGTTTTCCCTCGGATCTTCCGTCAAAAGGCGATCACCAGCAAACAAGGGGAGGGGAAGAAGACGATTCTCCGCACTCTTCTTGGACCTCTTCTTTGCGCGATTTTGACTCTCGGACAGACGGGGGTCGAAATCACGGTGCTGGCCGACGTAAAGACCCTGCCTCATCCAGGTCTTTGTCTTTGGCTTCAGGTACTCCTTGCGCTCTGGCGCCTCGCCCGAGTCATATCCATCCTCGTGCTTGGACGAAGTAGTGGCGGACAGGAGATGCGAGTCTGAAGCGCTTCTTCGCAGCGTCTTTTGCGCTTGCGTGCGGGAGCGCGATGCCGACGTGTGTGCAGAAGCGTCGCCCGCACCGGCAAGATTGCGCAGCGCCTCCTTGCGCAGGTCAGTTCCGCGCGTCGAGGTGCGGCGACGAGCAGCCTGGGCGGCCTCGGCAGCGATCTGGTCTCCGGCTGGGTCGCTGGCGACGGCGGCTGCTGCTGCCTCTGACTTGCGGCGCTGGATCTTGCGCTTAGGGGCAGGCGTGGCAACGTCGTTCTTGACGGCGGCCGCCAAGTCGCCGTGCACGACGTTCTTGTGGTGCTTTTCCAGGTACTTTGTGGGGGTGTGGATGGCGGTGCCGGCGAGGATCTGGACATTGTACGTCGTGACCGACTTGCGCGAGCTCCTGGCCGGTCGGCGGCTCTCGCTGGCGGACATGTCCGGTCCGGGGCGCGGGTCCTCGGACGCGAGCAGCACGGCAGGGTCGTCGTGCGCGTCGACGGACAGGTCCGTCTTGGCCGTCTCGGACAGGACGCTGGCGGCGTCGCCCAGGCTGGTGGGCGGCGTCGAAGTGGGCGGCGACGCGCTGGGCGTGCCGTGGGCGAGGGCGTGGGCGGGCTCCTGCGTCGGGCTGGCCAGGCGGGACCGCATCGACGACGTCGACGAGGGCGAGCGCGAGAGGCGGGCGGCAGCCATGGCGGCGGGCAGGCGGGCGGGCGGGCGCACAGGTCGTGCTCGCAGTGCCGTGGGCGAGGGCGAGGCAGTGGCGCGCAAAGGAGGTCCACGGCTTGACGGAGCCGGGCGAACACTGGCAATCTTCACGCGTGGCGATTGGCCGGGCCGCGCACAAGACGTCTCAGCGGGTCCGTCGCGCGTCGGCGAAGCAGGGCACACGCGTTGGCTGGCGACAGGATGCTGCCGGGGCGGGCGAGGGCGAGGGCGAGGGCAGCGAGGGTGGGTGAGGAGCGTGGGAGCAGCAATCGCGGTAAACACACCCCAGCTAGTCGGCCCAATCATCCCATCTCCACCACCCGTCGCCCTGCACTCTGCATTCGTCACGCTGCACTCGTCGCCCGTTGCTGTGCAAGCATCACTCTACACTCGCCATCCTGTCTGCACTCGTCACTCTACACTCATCACTCTGCACTCGTCACTCATCACCCACCACTCATCACCCACCACCCATCACCCACCGCCCATCACCCATCACTCATCACTCATCACTCATCACGTGGCACCCTTCCTCTTTACAGTAAAATGCAGCACGTCTAAATTATGACCATCTAAGCATGCTGGTCTAGCTCATCGAATCGTACAAGAACAAAAGCACCCGCGTGTCTACATTTCTCTATGCCGTACCACCACCACCACCGCTGTCCTCACCCCCCGTGTCGCGACGCCCTCTGCTGGCTGGGCCCTGGAAGCCCGCCGCGTTGCCCACGTCCTGCATTTCCAGCCCTCCCCCCTGCTGCTCCTCCGCCTCTGCCACGGGTGCTGTGCGCTTGCCTCGCCGCGGCCCAAACCGCTGGTCGCCCTCCTCGTACCTCTGCTTGAAATGCAGGTATGTGGGCGGCCGCGGCCGTTGCAGCACCGCGATCCAGTTCTTCAGGACGGACCCTTGGGTAAATGGCCGATGTCGGTCCTTTTTCAAAAACTTGTGTGAATTGAGGTACTCGCGCGTCGTCTCCCCCCGGCCCACCAGGAACAAGTGATATACGCCCAGACTGAACGGATATGTCCATCCAAGCAGCCCATATATGCACAGCGCAAACGGAACGCGCCACTCGCTGATGGCGTGCCCAAAAGACGCACTGTTGCGTGACCGCCAAATCAAAATATGTGCCAGACTAGCCCCCAGCAGGAACAGACCGAGCAGCGTAGTGCTGCACACAAAGACGAAAAAGTACCGGTAGTTGCGGCGCCCAACGCAATTGTTGAGCCAGACGCAGTGGTGGTCTTGCGTCTCGACGCAATTGTCGCACACGCGGCAGTGGTGGGCGCGCGGAGGGCGCCAAATGTTGCAACTTTTGCAGTACTTGGTCGGCACCTCCATGGCGGCATTAGTGCCCGTTGCCGACACGACCATGGTCCACTCTGTGGTGGGAGGGCCGACGTTGAGCGGGTCTTCATTAGGATTAGACGCAGAGAAAGGGTGTAGGTTTCGTGGGAGAATCTGCAGAGGTGTTAGTAAAAGGAGGCGATGAAATGATGAGACTTGAATCATCAACGATGCTGAAAATTGCAACATGAATGATTTTTTTTCAAAAAAAAAAAAGAGATTTGGTACACTTACGCCTGGGTCGGACACAGACGCGTGGAGAAACGAGGAGACGGACATTAGAAAGAGGTAAGCAAAGAGAATGGGTATCGAAGGGGAAACGTTGAGCCACAGCCAAGGCGCACTAGGGGGAGGTTAGCATAGATACAGGCCATGTAAAGGAGTGAGTAGAGTCAAGGAGCGACACGGGGACTACGCACGAAAAGGCAAAGAAGAGCGCGGCAGGCAGGACCATGAGAATGGCCGTGGCAATGTTGATGGGCTGGTCGCGCGTGTTTTGCAGGCGGCCGCCCCAGCAAAAGGCCGTGTTGCCGGCAAAGTACTGGTAGTTGCGGCCCAGGCCCTTGTTGTTGTTGTTGTTTTTGTTTTTGTTGCTGCTGCCGTGGTCGTTGGCGAGGCTGGTGCGGGCCAGGCGCGGCGACGAGGCGACCGAGGTCAGCTTCTCGTGGCCCTGGTGCGGGCGCATGTGGGTGGTGCGCCCGTCGCGGCTGGACAGCATGAAGCTGGAGCGGAAGGAGCGCGGCGACTTGCTGGGCGTGGGCAGCTTGGCGTCGTGGGCGTGGGCGTGGGCGCTGGCGAGGTCGAGGTGCTGGGGCCGCGGCGGGCGTTGCAGCGGCGTGACGCTCTCGCCGCGGCTGTGCACCGTCCCCGCGTTGGTGGGCGTGGTGTTGGCCGTGGCGCGGTCGGGCAGGTCGCGGTCGGTGACGTCGGTGCCGCGCGAGGGCGGCGGGTGGTCGAGCTCGTAGTGGGCGTCGAGGACGGGCGGGCTGCGGACCGTCTGCGTGGAGCCGATGCTCTGGCGGTGCGTCGTGGTGAGCCCGTCGGCCGAGGCCTCTGCGTACAGCGAGCTGTGGCCCAGCAGCGAGACGGGGCGCTGGTTGCGCTGCTGCTGCAGCCGCTGCGAGCTCATGGGGCGGAAGAAGCCATGCGCGGCCAGCGGGACGTGGGTGCGGCTCGCCGCCGTCGTGGGGCGGCTGCCGGCGACGCTGATGCCGCTCTGGACGCCGCGGCGCGAGCCCGTCGTCTGCGACCACCGCGTCTGGCTCGGCGCCTGGCTGCCCGAGTGCGCCGTCGCGACGGACGAGGGCCGCGAGGGCGGCAGGCCTGGCTCGCCCGCAGGCCCCGTGATGCCCAAGACGTGCGTCGTCATGGCCAGAGTGAGATGCTTGCCGTCGCCGTCGCGGGCATGGCCTGGGCGGGGCGGGTCGAGTCGGGTCGCGTCGGCGTCGGCGCGCGTCGTGTGCAGAGGAGCGTAGGGCGTCGGTGGGCGGACAGGCAGAGGGCGGTGGGCGATGGGCGATGGGTTGCGCGCAGCGGCGAGATGATCTCGTACCCTCGTACCCTTCCGAAAGGGGCGCGTGCTTTGACGTCTTCTCTTGCCTTGCCCTGGCAGCACCGCCCTCCCGCCTTGGGCCTAGCGCCCCGGCTGTTTCCGTTTCTTGTGTGAGCTGCTGTCCCTGCCTGTGTGCATGCTGACCTAAGCGCTGCTGCTGACCTAAGCGGCCAATGCTGCCCACTCGCCACGGCGTTCCAACCGCACCGTCTTCCCTGGCAACGCCTGCTGACCTAAGCACACATTCTTTCCTCTCCGCCCCTGCTTACCTAACCACATCACCGTTCCTTACGACGCCTGCTGACCTAACCACGCACTCTCGCCCAACCGCCGCTGCTTACCTAACCGCCCAACGCCCGGCATCCAACGTCCGCTCACACCATCGTCACTCGGCGTCGCAGCCAAATCCGCATCCCGCTCCCCGCCGCCCGACACCCACCACCAACACCACCACCACCTCCTCCAGCCCACCATGTCCGCCATGTTCGCCCGCTCTGCCCTCCGCGCCGCCCCCCGCATGCGCACCGTCGCCGTCCCCCGCCGCTTCGCCAGCACCGCCGGAATCGAGGAGCGAGCCGCCGGCAAGGAGGCCCTCAAGGCCGGAGCAAAGCGCGACCCCGAGCTCTACGTACGCCCGCGACACGCCCACCGCCCACACACTACCCCACGAGGCTAATTGGACCCGCAGGTGCTCTTCGCCATCATGAGCGGCATCTTTGGTCTTGCAGGCTGGCACTTTTGTAAGGCCCTCTCTTTCTGCGCCATATACCCGTGCTACTTTCTGGCAACACGCCAGCTCAATTCCATTCAATCCAATCCAATCCCACACTCTGTACTCACATCTCTTGCAGCCCGCTCCCCCACCAGCGCCTCCTCGGAGCGCACCGTCGCCAAGGCCCACGACAGCGAGCCCTGGAAGATGGGCAGCTCAAGCCCCTACCAGTACCACCCCGGCGGTGACACGAGCATCAAGAAGGACGCCCCTTCTGCCCTCAACGTCGTCATCATCCCCAACGTGACACTCCCCAAGGTACGTTTTTTATTGTATTTCCATCTCATCACGTTCAACAAAAGCCATGACTTTGGACAACCGCCTTTCTGACTCTCACCCAGGAGCTTCACGACACCTACAACAAGTGGGGCAAGGATGGATACTAAGAGGGGTTTCTTCCTCCTTGGTTATGCGCAGCACACATGTCCGTTGTCGCCCTTGCGCTCGTTCAAAACAGATGTCATACCACACACACACACACACACACACATACGCTCTCACACATTGCTGAATCTTTTTTTAAACCACCCACCCCCCTTGTCACAATACAGCCATCCTCGCTAGCTCTGGTAGATGAATCAATTATACATGCATGCGTGCATGTGCTTTGAGACGAAAGACATCTACATGTTCCTCCTCCACCATGACAGATACATACTGCTCGAATCAATCTGCTTGTGTGTTTCTAGCTTCTACGATTTATTTATTTTGACTTGATTTTTCTTTTTCTTTTTCTGAAATAAAAATAACCCCAAAATCATCATCATCGTCATCATCATCGTCAACATCAACAATAGCTCGTGGTTGTGATTCTAGCCATGAACCCCCCTCCCCCCTCCCTCCCAAAAAAAAATCTTACATCAATTTCTTCCATGCTCTCTCTAACCACACATGTATTCTCTTTCATCTAGTCGGCTTCTCACCACATGATTCATTCGTCCATCTGTCCGTCTGTCCGTCTATCCATCCATCCATCCATCCATGGGTATCTCTGTGTTATTTTTTTTTTAAAAAAAAACTTTTTTTCCAAAGTCTATTCCCCACGTCCCTATAACAACCAAACCTCAGAAAAAAGCTTTACTTTTTTATTTAAACAGCCTCTGGTAGCCTCCTCCGAATCTCCTCCACCATGCTGCTCCTATCCACCAGCACGCCATCCTTCTCGGGGTCATTCTCGTCCTTGATGCCCAGCACTTTAATCTTGACTTTTCCTTCCTTGAGCTCGTCTTCTCCCAGGATAATGGCAAGCGGCACACCCGCCGTCTCGGCCTGCTTAAACTGCTGCGGAAGCTTGGGCTTGAGCTTGTATGAGAATTCCGCCTTGATGCCCGCTGCCCACAGCTCCTGTGCCACTTGCATCCGCTCCGTCAGCATCCCTGTGAACCCCTTGCCGCCAAACGCCATGACAAAGGCATCCACGTCCTTTGCCCGCTGCGTTGATTGCCCCCGCGCCTTCATGATGCTGATGATGCGGTCGATTCCAAACGAGATGCCCACGCACGGAATCGGCTTGCCGCTGAACATGCCCACCAGCTTGTCGTACCGGCCTCCAGCTGCCACACTCCCTACGCCAATCTCTTGCTTTTGGCCTTGTCCTTTGGGCGCAGACCCTTCTGTCACCACTTCGTAGATGAGACCTGTGTAGTAGTCCAACCCTCTGGCCAACGAGAGATCAAACGAGACGTGCTCTCTTGCCCCAAAGGCATCGAGGTACGAAAATAGCAGTTCCATGTCCTTGACACCTTGAATCACATCTTCGGACTTCGAAAGCTCTTCGTCCGTCTTGAGGAACTCGATAATGTCATCGCCGCCCTTGCGCTGTACCCAGCCGCCAATCTTGTCGGCAATGTCTGCTGCCAATCCTTTGGTCTCCATCTCTGCCTTCACCTCAGCCCAGGGCAACTATAATCTGTCAGCACATGTCCGCGCAAACGGCTAAAAAAGAAAAGAAAAAAGCATTACCTTATCCAGCTTGTCCACAGCAGAGCTAATCGGCCGGATAAGCTCCTCCGACACACCGGCCGCCTTGAAAATTCCGTCCAGAATCTTGCGGTGGTTCATCTTGATCGTATACTGCTCCCAGCCCAGCGCCTCGAAGACATCCGTCACAATCTTCAACACCTCTGCATCCGGAATCATGGCGTCGTACGACCCCGCAATGTCAAAATCGCACTGGTAAAACTCCCTCATACGGCCCTTTGTCATGGCAGGCTGGTCCCGGCGGTACACTTTGGCAATCTGGTAGCGCTTGAAGCTCTGCACACTGGGGTTCATGGCGAGCCAACGCGCAAGTGGGACAGTCAAGTCATAGCGCAGCGAGCACAACTCTCCGCCTTGGTCTTGCAGGTCGTAAATCAGCTTCGAGTCCTCGCCGTATTTGCCGCTGAGAATCTCCTTGAGTTCGAAGACGGGTGTGTCGAGCGTCGTGGCGCCGTGGCGCTTGAAAACGGTCGTTACCTTTTCAAAAAGGCGGTCGCGGAGGGCGGCATCTTCGCCAGTCCCTGGTAGGAGGAGAAATGTCAGCGGAGGCGGTACAGTAGGGTTGGGGGCAAAAGAAACGCACAGTCGCGTGTGCCCTTGGGCACCTTCAGGTTGAAGTTCTTGCTGGCTTTGTCTTCTTTGCCCATGTCTTCATCAATGTCGTATGTTGTGGATTGGGTACAGAGCAGCCGACGGCTAGGGGGAAGACGGGCGAATTTGCCGGGTGCGAATGTGTGCTGGAGGACGCGGTGGAGGAGCGCGGGGCGGGCAAAGTGGGGTGAAAAGAGCCGCATGAGAGGAAAGTGACTCAACGGCAGGGACAAGCGCGTCACTTTGACCTCGCGCGCCAGTCCGTGCGCCTATTGCATCACATTTCAAGCATTGCCATCAGTCACACGAATAAATGTTGTTGTAGGTCTTGCATGAGTCAAAAGTCGATTCTCATCTAGGCCTCTCTACTATAGGCAGATCCTAGTTCTATCATCTGGGTATCAAGCACATGTTCACAACCAAGTCTCCCTGAACCTCAGCAAGTCTTTCTGTCCATAGCACTCAGCCACCACTGTCAGAACCATGTCAATGGTGACCCTAGTATTCAAATCGACCACAGGTGTGTCATGGTGAGACGTTGACATGTCCTCCAAGGATGGCAGTCCGGGTTGCACCAAGCGGTCGCCGAGTTGTGCAAGGAGACGTGCTCGGGCTTGTTCAAGGTCGCTGACCTCCACATTCGCATCACCATTGCTATCATCTTCAGACACTGACATCTCCATGTTAGAGTCACCAGCGTCAGCCGATGGGCACTCTTCTCCTTCTTCTGGCACCTCTTCTTCGTTTTCTTGTGCAGCTTCTCTCACCTCCTTAGGCTCTGTTTGCTTGCCGTCTTCAGCTGCGCCTTCATCATGGTAGCTCTCAAGTCGCCTTCCGTGATGCAGCTTACGGCTTAGCTGTCCTGCTTTTTGACCCAGATCCCTAATCCTGCTCATCTTCCAATGGTCCAGTGTGCCAATCTCTCCCACCATTGCCAACAAAGTCCAGATCCAACAACTCTTTTCGCTGGAGATGGTGTCGTATCGATCCATAGCATATGCACAGTATTCGAGTCCCCGATACAAAGCTTTCTCGTCGATTTGTGAGACCTGGCCGAGAGTCGGATATTCGCGATCGAGAATATGCAGCCACGAGTTTTTGTTTCTCGGGGGTTGTGCGTGGGTCGAGCGTTCAGAGCCTGACTGCCTTGCCTGTGTCGAGCCTTGGCAGAGGGCTTTGCTGTATGTGTTGCGAAGGGTATAGAACCGTCTGAGTAGCTGCTTGTAGCACTCCTCCTGTGCATCGAGATCGCAGTATTCCCTGTTTTGATCGTCGTCGTTGTCTGTCTCGGCTTCTCTGTCGACTGCGATCCAGGTGCCATCCTCATAAACTACTCCACCAGAGGTATGGAAGTTGGCAGTTTGATCATCGAGATCGTAGGCGTGTTCGGCAACTGGGGCTTTGAGCAAATCTGGGATCGTAGAAGCTTCTGATCTACCTCACAAATAAGCTACATTATCCATTCGTCAACGCGAGTTACGACAGCAGACGGGTCCGCAGGAGTGCTTACCTTACGCTGCGAAGATACGCCAGCGCTTCGCTCATAGACTCGTCCGACAACTGCGCGTCGTCATCATCGAGTCCTGGCAGCGTCGTCCGCATGCCGCAGTCTCTGGCTGGTCCAAAGCCGCGTGATCTGTCGTTGGTGTCGACCAAGTTGCGCCCAGCATTTGGCTGAGCGGTGTTTCTCGTCATTCGCGTGCGCTTACTTCCAGGCACTTGGTTCGTAGCAGGCACGCTGACATTGGCTGGCTCGTCGCGTTTTCGCTTGCCTTGTGTCGCGGGAGGCGCTGCAGCAGAGATGGACGCAAGAAAGTCGTCAGGTCGCTGTAGCTTGTTATAACTCCCGCCATCTTTCGTAACAGCAAGATTGATACCAGGGCTGGTCATTTTGGCGTAGTAATAGGAGGCTTTGAGTGTGAAGCTTGACTTGCCCAAGATGAAGCTAGACACCCCCGAACACTCCGCCGTGTCTTGGCGCGAGCGGCGAACACAACCACAACAGGCCAAACAAAGACCTCTCAATGTAGCTTTGAAGAATATACATTGAATCATACAACTACATAATATTCACTTCTCGTATTCTCATAATTCTCTAAACTCTCATCCTCATCCTTCCTTCCTTACTGGCCTTTCCTGACTGCCTCGTCCTTCTCCTTCTCTGGCTGGTACGGGTACTTGATGGTGAGACACCAGATATCCAAGTAGTCGCAGATAGTCCAGATGACGTCCACAATAAAGCTACCATGAACGCCCACAGCCAAGCCCAAGCACATGAAGACAAAGGCAACCTGGTAGACGTCGTTGCCCAGGGCACTTGGCCAGCCCACACCAATGTGCTCCTGCAACCACGGGCCGAGCGAGTCGACAACACCGTAGATCAATGGGTAGATGAGCACATTGCCTCTTGGGAAACGTGACTTTGTGAGATGTGAAATAATCATGCGGCCGACCGAGTAGGCGTTGATAAGGCCAGCGTAGAAGACGAACGGTACCAGATGGTGGTGCAGAATAACGGGTTGCAGGTACAGGTACGCAGGAATCAAGACCCAGGGGGCAGCAAATGTCAAAAGACCAAGAAGCGCTTGTCGCGATTTCTGACCACGTTCGTGTCGTGCCTTCATTACATTCAATGCACTTTACTCTCGTTAGTCCAAGTCTGACAAAACTTTAGCGAGAGCTTACCTGGAGACAGTGTTGAATGTCAGTACAACGGTGCCGTATACCATGTACCATTCCGTCCATGCCATGTTGTACACAATATCAGGAATGAAACTGAATTGCTGCAATCCGACGCTCTCGAGCAATGACCTATGCCAGAAACTACCGCCACCGAGAATGGCAGTTGAGGCGTAAACGATGCAAAGCGCAACAATGCCCTCTACGGGCCCGGATACAACACCGAGGGTCAGGGTGTGCGTGTGGTACTCGTCCCACGTTTGTACATAGAATGTCAAGAGCGCTTTATTCAAATTAGTTTGCAAGTTTATGCACCTCATGCCTTTCATCACTTACAAGCGAAAAGCATAAGAACTGTTTTCCATCCCTGGCCCAAGTTCAGCGTGGCAGCGAACAACAAGCATTCGAGCGTTGTGTTGACCGCATCGACTCCGTGGTCGAACAACTCGCCTAGAGGTCCGCTTTGATGTGTTCTCCGAGCCTGGCTGCCGTCGACAGCGTCAAAAGTTTGGTATAGAAATAATCCAATGGCCCAACTGGCATACACCCATCTCGGACAGTCTTGGTCAAGGGTAGGTGTATACCAGAGCATTGTCAGAAAATTGACAACGACGAAACCAAATCCAAGGAGCGTAATCTAGAACACGGTAAGAACCTGTACGTATGCTACTAAGGTGTGCGCAAAGGCTAGACGGTCGCAGCGCAATGCGCTGATGATTCTAGTGCGGGGGGACTCATGAAAACTCACAAGATTTGGCCTGCGACTGTTAGCACTACGTCCAGCGTCAAGAACAATACAAGACTTACGCCATCCACATTGGAAAGCAGTGAATCACCACATTGGTGTAGAATGGTTTGAGGACATATCGGGAGAGTAAACTGTGATCAACGCCTTGATACTTGTACTCCTTCAGCTTCGGCAGCTTGTCTTGTCGAATGTACACCATGGCTGTGGTCTCTTCCGCTGCGGCAAAATGAGCACCTTTGGAGTTTTTGCGTTGTGGTGTCTAGGATGGAAAGCAGACGATCGCTAGATTTATCGCAAGTTTGGCAAGAACTGGGTTTAGCTTGTGATTGTTGGCATGACGTATCGGTCTCAGCGGTCCAGCCACGCCGCGGGGCACGTCCTCCGAAAACTAAGAAGACATATTCAAGTGTCCTCACGCTTCTGACAGGTGATACATATGCCTAGCGATTGGATCCAGCCTATTATGGCATTCGGCGAAATTTATCCACCATTTATTGGTTTTCTGTTCCTTCACCAGATGGTCAAACGAACCTCACGAAAAGTGTCAGCAGATACATCTCATTCCGATGTCGGGCTAAACTGGGATAAAGCGTGATTTTAGCTTCAAAAATGATGACAGTGTGATCATGTGAATCCATTTGTATTCATTCTAGTTATCTTCGGCTTAGAGCTGGTGTCAGACCTCTTTGCGCAGAACATTAGAGGAATACTATCCTCGTCTCTCAGTCGCATGATACACTTCTCGTGTGTTCTTACAACCCTTCTCCATCCATGCTGTAATGTGTGTATATACCATCCTCGATGAAGAGGCTCAGGCAACGGGGCTCCATGGGCACGGCATGAGGATTCTGCTCTTCATAGTCTGAATGAGCGGTACCGTCTTGTGTACTGTCTCGCCCCAGCCTTCAATACCCCAGCTTTGTTCGCGGCGTATTTTACGTTCTTCCAAGTTGGCAAACTGCCAAAGATGATGCACTGTATTCAGGTCGCCAATCTGGACAAACCATGCACCCACGCCTTCCATGACCTCTCGACGCGCCTTCAAGCCACGTCGCCAGTGCGTCTCCCACTCGAGCAAATTTCCGGGGTGAAGAGTGTATGAGCGTAGCTCAAATATCCCGCCCAAATGACGTGGAGGGGTTGTTGGCCAGAAAGAGAACTCTTGCATCAACGACGTATTCTTAGCTTCAATCAACTTCTTGAGCTTGGAATTGAACGCGGGGAAGTCGGGGTGGGACTGGATGTTGTGTAGAGACTGGTGGTAACCCTCGTATCGCTGATACTCCCAGATGTGAACTATTTGTATGGTTTCGTAAGCCCAATACAAGCATGGAAATATGAACAGAGTAGGATCTTACCAAAGGTGTTGCAGTCACCAACTTCGGTCCTCCAGCTTCCCACAAGATGCACCTTGTTCTCAGGAATGGCTGCCATCTTCGGGTACCAGTTTCCTACAAGCTCTGTGTACTCGTCGATATTCTCTGGCTTGACAGTATGTAACACAATCGAGTGAACATACTTGCCACGAGCGAGTACTTGAGAGAAGCTGCGCTCCATATCCATGTCAAGCTCGCGACCCTCTGGCGTGCCGTAGATGAGTGAAGACAGCGCTCCGCCCTTTTTCTTGCCGCTTTCTTGCTCACGGGCACGGGCTTCCTCTGTGGAAACAGCGTTAGCAATTGTAGAACGCTCTTAAAAGCAATATTTCTGCGACAGATACACCATCTGATACAAACAAATATCAGTAGAACAAAACGCACTTTCTTGCTGCTCCTTTTCCTTCTGTGCAGTTATCAAGCCATCACGGAATGCCTGCTGCTTTTTGGTGAAGCTCGCAGCACTTTCAGGTGTGATATCGCCAAGCGCAGGCGGCCGGATTGAACTCTGCATAGCAGTGCCGGTGGCGAAGGCTCGTGAGCGGATAGCTGATGTCGCATGCCCCCCAGCGAGTGCACCGCGAACGCCGGCGTAGGCCTGGCGCGCGAGCATGATGGTGGTGATGGTAGAGGTGGCGGTGAATGTGGTCGTGGTCCGGAAGGTAGAAGGTGGTGGAAATATTGACTGGAAGTAATTGCGTGTCTTCACTGGAGGAAGTACCAACGAGGACGACGAGAGACGGGTGGTCTGTGGAGAGCTTCCCCTCATACAGCTCTCCCTGTCGACAACTAGCGCATTCGCCTGATCCTTGATATGCTGGGGAAGTGCACCCCACGCGAGGGCCAATTACATCATTGGGCACGGGTAGCCTAGCAAGATAAACCAGAACAGAGCACTTAGTTCCTGCATGTCAATGGCTACATTGGCGATTGTGCAGCGTGTAATTTTAGTCGGCCTATCTTATGCATTTGTTTATACACCCATAATCATACATGCGAACTCTCTCATTGCCGTTTCTCAGAGCTAGCGTTCTCGTCGTCCTCCCGAACTGTCCTCGTCTCTCCCGACGCGTAAATCAATTGGGAAAACGACGTTGGTATGTCATCTTCTGATCGATATATGCTATCGTAGTTCAAGCGGCGCCTCAACACCGCTTGCGCCTCCTTTAGGCTTGAAATATCGAAAGTCCACATTGCGCCGCCCAGAGCCATGATACCAATACTAGCGCAGTTCATGGTGGCCAAGTTTAGTGCCAGGAGAGCATCGTGGAAAGGACTGAAGTACTCGTGAGGATTGGTGTTTGGTTCGTAGAACTTGGGCTTGACTCGAAGATTGCGCCGCCAAACTGCCCGTCGCGTTATTGCAGTCGAGGCAAGAAGGCACGTGGCTCCGATGAAGTAGACCGACAACTGTCGCAACGACCGTGATGATGTGATGCGTGTGCCCTCGTATGCATCTGAGGCTGGAGGCTGGGATGAGCCATTGTTGGCTGATGTTGCTGATGGTCTACTCATTATTCGAGCATATGCAGCTCCCGATCAGCTTCTACAACCCTGTACAGCGGCGATGAACGTAATGAGAAGCGCAGTTTTAGCTTGTCATACTGCGCAGGGCAGGGTTGTTCTTGCAATTGTCGAGTGTTGTACGAGGAGGCCTGAACAATGATCTCCTGCCACAACTGGAAGCGTGATATGAAAATTGTCGCCGGAGAAAGGTCGGCCCGTCGACTACGTTAAACAGCATTCTACCTGCTGCACCACGATACGAATTGAATCAACAGAAGGTCCTTCAATAAACCAAACATAGTAAGCGTGATGGCTGACCGAAAAATGCACAACTTGGGACCATGCACAATGGGCCGGAACCATGGCAACGCTAACCCTCTTTGGTACCGTAGATTGTGGAACTAATTTACGTGTCTATTCAGATACCTCATTCCATTCCACACGTATAATCTCCATCCCGACACCACAAATTAGCACTCTTGCTTCTGAGCTTGTGACAGTCGTATGTAGGACGGCCACACTGGATACATCTGCAACATTCGTCTTCATTCTATTGACCCGCTTAATGGACAGCACGTCTTCAGTTCCACACGAAGGGTCTGTCTCTACAAGACGAGGGCAGACTTCCCAGACTCTGACCCATTCATCATTTCCTGATGTGACCATAAAGATGCGAGAGCCATGGCTCAGAATAGTACACGCAGTGATTGCGGAAGCGTGAGCGCCGTATACAAGTGTTGGTGGACACGCGTAGGGTATGTCTGATGTGGACGAGTGAGGCTGTGTGAGCAACAACGCTAAACTGCCATCGTCTCCACCGGACAATACAAGCGTACTACCATTCTCGAGCGTGTGTGAAATCATAGTTTTTGAAGAGCTCTGGTGAATCCTAGTGGGATACTGCCAACTCGGAGTGCAGTCTGAGGTGGCTAAGGAATATTGGGGGTTTTCAAGTGATGATGGCCATATGACAGCGTGACCATCCGTTCCAGCGGTTAGTATGCTAGTAGGTGAAAGGAACATGCATTGAGTGAGGCAAGACGTGAAGTATGTGCTCTGACCCAGCCTCCGCCACTTATTTCTAGAGGTGGAATCGTAATGGTAAACCTGATGCTTGTTAACACCAACAGCTATGTTGGAAGTAAAGGAGTTCATACCTTGATACTGGAGTCTGAGAACACCATCGCGATGTCATATCCAGTGCTGCGCTTCGTCACATCGAATGACATGATCCTCAGGTCTGAATGCTCGCTTTCTGGGAGATAAACAAACTCGCAGACAATGCCTATGTCCATAAATGACGGTAGGTTTCGGAACCTCCAGATGTAGAACTCTTCGCGACCGCCACTACTGAACAAGTACTTCCCATCCTCTGACCACTGCAGGTGATGGATCCCGGTGGTATGTCTTCGCAAAGTTTTCCGACAAATAAGATCTCCGTTGATGTACTGGAATATTTTGATGTCTGTGTCTTCAGCACCAGTTGCGATTAGTTGTTGCGTGTGCTCGTCGTTACTTCTTGGCGATGACACTGCAACTGCTTTGATCTCACGTCCATGCCCACCAGATCGAATGACATGATGCGCTAGTTTTGTCTGGGAACGTATATGCATGCTCGACGCTCTTGTCCAGACTAAAGTCCCTCCAAGCTCTCCCGACGAGTGCGGTTGAAAAGCCCAGCTTCTATGTGCACCTCCAGTCTCAACACCCATGATCTCCTCTTCGGCTGTGGCATCGTAGAGTACCCATTGCTTGCTTGAGAAACCGTGTACCATGACATGATTTTCATGGAAGTACAGACCTTCTACTTTAGGTCCAATAGGAAGTATGAGATTGTGCACAAGGTTGACGGTTTGCGTGGAGAAATTAATGAAACTAACAGCGAGAAATCCGTCCCGTCCCACTGAGAGCAGATGGCCAAGAGAAGAACCCTTGCTTGACGCAATCCAGGTAAGAGAGGTCACTGCTTCGTCGCCGTGAAGCTTATCAATGATTCTGAACAGTGAGGCAGTGTGGTATTTTTCGGATGCGTTCCCAGGAATAGTATATACTGCTACTGATCCGCGACGGAATCCAAGGCAAAGAAATCTGCCTTCAGACACTTCTATATGTGACATACTGGTGATTGTCGAGTCTTTCGCTAATCCTGATTTAGGTATAGTCATAATGCGAGAAACTTCTGGCCCATGTGCTGGTACAATATCCACATACAGGAGCTGCGCCTCCTTCTGCCCAGCCAGAGTGACGAGGAGGGCAGCTCCACGGTAACATGAGCTTGAAACATCAGCAACAAACATGTCTCCGACCTTTCCATTTGCTGTATGCAGCTTTGTCAAGACAGGATTAGCTTTGGAGTACGAGTAGATGTTGCCTCGAGAGCCAGCAATGAATGTGATGCCAAGCGAAGTTGCGCTAGAACACACTGAGTGCTCGGATAGATCTTCGAGTTCGTCAATCAAACTCGAGGTTGTTAGAACTCCCTGTTCACCAGAAATCGGGACAGAATTTAATTTTCCCAGAAGAACCTTTCCAGAGTTGGTAGTAAGTAAAAAAGATTCATCGTCAACGAAGCAATAGCCCCTGAAGACATCGGCTTTTCTCTTATGCGTATGTACAAGTCCTGCCGTTTGTTGAATAGGATTTGGCTCACGAGATCGGGCCAAGGATATTATATCTTCTACAGTATATGTGCCGATTTCCGCCTGCTCGTTCGGAAGCGAAGATATGAGTGGGTGGGACGTGATTTTGCTATCTGCGGCTCCACGAATTACCTGTTGTGGTATTGTCGTTTGAGAGATTATCGTTGTTGTCCAGATGTTCTTACCATTATGATGGGCGGCGCAGTCTATTTGTGAAAGCTTGTATGGCCAGGTTGATGTATTGCCTTCGTTCGAGGTGAGGCTCCATGTGCGTGTCGTCGCATCCTCTCCGGCCGACAAGAGACATATACTACCGTCAAATGTTGGCGACCTAACAAACCGAAGCATCCAGACGCGGGATGTATGACCCCATCCGATTGCAAGGCAATCAGAGCTCGCAGCTAGCTCTGCGTCAGTGTGCTCATTACCAAGGCCAGTGTGGCGTATTAATCCTGAATTCTCTTCTGCAAGATCTGGAATGGTTGTTTCCAAGACCACGTCAGAAACATCCCATATACGAATTGTACGATCGTCACTACAGCTAGCGATCACTCGTTTCAGACTTTGGCCAGGTCCCAGTTCAAGTTCTTCAGAGATCTGCACGCCGAAGACTGAACCTTCGTGGCCAAGAAAAACGCAATGGATACGAGATACCGGTTCCATACGATCTTCTTTACTCCAGGACCAGTACATGATTTCACCAAAAGCTGTACCAGCAGCAACGAGAATACGGTCCATAGAATCCCAGACTAAGTGAGCGGAGTACAAGATGGACCGAAGACTCGAAGTGAGTTCTGATATGGAGAGTGACAGAGATCTACACCTGAATGTCAAAAAGAATGCTCCCAAAAGCTGGGGTATGAGTTTACTGAGGCTTACTTGGAGGACATTTCATTTTCATCTTGACATTTTATGGTCAACTGTAAGAGTGCATTATGTGCCGTCACAGCAACGCACGCGCCTGTTCCATACTCTAGCACAGAATTCAAATTGTCTGGGCAAGGAGCGATGTCGAAAATCCAGTCAGAGGCTCTTGCAGTGTCGGACATACACACACGTGGAAGTACACGCTCGTTTTCATGGGGAGTGAGGCTGATCTCAAGAACACGGCAAAGCCGCCCTCCCCAAACAATGAGTCTGGTAATACCTTTGTCATCTTTAGAACATACAGATATCCCATGCACGGCCTGAGCCTTGAAAACGCGCTTCGACGATATGTAGAATGAGTCTTGGGCATGATAAAATCGCACAAAAGGTCCTTCTGCAGCGACTAGAAGCGTGCCACAGGAGGCCAACGCCGTCACTGGTACACGCGTGCATTCATGCTAATCAGATCAGCTCAGCGTCCAGTTTTTTTTGTGCAGAAAGAGCTGTTCACTCACTTGAAGGACTGATGACATTGGTGAGAGCTGCTGGGGCTTGTGGTGGAAAGTTGGTGTTGAGTCAGCCCCGCGCTTTGCTGAAACTGGCGGGGCAATGACGGAGGTCTGAGATTTAATCCATTTTGTCAAACATCACACGCGCCCGGCACCCGTCTTTTTGTGATAATCGTCACTGTCAAACAACCTCACCGCCAAATCACTCATATACAAATCTGCCAAATTCAAGATGTCGCTCGGCCCACCAGGCGCACAGCTCAGTGCGGAGCAAGCGGACAACTTCGAGGATGTGAGTCGCATCGCGAAACAAAAATTCTAGGAGACCTGACTGATGTTTTGCTAGATCGAAAAGCAATTCGCCGTCAAGGGTTAGCAACTACCCAAACTCGAATATGCAGTTGCTGACGTCAGGGAACAGTTGTACAGCACATGGAAACGTACTGGAACATCCTCGAGAAAGTACCAGGCACCAAGCTCCGCCTTACCAAGATGGACGACGAGATTTACGAACACTTCAAGAAGGAGTTCCCTGATTTTGATCCAAAAGCCACAATCAACGAGGACGAGATGAAGAGCAAGCAGGGCAAGGAGCGATGGCGCAACTTCATCATGACATACGAGAAGAAAGTGGAGGACTACAACTTTGGCGCGATGATTAGAGCGAGTCCAGACATTGAATACAGCCAGACTGGAACTATATTCGGAGTGCGCATGCAGTTTTACGCCATCGAAATCGTTCGGTAAGCTATGCAGATTGTTGAAGATGATAAACCCCTGACAACAATAATAGTAACCGCGAGGGCTTGAACGACTGGATTTACGAAAAGGCACGTGCCTAAGGAAAGAAAGAAAAAACCTTTGTCCAAACGACAATTTGAGGGAGCAGTCAGGTATGCAGATACAAAGATACAACTTTGGCCTGTGTCCTTTCGGTCTTGTCTCGCAATCTTGATCCAATCGTCTACGAAAATCAGCCATTCCATGTGCTCTGTCATCATTCCCCCTTCGGAAGGGCTGCCACATAGTAACGCTTGTTGGAACGGGTAGTAGCCCGCAGATGTCCACAAAGTGCGAAATACGGTATTCTTGTTCTTATTTTGGCTGTCATAGGTCACGAACAGCCATGTCAGCAAAGGAAAGGTCGTGTATTTAGCGAACAAGCTTGGAAATAATGATCTTCTTCGAGCTCTTCGACATGAATCTAGCGTGAAAAACTTGTTATCAATTTATGTCGTCGCTCAATGAAGAGACGGACGTTCTGACTATTGTTATTGGTGGCTGAGAACAATATCAAGACTTCACAAAGTAACCAGATGTAAGCAGGTCCTACACGACACTTACCGGAACAATTTTGTGGCTTCACGCTAGTCTGAACGTAGAAAATCCTTGCTTTCACTTCATTATGCTGTTCGAGTTTTTTATCGGTACAGTTTGGCCTCTGGACTGTTTTCTAAGACTCTATATCCAACACCACCAACATGGCGACCACTCCTGTGTCCAAGAATATCGAGAACTATGCCAAAGAAGCCATTCAAGTCGATAAAGATCAGAAATGTGTGCTGCACACAGGCTGGAGAGTACTATTCTGCTTCACTGCGAAGCAGCACATACCAGTGCTTTCTTTTGCCATTCTAAGTGCTTTCGTCGCCGCCGCTACATTACCTATTTTTTCAATCTTCTACGGTCTCATATTTGAAACATACTCGGACTTTGGTGCTGGTAGATTAGACAGAAATCAGCTCCTTGACGTAATATCGAAATATTGTCTGATACTGACCGGCATCGCCTCTCTCAACTGGATTGCGAACAGCATATACTTCTTCTTATTTCTCACATTTGGAGAATTACAAGCAAAGAATGCTAGAAAAAAGATATTTGGTGCCCTTATTCAAAAAGATATGGCATGGTACGATACAAGACAGAATGGCATTACCGCATACCTTCCAGTTGTACAGATGTGAGTGGATTCTCTACAAGAGGCAACCATGAATTTGCATTGTGTATTTGCTAATTACTCTAGGCATATTCGCGATCTTCAACTGACTTTGTCTGCACCAATTGGGGAGGCAGTACAGTGTATTGTTCAAAGTATAGGAGCTCTGGGTGTAGCATTTTACTACTCTTGGAGTCTCACACTTGTCGTCATCTGTACGACTCCACTCGTATATATTATTCAGGCCTTTCTATCTAGTCGGCTTTCAAACCGGGTTCACGAACAGACTGAACAGTTGCAAAGAGCACTGAAACACGTCACCAATGTGATAAAAAATATCGAATTAGTGAAATGCTTCAACGGCGAACAATACGAGTTGCAAAGCTATAGGACCGTTGTGGAACTTGCTGCTCTACTATATAATTATGTTGCCAATTTTAGGTCCCTGCAGATCGGCGTTATGCAATTTTTCACTCTCAGTGTATTCGTCCAGGGCTTTTGGTACGGTAGTCATCTTGTGAGCACAGGACAACGAGACGTTGGACAAATCGTCACTACTTTCTGGGCAGCGTTGATGGCGATTCAGGGGATCACAGGTTTCTTGCCTCAGCTCATCGTCCTACAGAAGGGTAAACTTGCAGCCGCTAAACTCCAGATGTTGCTAAAGCAGATCTCGAAGTACAATAGGCAGCAGGAGTTGCAAGGGGATAACAAACCCACACAATGTCTAGGCACGATAGAGTTTCAGAAGGTAAATTCCTTGTACGTCATTTGACTTCATTAGCTGAAAAAATAGGTGAATTTCTCTTACCCTACACGTCCAAACGAGATTGCAATTCGCGACATGTCTTTGAACTTTCCTGCTGGGCAGACCACATTCATTATCGGCAAAAGCGGATCTGGGAAGAGCACATTGGGTCAACTCCTCATTCGATTCTATCAGCCATCGTCTGGTTGCATCTTTCTAGATGGCATTCCACTCAACAATCTGGACGTTAAATGGCTACGACAGAATGTGACACTGGTAGAGCAACACAATGTGCTATTTAATGATACTATCCGCGAGAATATCACTCTGGCGAAGCAGAGTGGGAGTATGAGCTTCGAGGAAGTCAAAGATGCAGTCGACTTTGCGATGATGGGTCAAACCATTCAAGATCTTCCTCATGGCTTAGAAACCCAACTAGGCATGCATGGTGGTTCGCTGAGCGGTGGCCAGAGGCAAAGGATGGCACTGGCTCGTGCCAAAGTGCGGAATGCTGCAATTCTAGTTTTAGATGAATCGACAAGTGCTCTTGATTACATCACACGGGCCGCAATATTGCAATCCATACGAGAGTGGAGACAAGGGAAGACTACGATCATTATCACGCATGACATCTCGCAGATAACCAAGTCCGACTTCATCTACCTACTTGACAATGCTAAAGTTGTTCAACAAGGATATCGAAAAGAGCTTGAGAATAAACCCGGAGCTTTCCAAGCTTTCGTTGCCTTGCATGAAGACGACGATGAAGAAACCACCGACGAAGACTCGTTCAGGGATTCTGATACCGATAAGATTGATCCCGCAAATAAAGAGATGTGGGATGTTTATAATCCGCCAGATCGTCCACGCTCTGAGGTGTTATCTGGAGACTCGATACTACCATCCTTCCCCACTCAAGGACGTGGATCCTGGGCGGGAAGTATTGTGGGAGGAGTAGATCGAAGAACGGTAGTGGACAAACATAAAGAGAGAAAAAAGATACTTCCGCTCAAATCTCTTGATATTGAAGGGGTTTTAGGGACCTCTGAATGTTTGCCCATACCTGCTTTTGCCACTCTGGATTCGACAGATCAGGCCTCAAGGCCAGTATCAATGGCTTCGTATCAATCGTGTTTATCAAGAATACATTCAAAATATGATCGAGCTTCTACATCACAAGTAAGAGATGCTAAAATAACTTCCATGTCTTTCCCTCGACCACTCTCTGTCGCTGCTTCTCTCCCTGAGCTACCGGAACGCAAGAGTAAATCGTCCAGACAGCGAAGATTTCGCTCTCGGACAAAATCTCGGCACAGACGAAAGGAGTTGAAAGACTTGGGAGACTTGGGAGACTTGAAGGCCGTGGAATCTTCATCAAAATCACTTCCTCTTATAGAGATATTTAAATCAGTATGGCCCACGTTGAACTGGCACTCTCGTCTCACCCTCTTCGGAGCACTCCTAGCCGCACTCATTCACGCAGCTGCCACCCCAACTTTCGCCTGGGTTTTTGCTCAATTACTAAAAACATCCTACGAACCTGATCAGTTGAGAAGAGCGCTCAAATGGGCGGTTTCAATTCTTGGGATTGCCGTTGTGGATGGAATTGCTACCTACCTTGTGTTTTACCTCTTTGACGTTGTCGCACAATCGTGGACACTCTCGTTGAAAACGGAAGCTATGAAGCGCATACTCACCCAACCTCGGGAATTCTTCGACAGAGAGGATAACAGCCTATCGCGTCTTGCTGAAACCCTAGATCACTTCGCTGAAGAAGCGCGGAATCTACTTGGTCGGTTCGCAGGTATCGTTGTTGTGATGGTTTTCATGACTATCATTTCAATTGCCTGGAGCATGACTATTTGCTGGAAACTTGCAGTTGTTGCTTTGGCTATTGGGCCTCTCCTTTTCGCCATTACAAAGTCCTACAACATGGTCAGTGCCCATTGGGAGAGGCTTTCCAATGAAGCAGATGATAAAGTTGGTCAGCTGCTCCACGAGACCTTTGTCAACATACGGACAGTACGATGTCTTGTGCTCGAAGATATGTTTCGACGTAAGTTTGAGAAGGCTGTCAATACCGCAATCGGCGTCGGTGTGAAGCGAGCACTTTACTCTGGTTCCATATTCGGTCTCAACTTCTCCGGTGTACTCTTTGTCACTGTCCTACTACTCTGGTATGGTGCATATATTGTCTCTCGTGGCGAGTACGCCGTCTCAGCCATCACAGAGACATTCTTAACGCTCATTCTCAGCGTCAACTACGTCAACTGTATTGGAAATTACATCACACAGATCAACATATCTAGAGATGCTGGATCGCGTCTTCTCCGTCTCGCAAGACTGCCAGAGGTGTCTCCCGAGTTAACTGGAACCATCCGCATTGACTCAGCAGGAGATATAGTACTAAATAACGTCAATTTCGCATATCCAAGTCGTCGAGAGCACCCCGTTTTGCATGACGTTTCCTTCAGCATCCCCCGCGGAAGCTGCACTGCCATTGTCGGTTCCTCGGGTTCTGGAAAATCGACCATTGCTTCCCTCCTCCTCAAGCTCTATGAACCCGATTCTAGAATCCCCGACGTTTCCACTACGTCCAACCTCACAATCTCAACTCATGACATCAAAACCCTACACACTGCCACGCTCCGCTCTCACATGGCCATCGTATCCCAAACCCCCGTCATCTTCTCCAGCACAATCGCAGACAACATCGCCTACGGGCTATCCCCACCGTCGGCGCAGGCCTCCCCCGCGAGCATCAGAGCCGCAGCAGATGCCGCGGGGATAAGCGAGTTCATAGACAGCCTGCCTCATGGCTACCAGACGCTCATTGGCGAAGGCGGAACAAACCTCTCCGGTGGGCAAGCTCAACGAGTTGCCATCGCACGAGCTCTTATCAGGGACCCTGATATTCTTATTCTTGACGAGGCGACAAGCGCGCTGGACGTCGCGTCTGCGAGTGTGGTGCGCGAGACAATTCTGAGACTGGTGCGTGGTGGGAGGCAGGGAAAAGAAGACGATGGGGATGAAGAAGAGGTGTCTTCGTCACGGTCGAAATCGGGCGAGTTGTGGGGGGAGAAGGAGGTGGAGGCCGGGTTGGGGTGCGGCTTGTTGAGTGCTGCTGCGGGGATACAAAGAAGGAACATGACGGTTATAATTATCACGCATGCGCGGGATATGATGACGATTGCGGGGCAGATTATCATGTTGGATAAGGGACGGGTGGTAGAGACGGGTACATTTGGTGAGTTAAAGAGGAAGCGGGGTGGGGCTTTTTGGCGGTTGTTGAGATGGGACAAGGAGTAAACAAGTGACGGCGAGAGAAGTCATCATTCACAGTATTTTGCCTACAGCGACTCAACAATTTGTCTGCTTCGTGTGTTGATTAATGATTTGCTATCTTAATAGGGTTACTACAATGTCTTTTTTAGTGTTCTCGCATCGTTATGGGGATTTGCTTTTGTGTCTCGGATGATGATACCCAAGATACCGACGTTGACCACAAAGAAAAGAATGCTGGATGCCCATAACCCAGGCACGAAAGTGGAGTGGCCATTGAACTCGAGCTGGAAGCCTTGCTGTAGCCAGGCAACCTAATTATCGTTAGTTTCACTGAACTTTTAAACTGAGGATGACCACAAACCTGGCCAGCGATCCAGCACAGAAGCGCGGTTATGCCGATAGCTGGAGACCGCAGGAGTGTTGAATTAGGAAGATAGTAAGGCAGGAACATCATATACCAGAGGAAATACTAAATTCTTAGTCTAAACTGTAACACATGACGGGAAGGAAAACTCACCTGGCTCGTACAGACCTTGTTGAACGTGACAAACGCAAACGTCTGCGCCAACATTGTGC
The DNA here is from genome assembly GCA_022701365.1 of Mycocentrospora acerina. Lineage (NCBI taxonomy): Eukaryota > Fungi > Ascomycota > Dothideomycetes > Pleosporales > Mycocentrospora > Mycocentrospora acerina. The sequence goes on from JAKUHH010000350.1 coordinate 90,982, forward strand.
TCGAAAGATCTTTCTTAGCTAGTGCCAGTGGAATCATGACGGCGCTGAGGAGTAGCTGAGGAAGGAAGGCCAGGCGCTCGAGCTCGAATGATGGTGTAGCGGAATTTAGGTCAGACGTAGGAGATGAGTTGATATAGAGGAGTGTGTTGTAAGGCGAGAAGTTGTGCCTGTGGTCAATCCGAGTCAAGTGGTAGAAGTAGCTGTGCTCCAGGAAAGGCCAACCGTATCTGTGGTGGATATGAATGGCTGATTGAAGAGGGGAAGATGTGATATACATACATGAAGTACATGATGGCGTTCAACGCTGTAAAAGTGACGAGGCTGTAACCGGCTAATGCTATCCTTTGTGGGTTGAAAAATGCCAGGACCTGGCCCAACAGTGACACTGATGATATCGCTTTCACGTCCTTCTTTTTCTCGGTCTTGCTGCTATCGAGCCACCAAACGATCGACGCCGCATAGATGAACGGATAGATCTTGAAGTGCACCGCAAATCCCAGCAGAAATCCCGCAACTGCTATCTTCCTTGCTAGTACTGCCCAAAGTAGAGCCGTGACACAAACACCTAACAGTCCTTCGGAACTTCCCCTCGTACTAATCGTCGCGACCATAGGATTCAGCAGCCAGATGCTCGCAAATTTCAATGCACTCTCCTGTCCCATGCCCCTATATGTTCTCAAAATCCGGAACATCATCCAGCCAGCTACAACATCGCCTACTGCGAACAGGACTTTTCCAAAAGAGAACCAGAAGGGGCCAGACCATGTTGTTGGATAAATAAGCCAGGCGAGCAAGGGGGTGTAGCGGTAAGTATCCCGTGCGTAAGGTGATTGTCCGCGAGATATGAAGCGTGCGGCATCGGTGAAAACATAGTAGTCGATATCTGTGTATTTCATGGGGGAATGCGCATCTTGAAAGAGTCCATAGAACAGGAGAACAACCCGCAAGAGAATGGCAGCGGTAAAGACTGATTTAGGAGACTGGAAGAAGGAGAAGGAAGCCATGGATACAGTGGGCTTCACAAGCTCCCTTACTTGAAGTATCTCTGAGTGAAAAGACTGAACACGTGCTGAGAAAAGGCCTCAGGAGATGAAGACACGATGGACATGCATCGCAAGGCCAACTGCAACTAAGATCCAAACAAGCTAGCGTCCACGTGATCATCAAGTTGAACAGTCCATCTTGTTCGTTTCCCATCTCCCCTCCAAACACGCTCGTCAACGACCAAAACTCATGGGATCCAAACGAACAAGAGACGAAGCAATGGGGAATGAAAAGCCTGAGCAGGCTTTGTCGCCATTCGTGACCATGTTCGAAGGATTTCGAAAAGAGTTGGATGAGCATCACGATCGCCGCGAGAGGATTATCAAGGCTTCACGCGACATCACTGCGTCGAGCAAGAAGATGTACTGAACGCTGTCTTGATTGTTTCAACAACTGCTGACAGACGTACAGCATCTTCACACTGCAGAGGTTTGACTTTGAACAAAACGAATTTTGTTTCGTGTACTGACCTGGTCAGAGTGCGCTCTGTTGGCCAAAATCTTCCTCCGTTTGTGACCAAGAACAACGCACAATACTGGGAGACTATCGAAAAGCAGTACAAGAGCATTGCTGCCGACCTCCAGGGACTGAATGCGAACCGCTACTCGCACAACATCACAGGTGGCAACCAAGAGTTTATGGAGGCGCTGAGCTTCCAGTACTATCTGGAAACACAGTCTCTTATTTCTTATGATGAGGCAGCATCCCGGATTGCTGCTATGAGCGGTGAAGGAGGTGTTGTGCCACTTACGCCTGAAGACTACATATTGGGTATCTGCGACATGACGGGCGAGCTTATGCGATTTTCAGTCACATCAATGGCTACTCACGGTAAACTGCCATCTGGACGAGCAAAGCATAGCAAAGCAAGCACGCAGACGAAGGACCAGAACGAGCTCGACGACAAGATGGACATTGATGAACAGATACCTGCAGCGCAAGATACGCAGAAGCCGCGAACTGTTCTGGATGACCTGCGTGCTATTCGACTGCAACTCGAGATGTTCGAGGTGCCAGGAGGATCCAAGTTTGAGAAGGAGCTGGAGACGAAAAAGATGCCAGTAATGCGTGAGTGTGTGGACAAGGTGGAAAAGGCGCTCTATGGACTCACTGTACGAGGATCAGAGAGGCCCAAGGGCTGGATGCCCGACATGGGTGGGGATAGGCGGGCGGAGGTGGAGAGCTGCTGAGGCTGTTGTGCGAACGGGAGTTCTGTGGACTTTTTGTCCGTGCAAACATGGTGCATGAAAAGTACAGGGTTGCAGCATCACGGAAATGACAAGCAAGCCACTGCGTATATTACGCCTTTGACTCTTTGTGAGAAACTCGGCAACGGTGGTTCAGATGAGGGGTTGAGGCGCCGACTAATTATTTCTTGCACGCGCTGACTGCATGCAAAGGCTGTGGTGGTGGTCGGGCTCCTCATCCCACTTCCCACATGGTCTGAGCACCATGATTGATGGTTCATTGTGGGCGGGATTCCCACTTCACCCTCGTCATTGTCTGCTCGCATTTCCCCAACCACCGCGCGCCCGCGTCATGCACAAGACTCTTACCCTCTCTCCCGTGCTCATCCGAGCACACACAATGCGCACACCGTGAGCCTCCGCGTTGACGCACATGGACCGTTTTGGCGCCCCACGAAGCCAAAACCCAGCGTGCCGTGGCTCGCAAACACACGGCAGCACCGCCGCTTGATAGCGCAAGCGGCCAAACCCGCAGAGAAACAACCGCTCCCTCCCCAGACCCAGCACCCGCACCTGCACTCGAACCATCCGCAACCCCGCCCAGCCATGCGTCGAGGCGCGTTCCCGCCACGGCCTCAGCCCGACGCCGCCGCCATGCGCGCACCCACCCCGCCCAAGCGCAAGGCCTTTAACTGCATCGTCGACGACACGGCGCTGATCGCCGGCGTCAAGAAGAGCACCCGCGACGGCATCCGCAAGTGGGTGTCGCAGGGCGCCATCCGCCTCTTCGTCCCGCTGCACACGCTCGCCCAGCTGCAGCGCCTCAAGAGCGGCAGCGAGCGCGTCAACGCCGACGCCCGCGAGGCCGTCAAGTGGCTCGATGAAGTCACGTCCATGCCCGACGCCGACGCCGCCACGGCCGTCCAGCTCGAGGGCGCCGAGGAGGCGTACACGACGTGGGACGAGGTGGAGAAGCACCAGCTGCCCGAGACGCTGCTGTCCATGGACGACAGCGAGTCCGACGACAACGCCTATCACGACGACCTGGAGAGCTCCTTCACCGCGCTCGAGATCTCCGACGACACCTCGGTGAGCTCTACGCACAGCCTCGAGGACACGCCCAAGACGCCAGAGTCTCCGCAGTCGCAGTCGTTTGCTGTTGGAGGCATCAAGACGGCACACGCACATGCACGTGAAATCACACACAGCGACAAGGCTGCTGCGCTAGTCCTCCAGTCATCTGACCGCACTGCTCGCAACAGCAGCGAGCAACTCTCCCGCGACTGCCAGACGCCAAAGGGCACTGTGCCCGCCTATCTCCAACCCCTCTTCAACCATATCTTGTGGCGCATCCACAAGGAGTCGAATCCTGATGCAGCCCTTGGCTCTTTTATTCTCCTGACCAACGACCCCGCCAAACAGATCATCGCACAGAAGTTTGGCATCCGGGCCAAGCGCTTGGAGCAGCTCCGCGATGCTGTTGCCCGCGAAGATCGAGAGTTCAGGAACCACTTGACCATGTACAAGCTCGAAGCTGAAACAAGCGCCGCAAAGGCGAGCAGCAGCCCCGTTGCACCCAGACATGTAGATCCTCCCAAGCCCAGTCACGCCATTGAAGCCAAGTCCCAGCCCCAGCCCAATTCCGATGATGAGGATGTTGTGCTCTTCCAGCGCGCTCCCCGCGGTCCAGCAAAGACGGCCAACGATCAGCGCGTGCTGGACCCCAACGACTTTGGACGTGTTAACCAACACCAATCACCACGCGGTGGCCGCGGAGGACCTGCACCGTCGCGAGGATCGCCAGTGCGAGGCCGTGGCACCTTTGCAGCACGCGGGGCATATGTTGCTCCCACTCCGCCCACGCGTGCCCCACCAGCTCCGCGCTACGACCCCAACCAACCCATTGACCCCAACTCGTTTGCGCGCCCTGTCCCCCGCGCAAGTCCTGTCCGCGGCGGTGGCAGAAGGAAACTATGGGAACCGAATTAGACACGCGGACTGAAGAAGACGATAGTAGTAACGACGCATTGGCTTAGTTATCTCTTCACAGTTCACACTCGTCCCAAACGCAAGACTGCATAGGACCACATGGAGAGCTTGGTAGCAGATCAAGACGGCTTCTGGGTAAGAAAGGAGTGGGCAAGGGCGGCCATGGCTGATTCTCCTTGCCTGGTTGCACTGACAGCGAAACCTCTACTCTGCCAGCTGGCTAGCTCTTGTGATATTGGTCGTCGTTTACCATTACACCAGCATGAGCTCGATTATCATCAGGACGGATGGATTGAGACGTTTGACACGATTTCACTTGCTGACCAACATCTCAGATGCTGAGAGCATGTGTTGTCGACCTTTTCCTTTGTTTTTTTGCGCTTGCTTTGACTAAATTGCATACTTTTGCTGCGCTAGCGGAGGGGGCTTGCTGATTATGGGCTGGAAAGATGAAATTTTGTGCAGGTTTGTCTTTGTCTGCTGATGGCTTTGCAAGCGGAAGGAGGGTGGATGGATGGATGGATGGAGGAGTGGGTGGATGAGTTAATTGCTCGATTGTCAGGCATTGGTTTAACATACACATGTGGACGAGTACAAACATCAGGGTAGCAGCAACTGCAACATCAGCAACGTGTGTGTATTTTCTTGGGGGCATTTTGCTTTATTACAGTCACATTTCAGAAGCAGGTTGGACAATCATTACTCTGCCATGTCGCTCTTCATGTTCTCGACCACGGTGGTGAATTTATGTGGGGCGGCGCGGGGTTTAGCGGAGATAACCTGGAGAATTGTCCCTCACTTCTGCCCATAGACATCATCGACGCTTCCCACGCCACACGTCTTCGCAGCCAGCACCCGCGTCGCGCGCCATGGCCACCCCAAAGCCAACCCCCGCACACGCCATCTACCTCCCCGACGAGATCCTGCTCGAAATCCTGTCCTATGTCTCCAACTGGCCCGTCAAAGAGCGGCAACACACGCTGTCGCGCTTCTGCGCCGTCAACCGGTATGCATCCCCAAGCGCAACCCTCTCTCCCCACGCGCAATCCTTTCCCTACAACCCTTTCAACGCACAACCCTCGTCACGTGCAAAGAAACCAACACCCCACCCACAGACAATGGTACGACGTCGCGATCCGCCCGCTCTATTCTGCGCCCTACCTCGCCGGCGGCGCCTACGACCTCTTCGTGCGCACAATCTGCCCCTCTGTGCTTGCACACATTAAACCAACCGCGCTGTCCTCGCTCGTTGCGCACCTCGACCTCTCGCACATTGTGCACAACGGCAACAAATCCACGACGGCAAGGCTCCTCGGGCGCACCAAAACAACGCTCGAGACGTTTGTTGCGCCACAAGCCAGCTTCGCCATCAACTGCTGGGCCAGCCTGAGCAAGTGCGCAAGACTGCGCGTGCTGGACCTGACGCTCGTGTCGGAGATGATTTCATGGCAGAGCCTGGGCCAGACGCTGCGCCAGCTAGGGGGACTACGGGAGCTGTACCTCCCGCGGTGTTCGACCGACTACGAGCGCACGGGGGGAGGCGGCATGGCCATGAGCGTGCGGTGGCCGCCCACGCTCCAACACCTCAGCCTCTCTGGGAGCGTGAGCGGCAAATTCCTCTGGGACATGCTCCGCCAGGTGGACTCGTTCCCGCCCAGCCTGTCGAGCCTGAGCGTGCTGCATAGTCCGGCGCTGGACCACGTCGGCGTGCGCTCCCTCCTCTGCGGCCTGGGCCACACGCTCACCACCGTCGAGCTGCGCGACCTCAAAAACGTCAAACACGGCCGCTTCAACCCCGTCCTCGAATGGGTCCCCTCCCTCACCCGCCTCACCGTCGCCCTCGACTACATCGACTCCCGCTTCGGGCACATGCCGCCCGACTTCTCCCCCTCGCAGTGGGACCTCGCCCGCCCACTCCAGAGCCTCACCCTCGTCTCTTCAGGCGAAACAAGCATCGACCCCTCTCGCAGCTTCACCGCCGTAGACCTCTACGCCCTAATCGACGAGCGCTTCCTCGGCCGCCTGAGATATCTCAACGTCGCGCAGAGTTGCCAATGGGGCGGCAGTGGCATTGGAGGCGGTGGCGGCGCGGAACTCGAAGCCCTGGAGATGCTGCTGGTGGACGATTTGGACCGCGAGAACTGGACGGAGCGGAGGTGGCATTACCAGGGCGTGGATCCTAGGGGTGCAACTACATATGACGAGTGGCTGGAGACAAGGGCAGGGAGGAGAATGAGGGCCCGAATGCGGATTTTGCAGAATCGCTGACTACCATTCTGTCTCTCTTTCTTTTTCTCTCTCTTTCTCTCTCTCTCTCTGATCAAGATGATGATGACGATGACGATGACGATGATATTAATGACGACAATGATAACGACGATAACAACGATAGTAATGATAGTAATCACAATACAATGTAAAAGGGAAAGACACACAAAAAATTAAATTCTTTGGGAATGATTTGGCACGGCAAAAAAAGACACTCCTTGCTTCATTCCTTCCTCCCTCTTTCCTTTTTTTTTAAGTCTAATAATCATGGTCATTCTAGATGGAGGAAATTGAAAGAAAAGAAGTCTTTTTTTTTGGGCGCCAATAACCGCCACTACTACCAGTCGTCAATTCATTCATGTCATTCTCTTCTAGAAAATAATAAAAAAAAATCTTTCCAGCCCTCCCTCTCCTTTTCAAACAGTCTCGTCTAATCTAATCTAATCTAAGCACTGCCGTTGACTTTTTGCCCCTGAATAATGCCCCTGACACCGCCCTTTGCGCCCAGCTCGCGGAAAATGGCATTGATACTTAGATCAACACCAACATTGATCTGCACCTCGACCTTGCCGCCCTTTTGGATGCCGCGGATGGCTGCCTCGCTCAGCGTCTTGCCAACCTTCCACGTCTTCTCCCTCAGCTCGTCCTCCTCGTCCTCGCTATCGTCTTCATCCTCGCTGTCGTCGTCCTTGGATTCAGACTTGGGCTTGGGCTCGGGCTTGGTGACCTTGATGTGGCGGGATCCCTCGGCCAGCTTGATCAGCACGTCGCCACCTGCCTTGGGGGTCGAGATGGTGGCCGTTCGTCGCACGGGGAGCGGTGTCTCGGCGTCGATGATGGCGTGGAAGACGCCCGATGACTCGTCACCAGAAATGCACAGCACACCGACGGCGGTGGTGAGGTGAGGTGTCACGGTAACCATGGGGTGCGTGCTCTGCTCAATGTCCTCGACCTCAAACTCCTGGATGAGACTGGCCTGGATGGCGGCTCCGCGAACAGCCAACTCGGAGGGGTTGAGAGCGGTGGGGGTGGTCGAGGGTGCGAGCACGGCGGTGCTCTCGGGGAACGCAGAGCGGACTGCCGAGGCGACCTTGGGCGTGTGCGAGTTTCCGCCAGCGAGGATGATCTCAGAAATGTCGAGTGGGTCCAATTCGGCCTTTTCAACAGCGTGTGTGACAAGGCGGGTAAAGGCAGCGAAAAGCTTGTTGCCGAGCAGGTCGTACCGCGTGCGGTTGATGGTTGCTGTGTAGTCGATGCCTCCAATCAAGCTCTCGACGGAGAAGTTGGCAGATGTGCCTATCGAGAGGGCCTTCTTGACGGCCTCGCACTCGAGCTTCAGCTTGGCCAGCGATCGCTCGTTCTCGCGGGGGTCGGCAGCCGACTTGTTCTTCTTGACAAACTCCTTGGCAAAGTGGTCGATGAGCACCTGGTCGAGCTTGAAGCCGCTGACGTCGTAGTCGTGGACAGTAGCGAGAACCGTGTAGATGCCGCCGCGGGACGCAATGACGGAGATGTCAGAGCGAGTGCCACCCAAATCAGCAACGACGACAATCTTGTCAGTCAGCTGCGCACCAGGGCGGGCGTCGTAGGCAAGGACCGCGGCCGTGGGCTCGTTGATGAACTGCAGAACCTCAATGTCGGCCTTCTTGGCGGCGGCCTTGAGGGCATCCTTCTGCGCATCCGAGAAGTTTGTGGGGACCGTCACGACAGCGGCGTTGACGGTCTTGCCCAGGTAGTCGGACGCAGAGGAGCGCAGGCGCTTGAGGTGGCGTGTGGTGATTTCGTCAACGGTGACGGTGTTGGACTCGTCGGCCTCGGTGTCGCGAATGCGGAAAGCAACGCCCGTCTCGTGCTGGACGGGGTGGGCGGACTGGTGGCACGGCGAGGGGTCGATGGACTTGAATCTGGATGCTGTTAGCCATGGCGTTGAAGCGGTGCTATACCAAAGACATGATGACAAAATGTGTAACATGTACACAATACGTCAAGTACATGATGGCCAAATGTGTACCCTGTATACAAGTACACACTGCGCCAAATACACGTTGACAGAATGTGTACCATGTATACAAATGATGACAGAATGTGCAACATATACAAATGTACAAACTACCCAAAGGCATAACGTGCAATGGAAATCACCTACTCCTGGCCTAGAAAGTCTCGAAAGTAGGCGGCCGTGTTCTGGGGGTTGCGCACCAGCTGGCCCTTTGCCTGGCCGCCGTGCAGCTCCTCGCCGTCGACATAGGAGAGGATCGAGGGGATCTGGCGGTCGCCGTCCTCGTTGGCAATGACCTCTGCTTTGCCGTCCTGGGCCTGTCAGCGCGCGGGTTCCGAGGCGAGGTGGGGGAGGGGCGCCCTTACGCCCGTGGTGTAGGCAATGGAGCTGTACGAGTTGCCAAAGGAAATGCCAATGGCGACGCGCTGCGTGGGGTCGGCGGGCGCACTCATGTCTGCGGAGGGGATTCGTGTGGCTCGGGGGGTCGCGACTGGAGGCGAGGGGGGACGGTGGGTGCGAGGGAAGTCGCCCACCACGACCAATATTTTCGTCGCTGGACCCTGCCAAGCCGACTCGCATGTGGCGTCGAGTCTGCATGGCCTTCTCGACGCTCGACTGTGCAACACCAGCGCCAGCGCCTGCACAAACATAGACACCCCCACCACAATGGCTGCCACCCTCGCCGCCATCCTGCCCGGCGACGCAATTGCCCCCGCCGCCCTCCCCCAGGGCACCGGCAAGAAGAAGACGCTCACCCTGGGCCCCGGCCTGCGACACCTCCCGCCCAGCACCGTCGTCGCAACCGTCGCCGGCGCACTCGTCACCGACAGCAAGAAGAACGCCGCGCTTGTCGAGTACAACAGCGGCAGGGTATGTCTCCGCTCCCATTCGCTCTCTGCGCACCCATGCCCGTTCTCACACGCTCCCCGCAGTATCTGCCCTTCGCCGGCGATCTCGTCATAGCCACCGTGCAAGGCTCCGCCGCCGACAGCTTCAGCTGCCTCCTCACCCCCAACACGTCCCCCGCTACCCTCCCCCACCTTGCCTTTGAAGGCGCCACCAAGAAGACACGCCCCCAGCTCCCTCCACGCTCCCTCGTCTACTGCCGCGTCGCCAGCGCGGGCAAAGACTCGGCCCCAGAACTGACGTGCGTCGACCCCTCGACGGGAAAGAGCGAGGGCCTGGGTCCATTAAAGGGCGGCATGGTGTTTGACATTAGCTCCGGCATGGCGAGGAGGCTGCTGGCGCCAAAGGGCGACTTGGCGCTGCTGACCGCTCTGGGCGCAAAAGTCGGGTTTGAGCTTACGGTGGGGAGGAACGGGTTTGCGCATGTGGACGGAGGAAGTGTCAAGACTACGCTTGCGATTGGGCGCGCAATTCAGGACGTGGATCAGCGCGCGCTGGGCGAGACTGCCCAGAAGAAGCTTGCTGCCGATGTGTTGAAGAACTTGTGAGGCTTCACTCATTCATTCATCCCAACTACCGCAACCTACCTATCCACCCAGTCTGGACGATTCGACCCGAGAACCCTCTTTTTTGGGGGGATGGGCCAAAAGGAAAGGAACCTATCCATCCCGTCAGTAGGTCATGCACATGGCCTCTGTATGGAAAATTGTTCAGGATTTGTATTGTTTCCACTCGTGCGCATCCACCCCCATCCAACTATACCCCATCGTCTATCTATATTCAGGTCTCGGATCGATTGCTGCACTCCCTCGTCATCATCATCATCATCATCACCATCATCGACTATCAAACTTTTTCTCTTTCTCTCTCTCACTCTCTCCCTCTCCCCTTTACACACGGCATAAAATACTCGCAATACTACTACTACTCCACCTTACGGCACCACCCTCTGCGGGTCCCTAGGGAAGAGACTGCACATGCGGATATTGGGCAAGCCGAGCCAAAACTGCACAATGCGCTCGAGCCCGAATCCTCCTCCAGCATGCGGCGGGCACCCAAACTTGAAGCAGTCGACGTAGTCCTTTGTGCCTGCGCCGGTAGGGTCAATAGGCGGGTCGTGGCTGCGCATCTGCTTGGCCAGCAGCGCAGAGTCGTGGATGCGCTGGGCGCCCGAGCAAATCTCCTGGCCGCGCATAAACATGTCGTACGAGTTGGAGAGGTTGGCGTCGGCGGGCGAGGGCATCGTGTACGCGGGGCGAATGGCAAGCGGGAACTGGTCGAGCGTGTAAAAGTCCGAGTTGTATTTTTCGAGGACGAGGCGCCCCAGGTGCTTTTCTTGGGGTGTTCTGTCGTTGTGCATGTCAGTCAGTTGGGAAATGTTTCAAAAAAGAAAGAAAAAAGATTTATCCTCTCCTTGTTCAAGTCTTCTTCTTCTTCTTCCTCTTCTTCTTCATTTTTTTCGTCTTGTTTTGGGGTAAAGAGATTTCCACATACGTCAAGTCATCATAGTCACCCAGCTCCTCTCCAGCCTCGCGCAGCATCTTGATTCCCTCCTGGAAGGCGATTCTCGGCACTTTGCCCGACTCGGGGAGCTTAAACTCCTCAATGTGATACACGCCCCTCACCAGATCCGTCTCCTTTTTGTAGCGAGCATTGAGCTCCTTGAAGATGAACAGCATGAGATCCTCGAGCACGCCCATGACCTCGTGGTAGTTTTCCTGAAACTCCATTTCCAGATCAAGACCCGTAAACTCGGTCAAATGCCGCGCCGTGTTGGAGTTTTCGGCACGGAAGACGGGGCCAATCTCCATGACCTTTTGGAAGCGCGAGGCAATCAGCATCTGCTTGTAGAACTGCGGCGACTGCGCAAGGTAGGCGGGGCGGCCAAAGTACTTGAGTTCAAATACGTTGGCGCCACCCTCGGACGCGGCGCCGAGGATCTTGGGCGTGTGCACGAGGATGAAGCCCTTGCTGGACAAGAATTCCTGGAACAGTGCGCAAACACCACTCTTGATCACAAAGATGGACTGGTTGATCTTGGCCCTCAGGTCGAGCGTACGGTTGTTGAGCCGTGTGTTGAGGCTCACGAGCGGTCGCTCGCCGCCTTCCTCCTGCTTTTGCTCTTCCTCGACCGCAGTGTCGGTGGGGAGAGGCCTCTCGGCATCCTCAACCTGCAGCGGCAACGGCACCTCAGCCTTGGCCTCGATGAACAGCCTCTGCACGTGTATCTCAAAGTCCTTGATTGTGGCGCTCTTGATGGGCTCCTTGACACGCTTGACCAGTCCAGTGACGACAAGGGTGCTCTCGGTGCTGATGCCGCCGCAGAACTTGACCATCTGCTTGCTCAGCTTCTCACTGGCAGCAACGACGGCCTGTACTGTGTTGAGGTCCTGGCGCAGGTTCAGGAAGGCGAGCTTCGCTGACTGGACTCGCGCATTCTCGACCCAGCATCGGAAGGTGATTTCCTTGTCCTCGTTGGCGGCAGCATCGGCGAGGTTGGCACGGGGTGTGCCTGTGGGCTTGAAGTCGACGGATCCGCAGAGAGGCAGCTCGCCGTACGCGCCAGCAGACACGTCGGCAGCGTCAGCGGCCTCCTTCTTCTGGCGCTCGGCAAGTTCGCGAGCCTTGGTGGCCTCCTTCTTGGCTGCCTTCTCCTTCTCCTTCTGCGCCTTCTTGAGCGCGTTCTTTGTTGGCTGGGCGGGTTGGTCGGACTGCTCGGGCTGCTGGGGGGCGTCACCCGAGGCGGGGGCTACAGGAGCTGCGTCGGACATGGTGAGGCGTTGACGCAATTGACAGTGTGGTCGTGTGTGGTGTTTTGTGTTTTTACAGAGCGAGGTGGGGTGAGCTCTGAATCACCGCAGTCGACAGCCCCGCCTCGCCCGTTTAGCGGCGTCATCGCCAAGACGGTTTGGAACCTCGACTGAGCATATTTGACATTAACAATACTACTTCCAATGCTGCAAATCTCCGTTACCGTCTGCACGCCACGTCTAAGCCCGATGAAGGCTCCCGCCTGCCATGCAAAAAAAACGCCATGCGCCTGATCCCAATGCCCTATGCGCTGCCCATGCCATGAAATCAATATAATCACACCCCTTGCGCCGTTCCTACCCATGCTCCTTCACCAAGTCCGTTCCACTAAGAAAAAGACCGATTCGACAGCAAAATCCCTTAGGTAAACGAAGGTGCTCGGCTGGAATTGGTGGTACCGCCTTCCCAAAGCTTGACTGTCTTGAGCGTAGGATGCTTCGGCTCATGGCAGGAAAAGATGTTGACATGGTTGTCGTGCAGAGCTGCAGCAGCAATCATGAGACGATGGGGATGGAATGCAGTCGCTGATATTGGCGCCGATCGGTCGCGAAGAAAGCCCGAGTAGGGTTCGAAGCACGACACAGGCTGGCCGTTGTTGAGATTGAAGATCTTGATACGATGCTTCTGTGTTCCACTGTGACTGTCAGTATGTCATCCAGATTCTTGGGGTTTCCTAGCACTTACGTTGCAAAGACGGGCGCATGCTCATGGACACTGAGTGTACGTAGATGGTCAGTTGTGGCCTGTATGGTTCGCACACTCCGGTCCATTCGTATGTCCCACAGCTTGACCTCTCCACTGCGGCAGCCACTGACAAGTTCGCGTTGTCCGCCACGCTGCAGGTGGACGTTGGTCACCCATTGCTTGTGTTCTTTCCAGACCTTGACCATGGCACTCGCTGGTTTTTGACGCTGGTCGTAAACCCGCACAGCTCCGTCGCCAAACCCAGCAACAAACACATCTCCCTCGACTTGATCCGAGGTCAGGGAGGTAATGCATGATCCTGATCGTGCAGGAATATCCTGTTATTATTGTTAGCTTATATCCCACATCAAGATTTCAGCTTAGTAACTTACACTTGTGCATACTTCTGTCCCTGCGTTCCAAACACGAATAACCTTGACATCACCAGCGACGAGCACCAGGCCCCTGCCCTGTTGCCAGTCAAAAACAAGGCCCGCGTTCTTGTTACTTGGAACGAGATCCGTCAGGGCTCGGAAAGCAGTCACGAGTTCCGTCTTTGCTTTTGTGTCGTAATTGCGGAAAATCTTGATAACTCCGTCGGAGGACCCAATCATCAGCAAAGCCTGGTCGTCTTCGTTGATAAAACGAACGTCGGTAATCTTCGAATCCGCGGGGTTGCCGTTGGAGAAGCAATTGAGCCGGTTGACGGATTTCGAATAGTCAATAATATTGACAGTATCCCGGTTGTCAGTGACTACGAGATGATCTTCAAATTGATGGAAACACATCTTCATAGGCTGGCTGAGATTGTCAAAGTAACCACGAGGGACGTCCCATCGGTTCGACACGGCCACCTCCTTAAGGGGCTGCGTCTCAGCAATGATCTTGTCGTTGCGATTCCTCCGCCAGAGTCTACCGTTGTAGTCGGTGCTGCCGGGTTCATCGGCTTCCGTCGGTTTCATTTGTGGTTCACGGAAGTACTCCACTGACCATTCGAAGAAGACACTTTTGAGCGGTATCTCTGGCTTTTCACTCAGGTTCCTCGTCTTGAACCCCCTCGATTCCGGTTCCCCTTCAACGTGGTACTTTTCTGGCGTTTGAGGACGTGAGTCTGCACCGGAGCCTATCGAATCGTCGCCCTTGGCTCTCCCTGAACCTTTTTGGGGAGAATTGGTCGAGTCATGTCCAGCCCAAAGATTTTTCAGGGAAGCACCAACACTTGTCGATTTCCGAATGCCTCCAAAGAGTGATAGGTATCCCGACTCCTTTGTGGGTGTAGGTGGAGTTGTAGTCATCTGCTGGGTTGGCTTTTCTTCCTGTGCACGGCGGGTAGGACGAGGGGCGATGCTCTTTTTCAGGCTTTCATTAAACTGTGAATGAACAAATTTGGCAAGCGGGGAATCGAGGAGTGCGATCAGAATGTAATCCACGACAATTCCAGCGTCCATGGCGATCTCGGGATGAGGATCAACAGACATGACTAAAACCTCTTTCCAGATGGCAGAGTAGATGGTATTCTGCGAGCAAGAGTTTGGCGATGTAGGACCACCATCGCTTGTTGTCGGTCGCGACTTGACGTGTATACCATCGTTGTGTTTGTCTTCTGTTTGAATCGAAGAGTTGGGATTCGTCTCCTCTGTGAATTGCTCGAACGCGGCGACAACGAAGCGAGCCTTGTAACGCGCAATGAAAGTAGAGAAGAATATCAGCAGTTCTCTCCGTACCATACTGTTGCCATCCATGGTCATGACAAGCACCATGGATGCGATTGACTCTTCAATGTTGGCAACTTGAGCAGTGACATCTCGGATGCCTAGAAAGGACGTCAATGCATGCAGCATTGCGGCTCTGACCTCGGCGACTGGATCAATGACAAGCTCACACAACCGCTCATGTGCCATGCAGCGAATTCCCACCCACTTTGCGTCTTCGTAGTTGACCCACAGTTTGCTTAGGCAAAGAGACGACCACTGTCGCAGCAAAGGATTCTGCATGTCTTTCAGGTGGTCCAAGCAGCTCTCTACCAGCTCGGAACTCAACGACGCACGCTGTCCTTGGTTGTAGTCCTTGCAAAACATGGAGATGATAAAGGCACACATTGCTCGGTGCTCGCTAGCGTTTTGGATGGGAATGCCTGTGCCATGTCAGCTTTCTGGACGGATATCGTGTCAAGGACGAACAAACCTGAGTTGGGGTTGAATATGTTGATAAAGTATTGGTAGCCGTTGTCTTTGAGGAGATCCGCCTGGCAGGATTGGTCCACGGCTAGGATGCGAGCCCATATAAAGACCATGACAGGTTTGAGTTCATTTGCCTGCGATTGGAGGAGTTTTAGCACGTATGGAAAGATGCCAATGCTCAACGCGAGATTGACAGCCCATGGGCCATGATCAAGGAAACTCGACAAAAGGATGAGCGCACGAAGGCGATGGACCTGACTGAGGAGGACTTGCAGCACAATGGGCAGTTGCTCTGGTATCTTTTGTTCTACGGCGCCCTGGGTTAGGTAGACCTCAAAGGCGGTCAACTGCTCGGCAAAGAACTCGGAGTGCTTGTACTGGTACTCTTTTTCACCGCGAGCCTCGGCTTGAAGGTCGGGCAGCTGGGCCAAGATGAGCTCAACAGCAAGGTCCCAGCTCCGCCACAGCGGATGGTCATGTGTCTGGGGGATTTCAGGGTGGGAAATGGGATTGCAGTGGTACACGCGCATGATGCGTTGTGCTAGGAGGTAGTTGCGGAAGAGTGCAGCGACCATCAAATCTTGACGAAACAGCTTCTTAAACAGAGGCTTGGACAGGGAGTTCCAGGCAATCGTGTCCGTAATGGCAGTGAAGATCCAGTTCAGCTCGCCAATGGGCGTCCTGCGCTCAGAGACTTTGCCGGGGATATTGTGAGCGTCTCGCAGGCCTACTTTGCTTGGGAGGGGATTTTGCAGAATGAAGAAGCGCACGGCCATGGTGATGGGGTCCGTCAGACAAGCCGTGAAGATGTCTGCAGGCAATTCGGGGTTTGTGGGCAGAGACTCTTTTTCCCTGCAAGCCGCCAGATGGATGCAGTCGCTGAAATCGACATACTCGACATTGGCGTCCCGTCGTCGGGCCTCCTCAAACTCGGTCTGATGCTTCTCGGCAAACCTGTTGAAGTTGCTGATGATGATGCCAGCGTCGGAGCAGTCGTAGACGAACAGACTGGGGGCGCCAATCCAACTCTGCAGATCGTAGAGCGACAGGGGTATGTACTGGGTGTAGTTGCGGTTGAAGACCCATATTTCACCCGAGGACGTCGGTTTGGGGACGCCGTGGCCGTTGTAGTGGAAGAGGACTCGCTCGTTGCGGGCATTGCGGCGCAGCGTGGATGTGTATTTTCTGGTTTCCTCGGTGGTTGGGTCGAGCAGGAGCTTGTATCGTGTTCGCATGCTCAGCTGCTCGTATTGCGTCTGCAGGGCCTTGCCAATCTGGTTCATGGGAGTGTGCCCCGGCGTCTGGGATGTGACGGTCGGGTCGATCCAGCACTCTTCCTTGGCGCATGGGTTTGTTTTGATGACGTCGGGCGGGTCGACGCCAATGTTCAGGCACATGGCGAGGACGGCAGAGACGGTCTTGAGCCGGTCGCGCATGCGCCACTCCTGGATGGGGAAGGCGCTGGCCTCGCTCTTGGGGTGACCGCCCGTCTCGTGCTTCTTGTCTGTGTAGTACATGAAGAAGTTCTGTCGCAAGCGGTCAGTCTCGTGCGTGGGCAGCCTAGCGACTGGAGCGCTCAACGCACCGAAGTCAGCATGTTGCTGTACTCCTCCGAGTTCAGCTGGTCGTCCCAGCCGTGGCGTATCTTGAAGTGGCCGTCGGTGCTGGCCTCGTCGGTGCTCGCGGGCGAGGGCGCGTGGTGGCGCGGCCCAAAGTCGCTCCTGGCGCGGGCAAGGCTTGGGCGTGCAGAGGACATGCTGGCCGAGGAGGGGTGCGTGGGCGGCTGGGGCCTGGCGGCGCTGGCGTTGGTGGGCGTGGTGTGGGTGGTGGGCGTGGATGGAGTGGTGTGAGTGGTGTGAGCGGTGGGAGCGGCGGCGGGGGGCGGGGGCTGCGAGTCGTCCATGGCGGGAGCAGCAGGAGCAGCAGGAGCAGCAGCAGCTGGGGGCGGGACGGGGGCGTGAGAGGCGAGGGGGTTTGGCAGCGGCGCGTTGCTGGCGTTTGCGCTTCTCATGTTGAGCTGGGACGGGAGCGAGGAAAGCCAGTGCTCCCGGCAGCGCCCATGTCGAGGTGTTATAGAGGGCGGGGGCTGTAGAGGGCGATGAGCTGGCGGCGAGAGGCGCGGTGAGCAAAAGGGCAGCTGTAGCAGCAGCAGCAGTGGCAGGCGTGGTCGCAGCAGCAGCGGCAGAATCCCTCCACACCGGCACCAGACCAGCTTCGCGAGCTGGCCGCCTAGCCGCAACGGGCGCGGTCAGCAAGCTGGCGCGCGGGGCACGTGATGTGTATCCCAGCACGAGGCCATGGATGCGGATGTGTCGTTGGGCACGTGACGTTGACTGTGTATGCGGTTGTGTGTGCCAGCGCGCACGTGACACACCCCCAGCACAAGGCCATGCATGCCATTGCACGTATCAGCGGGCACGTGACATATCCCCAGCACAAGGATGCACTGCACGTGTCAGCATTCACGTGACGCCCACCCCCCAGCACAAGGCCATGTATGCACTGCATGTGTCAGCGGCCTGCAGCCAATGGGCGGCGCAACGGGCGAGCACCGCCGTCAACGGTGAGAGTTAAGGGGTGCGCGCGGCGAAAGGGCAGGCGGGTCGACAGTCGAACCCGACTCCCACACGCGTCTGCCCTGGCTCCAAGCTCCACGCCTCCACGCCCGGCCCACGACATGCCCCGTCCCGTGTGAAGCTGTCAACGTCTGAACCGCCGCCTCGCCCGCTGCTCTGCTCGCTGCCCATCCCGCCCACGCCCTCGCCCTCGCCCTCCTCGCCGTCTCCGTTGCGCGCATGCGTGCTTGAGCCGCCGCCATGTCCTTCCTCTTCGGCAAGAAGAACAAGCAGCCGTCCAGCGCCCTGCCGCCTGCCGTGCGCGGCATCTCGTCGTCCAACGGCCAGGACGCGCCGCCAGCCTCGCTCAATGGCGCCCTGCGCGACGCCGACAAGACTCGCCCCGGCCCCCAGGCCCCGCCCGTCCAGCAGCCCTCGCAGCCGCCGTCGCAGCCGCCGTCGCAGACACCCACGCCCGGCGGGAGCGTCAACACCTCGCTCAGTTCGCTGCAGGCGCCCGCCAGCCAGACGCCGCCCGAGCCCAAGGTGTCGCGCGAGCGGCCAGATGCCAGCATCCAGCCACACAATGCGCCCCAGACGGCCAGGATCGCCGGCGCCCCCCAAGACTCGCCCTATCCCTGGTCCTCACGCCGCCTCAACTTCACCGGAGGCAACCCGTTCCCCCGCTACGGCGCCGCCATCAACGCAACCGCCTCCAAGGATGGCACCATCTACCTCATGGGCGGCTTGGTCGGCGGCGCAACCGTCAAGGGCGACCTCTGGCTGACCGAGATGGGCAACGGCAGCATGGCCTGCTACCCCATCTCCACCACCGGCGACGGTCCCGGGCCCCGTGTCGGCCATGCCAGTCTGCTCGTCGGCAACGCCTTCATCGTCTTTGGCGGCGACACCAAGCTGGCCGACAACGACGACCTCGACGACACGCTGTACCTCTTAAACACCTGTGAGTTGCTTGCCTGTCCGCTGCAACACCCACTCCCACTCCCACTCCCTCTCCCTCTCTCCCTCTCCCCTCTACCTGCTGGCCTGACACGATGCAGCAACAAAGCACTGGTCGCGAGCACTGCCGCAGGGCCCCCGGCCAACCGGGCGTTATGGACACACACTGAACATCCTGGGCTCCAAAATCTACATCTTTGGTGGCCAGGTCGAGGGCTTCTTCTTCAACGACCTGGTCGCCTTTGACCTAAACTCGCTGCAGTCGTCAGCGAGCCGCTGGGAGGTCCTGCTCCCAAACACAAAGGACCGCGCTTCTCCCCATGGCAGCTCGCCGCCAGCCCGTACCAACCACTCCGTCATCACGTGGAATGACAAGTTGTATCTGTATGCACACACCCTCCTTCATCTGCGCCGCTTGCTCCGCTAACATCACCTCTAGCTTTGGCGGCACCGACGGCGTTACCTGGTTCAACGATGTCTGGACCTACGAGCCACGCTCCAACACCTGGACTGAGCTTGACTGCATTGGATACATCCCAGTCGCCCGCGAGGGCCATTCTGCCGCACTAGTAAACGACACCATGTACATCTTTGGCGGCCGCACACAGGACGGAGTCGACCTGGGGGATCTGGCCGCCTTCCGCATATCGTCACGGCGATGGTACATGTTCCAAAACATGGGACACTCTCCCTCGGCACGGTCAGGCCACAGCATGACTGCATTTGGAAAACACATTGTGGTCCTGGCTGGCGAGCCAAGCTCTTCTGTCAGCGACAGGAACGAACTGAGCATGGCCTATATTCTCGATACCTCCAAGATCAGATACCCGCCAAACGAGAGTGCACTACCCCAGCAAGCAATCAATCTGCC
This sequence comes from Mycocentrospora acerina, assembly GCA_022701365.1. Lineage (NCBI taxonomy): Eukaryota > Fungi > Ascomycota > Dothideomycetes > Pleosporales > Mycocentrospora > Mycocentrospora acerina. The sequence continues at coordinate 110,436 of JAKUHH010000350.1, forward strand.
GCAGAAGCCGATTGGAGCAGAGAGAAACAATAGCACCCAAGGTAGAGCAGGTTCGGCCCCAGGCCGCGAGAGCATGGTGTCCGCACCCCCGCAATTCCGGGCCCCGGACGCAGCACCCAATGGTGTGGGGGGTGCGCCTGGATCGCGACTGCCTCGTGCAGCTGGGCAAGTCCCATCAGGCCCTCCGCAGTTCCAACAGCCTCCCCAGCCAAGGCCTAATGACGCCGGCGCACAAGTCGTGACTAACCCACGGACCAAGACTCCGACCAAAGGAGAACGCGCATTTGGGCCGCACGTTGACACTGGGGCTGCAGCTTCACTCAACAGAGGCAACCTGTCACCAACAACACGAGACGCTCCCTCCACTGTCGACATGCACCGAAAAGCCTCTGATGCAGTCAGTCCCATTGCACTAAAACAGTCAATGGAAACGTCGCGATCAGGCAGCATAGCATCGAGAACCACGTCAAGGTCACATCGGCAACAGCTTTCGCAAGAAAGTGTCGAGCAGATAGCCCCTAGAAGATCAAATGAAGCCCAACACCAGCCTGCCGCGAGTCGCGAACTAGAACCACAAACCATGGCGAGATCTATCCCCATGTCGCCCGTAATCGACCAACGGAATAACGAATTGGCCCAGGAACTCGAGATTGTCAAGGGCCGCAATGCATGGTACGCATCAGAACTTGCCCTCGCCCGTAAAGCAGGGTATAATCCCGGACCTTCTTCAAGCCCCGTCTTTGATGAGCGTTCAGTCGAGTCATTTCGTGACGAGGACAGACCCTTGCTGGAGGCTCTTCTTAAGATGAAAACCGAACTCGAGCGTGTGCAGGCATCAATCAAATCTCAGGGCAACGAAGCTGCCAAAAAGATTGCAGACGTCGAAAGGCAGCGAGATTCTGCTGTCAGTGAGGCCATATACGCAAAGACTAAGCTGGCCGCGCATGGCGGTGGCAGTCAAGGCGGAACCCCTCTGTTGGATGGAGCTCGAAGTACCGGTACTCCCGACATGGATCGTCTAAACGACGTCAACCGCCGTTTGGCTGCGTCGTTGGCCTCACAAAGCGATCTATCTGCAAAGGTAGAGAGATTGACACAGGAAATACAGTCGGAACGAAAAGCAAAACAGCTGGCCGAGGAGACGGCAGAAGCCGCCCAGAGCCGTGTACAAGAGTTGGATTCCACCCGACAAAAGGCGTCCGCTGAGTTTGAAAGCTTGCGTGCCGAGTTGCACGAAGCTGAACGCGTGGCTAGGGAAGTCTCTGCCAGCGCAGCAGAAGCAGAAGCGTCGTCGAAGCTGTTGGCGATTGATAAACAAGAACTGAGCGCCAGAGTTGCCCGAATGTCTGAGGAGTCGAGAAGTCACACCATTACCCTCAAGTCTTTACGCGATGCGGTGGCTGCATCCGCGGAGAGGTCCGTGTTATTGGAGAGGCAGCTTGAGGAGGATAGGGCTCAAGGCGACAGCCTTCGACAGAAGCTGGCACAGCTTCGCGCCGAGCATGAGGCTCGCACGACTGAACTCGAGTCGTCAACCCAAAAGCTTCGTGACGCTGAGCAGCTCGCAGAAAGGCATGCCGAGGAAGCGCGCCATCACCGAGAAGCGGTCCTTACCGGGCTCGGAAACCTGTCCAATGATCGCGGTATTGGCGAAAACGCCATGGACGAGCGTGTTACAATACTCCGACAACAGGCCGAGGCTGCAGGTTCTTTGGCACGCAAGAACCAGGCAGCCGCTGATCAAGCCTCTGAGAAACTCCGCCGTGCAGAGGAGAGGATAGCGGGCCTCGAGGCTTACCAAGAACAGTCAAGCCGCGAGGGCCTTACGATCAGAAAGCAGTTGCAACAAGCAATGCGCGATATGCAAACGTCCGAGGGTGAAAAGGTGGAGTTGCGCCAGCAATATGAGCGACTACGCCTAGAGAGCAACGCCTTTGAAGTACAACTCAGAACACTCAAGAATCTTCTGGAAGAACGAGGCGTCAATCCGGCTGATGCCCGTCGCTCCAGGGTGTTGGAGAGTCCAAACTCACGATTTGGTACCCCTGACCTCAATCGTGTGAGGGAGCTGGAGCAGCAGATTGAGTCGATGAACAAAGCGCACGACGAGTTACGAGGCGCTTTCGACCAACGCGAGCATGAAGTCAGCAAGGATTGGGAAGAGAAGTTGCAAGCCTTGCACAATGATCATCAGGCTGCCGTCAAATACCTTCGCGGAACAGAGAAGATGCTTGCAAAGATGAAGCAGGAGCTAGATCGTTACAAGAATGCGAATATTAAGCTCGAGGAGGAGCTTTCGCAGACCAGGGAAGTCACACACAATTCCACGGCAGAGCGGGCAAAGGAATGGGAAGCGGAACGATCATCTTTCCAGACCAAGTTGTCCAGCTTGCAGGAGGACATGACCAAGTCTGTTTCTCGTCTCGAAACCGAGCTCTCCACCTTACAGTCCGAGTTGGTCTCCTCCCGTGGTGCAGCCGAAGTGGCAGCAAAAAATGCAAAGCAGGCCACGGCTGCGGCTGATCAGTCTCGTACTGATCTAGAGTCACTTCGCCGCCAGTACACGCTGGTGGAAGAGCGTGCACGCGAAGCCGAAAACCGCGTGCAAACTTTCCTTCATCAATTTGAGACATCGGTAGACAATTACCGTCGCCAGTCACAAGTACCGATGGAGAGTGTAAACGGAGACCACCACATCCGCCACCGCACACACGACAGCGTCGCTTCAGCCGAGTCACTCTATAGTCGCAACGATGGGTCTAGCACTCCCGAAGCTACGAACCGGCCGGCCTCGGCGGCAACACGCAACTCGATGGCTCTAGACAATCTCGCCTCGGAGCTGGACGCGCTGAGAAGCCACTGGGAAACAACAAACAAAGCCTATCGCCTCAGCGACCGATTCGATTTTGAGCGCACGCCCACAAACGACCGAGACAATTCAGCCGAGTTGCTTGCCCAGTGGAGACCGCGCATGGATACCGCGCATGCCGACGACGCGAAAACGGACAAGCAAAACACGCACACGGGTCAACTGTGGTCGTCGACGACCTCATCTACAACACTACCGAACGCATCATCATGATCTGCTTTTGATTTAATTTAAGAAAAAAGAAATTCCCCCCCTTCTCGGTTTGGGATATAACGTCTAATGTGTTGAAACTGGATCATGGCTATTGCAAATCTTTTATGGGATGGGAAAGATGGGAAAGATGGGCCAGGCTGGACTGTACTGTACTGGGCTGGTAATGGACAAAGAAGACTATTTGGATACGAAGCGTCGTCGAATTAATTGCTTGTTTTTTGTTTGGTTTTTTTTTTACACATACAACATCTTCTTCTTCTTTTTCTCTTTTTTTTCATCTCCTCCACATTCCGCTGGATCTTACCTTCTACCACTCCCTCCCTCCCTCCTTTAGCTGGCCTCTAAGCGGGTATTTTGGTGGTTTTTTTCTCCTCTTCTTTTCTAAACCTCTCTTTTTCTCTCTCTCTCTTCATTTCTTGGGGGAGAGAAGTAAAAAAAACTCCGTCTTTTTAGATGGCTTTTTGTCGCTCTCTTAGATGGGCTGGCTGGCTGGCTGGCTGGCTGGCCAGCAGACAGATGGGCTGGGCTGGGTTGGGCAGGGCTATGTCGTACTCGCCGTATATATTATACCATTACCGTTACCATTTCCACTACTGCTGCTGCTGTTGCTACTTCTGCTACTACCTCATGTGGACTTGTCTTGTCTAGTCGAATGTACTTGCTTCTTCTCCCCAGTTTCTTCCCCGTTTCTTCTTCTTCTCCTTCTCGGGTATGTATCTGTGTATCTGTGTATCTATATCTGTGTTTCTATTACCTTGTAGATATAACATGCAACATGTGATTATCCCCACTCACTTATACTCTTCCAACCCCCGGGTACTTGAACTGATGTTACCATTATTATTATTATTATTATATACCGTGTCAAACCCCCTCCCCGACTAGACTGACAGTCAAAAAGACGAGGATGTGAGACACTTGTTCTAATCTTACTATTCTTCTTCTTTTATATAGTATAGTATAGTATAGCCTGTATAGTTCTAGAGAAGAAGAAGAAGAAGAAGAAGAAGAAGAAGAAGAAAACACAACAGCTGCTGCATACATAATATATGGTATACTTGCTTGCATGCATGCATGTATCAAAGAAGAAGTGTGTTTGTTAAATCATCACCAACTAGATGGAACGTATTGAATGAGAAGTAGTACGGTAGGTATGAATATGGACATGGATGTGGACATTGAAGTGGAGAAAGAAGAAGAAGAGAAAAAATACGGCATTTGAAATATTTGACATTTGAATATTTGAACGCTTGGGTAATTAATCAGTCAAATCCCCTAACTATTCTTCAGCAATCTTTACTTGTGAATAGTATCCCTTCCCTTCTCTTCCCTTCCCATTCTACACCATACTCACAGAGAAAAAAAACAGCACGAACATTGTTATTATTACTGTTATTATTATTCAACTTTTTCCAAGTCACTCACTGCTAATACCGCTATTCTCAATCCTATTACTATTGTCATCACCGTTACTACCGTCGTCATTGTTAAAAACGCTATTGCTCTTCCCATCTCCTTCCTATCATTGAGCAGGTTTCGAATGTGGGAAGGTGGGGAAGTCAGGTGAAGTGAAAGACAGTACTGTACAATACTATTCAGGACAACACAACACAGCACAATAGGAACTCCGCTGCCCACCACGCACATGCACATGCACAATAACCGGTAAAAAGTGAATATCGAGTGATATTGTACCCCGTGCTGTTTTATTCTCTTTGCCATAGTGAAAAACTCATAAACGTTCTTCTCTCTCTCTATTTTTCCTCCCTCCCCGTTCTTGTTCTTGTTCCTGTTTTTAAGATTTTACAGTCTTGCTTTGGCACTTCCTCGGTCGTTTGGTCTCATCGCTGGTGCTTTTTCTTTCCTACTTTTCAACTTTTGCGAGGGAGTAAGTAATTGCTTGATTCTATACAGAGACGGCTGGCCCGTTGTTGTTGGTTTGGATTATTCGTCTTCGTCTACATCGTCATCGTCATCGTCATCTTCATCTTCTATTTGTTATTCCATCCATCCATCCATCCATTCTCTCAACATCTACATCTACGACCTGTCCAAAATCAGCACAACATGACGCGACATCGCGACACATCGACATCTGGCAAGAACTCCAGTTCCAGCGTCACGAGACTCGTCAATTCCTCTTCGCTCAGCAACGAGCAGAAAATCTCTGCCATGTGCCGATATCCACATGCATTTCTCAATAGCCTCTACGAGCAGCACGTGGCTGTTCGGACACCCCGTTCAACATCGACGCTGACGCCAATGCCAACGTCAGAATTACCTGATAACCTGTCTGAGATGCTCGGTGGAGTCGAGTATAAACCGCTCATCGATGAGGAGCTAGAGGATTCACCGAGTCCTAGTGCGCTCCCACCAATCTACCCACCGTATGCGGGCCACTTTGAGACGTCCGCCGAGGCCAAGAGATATCGCAAGCGCACGCGGATAACTGCAAAGTCGGATGCGCCGGACATTCAGCGTGTGAGGCTACATGGCCGGGCATACTGGGTGCGACGGATCTATGAGGCCATGATCGATATAACGTGCATCAGCGACAGCGCGGCGTCGATCCATCGCCAGCGGTTTGTCGATACCCCTGCGTTTGATGCGGCGGATCTCGAGGCTACCGCGCACCACATCTTCGATGCAGCAGTGGCAGTGCATGTGCGCGGCTGGACCCGCCCTGTTGTATACCACAAAAAGGTCGTGCGTGGCAAGCTGACGGATGTGAGCGAGCATAGTCTGGAGACGCGGCTGGCACGCATATGCTCGTGTCTGAAGCAGAAGAAGGCAATAGTGGATGATGCGTTGCGTGGGGGAGTGACACTTGCGCTGCTCTGCGACAACCCAGAGGCGAGGGGTTTCACCAAGTTGTCCAACAATACGGGAAACAGGAAGAAAGGCGAGCGGTTGAGGCTTGCAAAAGATCGGAGCGTGCAGCAGCAGAGAGGAGAGGGAGTGGCGGATGAGGGGAGGCAGGAGAAGGAGGGCGTGAAAGAGGAAGGCCAGGGAGAGGAGGAGAATGAGTAGTGGGTGGAGCTGGAGGCATCTCTTCCAGGAGAGAATGGTAGCTCAGTAGAATTTCGCACCACCAATGCTCTCGACTGTTATGTTTCCGTCTTTACTCGCGCCTTGCTGATGCTGCTGTTCGGCGTCTTCACTCGTGGGTTCAGGTTTCTGCGCGGCAGCCTGCCTCAGGGCCTTTCTTCGCTTCTTGCTCTGGAACAGCGCCTCCTCGTTCTCAATGTCTTTGAGGACTGTATTGTGTCAGCAAAAGCACATTCGCCTCCCACGACTCCACGACTCCATGACTCCACTCACCCTCAGCCCACTCTCTCTCACTCTCGGCGTCCCCAGTCCCCAGCGCCTTCTCCACGTCTACATGCTCGCCCCTCTGCACGCGCTCAATGACCTCTTTCAAAATGCCAATCTTGGCCTCAGCCCTACGAAGATTGTGGCTCCGCTCCTGCTTCAGCCACAGGACCTGGATGGCCTGGCTGCCGACAAGCAGTCCAAGGATAATGTACGGCGTGGCGGGATTCCACTCGCGGTTGCGCGGATGGTCGGAGCGGCTCTTGAAGGGCTTGGGGATCATGGACCCCCAGAAGCTGGGCTGGAGGACGCGTGGGAGCGACAGGTAGCGTGGATGCAGCAGAGATGGCGGGGCCAGCAGCGCATAGGTGCGTGCATGTGGCCGTAGTGGGGGGAGCATCACATAGCGGTGGCAGGCTGGCGTGCGGAGCAGCTGGCGGAAGAGGGCTGCGGCGTCCATGGCGGGGGAGGGGAGGGGGAGGGGTACAGTCGATACGCGGCCTGGCACATGAGATGGCGTGCACGGCGTGTCGTAGATGAAAGTTTTGGCGCGTGGGCCCGACACGGTTAGCGACATGTTTGCCGACCGAGGTCCAGCGATAGTCGTGCATGGCCATATATGTCCATGTCCATGTCCATGTCCATGTTGTCGCCATCCACCGTTGGCAGCATTTACCATGGAGGACACACAGTCGCCCGCAGACAAGGTCCAGAGATGGGTAGGCTTGCCGGTGCTTCGATATGCATGAATGCTGACCGGGACAGTTCAAAATAGCGAGCTCCGACGACTACGAAGCATGTATACCTTATCTCGCTGCACAGCTGGGCGGCTCTAACTTGGCCGCGTCTAGGGTCACGATGCTTTCCTTTGCAAGATCTTGAAGCTCGAGTCGGCTACTTTTGAGCCCTCGAGCACGAATCCTCACAACGCGCGCACCGTCTTCAGCTTCACCGTGCCGCGCCAGCTCTGCAACATGGGCGGCAACCTTCATGGCGGAGCCGTGGCCTTGATCTTTGACATTACCACGTCTACTACCGTCGCACCCTGCGCCCGCGAAGGCTTCTGGGACACGGGGCACGTGAGCCGTAATCGGTATTGAGCCCCCTCGTAAATCCCCGCCATTTAGATGTGCAACATTGCTAACCTCCCTGCAGTAAGTGACCTTTCCACCCTGAACATGGCAGTTCGTTGAGCACGTGTTGACCATACAAGTCAACTGCACCTACCTGCGTCCTGCACCCGAAGGTTCGACTGTCTATGTTGAGAGCAAGGTGGTCCATCTGGGGAAACGGATGGGTCTTCTTGTGGGAGAGATGAGGGTGGGTTCAATGGATGGGAAAGTGTGCTACACGTGTGAGCACGGAAAGGCAGCCATTGGCTCGACGAATTTGTAATGTGTATTGGAAACGGCTGGAATGCTCGAACCGGGAGAGTAGAGCGCTGGTGGGTGTAGATAGATCCAGAGTCATATTAGATGTTGTAGACAATCCATGTGTGGCATGGTGTTGGAGTAGTCAGGTCAGGGCTACCTAAACATGTGCGTAATGCGCCAAGGCAACTACTACATGCGACCCTGGAAAGCTACACCACTCCGCAACACGCCATACCACCCACACAGCTTGCAATGGATCTCGGAGACGAAGGCAGCTCTCCCTGGGGAGGTATGACTGCCCCCAGCTGCTGCTTTGCCAATTCGCGACGCTGACGACCCTGCTAGACGTGCCCTCGCAATCGGGCCCAGCGCCAGTCCCCCAGGTCACCGCCGAGGACCGCCCCAACAACGACGGCGACGGCGATGCAGCCTCCTCGAACAAGCCTACCCCCAATGTCGCAGCTGCGCCGCGGTCGCCTGCAGCCCGTGGCCCTCGAAGACGGCAGCAGGGCGTCCAGTCGACCAAGCTCGAGGCTGTCGACGACCCTCTGGGGCCTCTAGGAGCGCTCACGCCGCCCACCACGTCTGACGCCGCTGCTCCAGTGCCGCCTCAAAAGGAGCTCGCCAGCTCGCGCAACTCCCACTCGGCACCGGGCGCCTCGGCGTCTTCGCTGCGTGGCATGATGGACTCGGTTAACCTCGACGATGATGACCACGATGACGATGACCTGCCGCGCTCGCAGGTCCCCCGTGTGCCGCCACCTGTACAGGCGCCTACCGGCACGGCGCCCTCGCGCCAGAATCAGCCCAGCGTGAGCGTCGAGCAGGCTGCAAAGCCAACCTTTTCCATCTACGTGGGCGACCCGCACAAGGTTGGCGACCTGACCAGCTCGCACACGGAATACTCGGTCACCACCAAGACGACATCCAAGGGCTACCGTAACCCCGAGTTTACCGTCTCCCGCCGCTACCGTGACTTTCTCTGGCTGTACACGCAAATGCACAACAACAATCCCGGCGTCATCATCCCTCCACCGCCGGAGAAGCAGGCTGTAGGCCGCTTCCAGGCTGACTTTGTCGAGTCCCGACGTGCTGCTCTGGAGCGTATGCTGAACAAGACTGCAACACACCCTATACTGCAGCACGACGGTGACCTCAAGCTCTTCTTGGAGAGCGAAGCCTTCAATGTTGACATCAAGAACAAAGAACGCAAGGACCCTGGCTTGGGCGAGAGCAAGGGCATGTTTGGCTCCATGCTTTCGGGCAACAGCGGCAAATTTGTCGAGCACGATGATGTTTGTGCCCTATTTCGCCATCCTCATTCAGGTTACTAACGCGAACAGTGGTTCCACGACCGGAAGATATATCTCGATGCTCTCGAGAATCAGCTCAAGGCCCTGCTCAAAGCAACCGATACGGTGGTGACCCAGCGAAAGGGGCTTGCTGATGCCTGTGGCGATTTCTCAGCTTCGTTGCATTCGTTGTCAGCTGTAGAGCTGTCGCCATCCTTATCCGGCCCGCTTGACAGCCTCTCAGACATACAAATCCGCATCCGAGAATTGTATGAGCGCCAAGCTCAGCAGGATGTGCTCACCATGGGCATTGTCATTGATGAGTACATTCGTCTCATCGGCTCCGTGAAGACAGCATTCCTACAGCGACAAAAGGCCTATCATTCTTGGCATGCAGCTGAGCAGGAGCTCCAGAAGCGGAAAACAACTCAAGACAAGCTTCTCAGACAAGGAAGGTCACAGCAAGACCGCCTCAACCAACTTGGTGCTGACGTTGCGGATGCTGAGCGAAAAGTACATCAGGCTAGGCTCCTGTTTGACGATATGGGCAGGCTCATGCGCAGCGAGTTGGAGCGTTTTGAACGAGAAAAGGTTGAGGACTTCAAGTCGGGTGTAGAAACGTACTTGGAGAGTGCGGTGGAGGCGCAGAAAGAGGTAAGATGTCTTCCCCATTTTGATAGCAACTCCGCTAACATCCGTACTAGTTGATCGAAATTTGGGAAACTTTCCTCATGCAGTTAGACACCGAGGAAGGAGAGACATTTGTTCCACCCGCTGGGGTTGTCGCCTCGCCTGACGTCGAGCCATCCGCACAAGTTGATGATGCTGCTGACGTCCGGACTTCGGAGGAATCAGCCACAAGGACCGCAATCGAGTCATAAACTGAGAGTTGATAGTCCAGCTCAATCACTCTTAATTAATATTGAAAGTTGAAACTGAAATAATTGTTTTTTTAACGTTAGAACAGATGTGGGATTTCAGATGTTTGGCCTGTAGGTGAAGCCTCAGATGGGTTTTGACATGGTGTCTTGTTGCCTCAATTCCCGTCGAGACGAGCTTCATAGTACCTATGTGTGCCTTGCGAGAAAAATAACTGCGTCTAGCACTTCAATGTGCGGCTTCGTACAGAGTCTACCGGTGCCCGAGCATCTTATTCATTGATGAAAGGGATAGTCGATTGAATACTGTCAAAGTGTATTAGACGATATTATCGTCCACTTTGGGCGCTTCTGATTTGCACCAACATCCAATTGGTAGGCGCCCCTTGCTTCTGTTGATGATCCAATGACAGAACATGTCTGCTCCCAACTTCAACCGCTTAGTATTGTTCCCGAGTGTCCTTGTTGAGAGCCAGTGCATTATTCAACAATAGAACAAGAGCTATTGACCGTGAGCCAGGACTTGTCTTCTATATGTACTTTGATCACTTTCCATCTACATTAAGCAGTTTTCTCCGCCTCACCTTCAACATGTTGAAAAATTCCACAACGGCAGCTACTCACACTAAACGGGTAGCAGAGGTTTCTGAGGCTGTCAGGAAATTCCACGAACAGAACATTCCATTTCGCATCTTCCATGGTTCCTCTAATTCGACCCGTGCTGCTGCCCGGCAATACGTCGTTGATATATCTCGTCTTAAGCACGTCATCTCCATCGACCTAGCCAAAAAGACGGCTCTGGTCGAGCCTGGAATAGCAATGGACGAGCTGGTCAGAGAACTACTCCCGCTCAACCTCACGCCAGCTGTGGTCCCAGAATTTCCTGGGATAACAGCCGGAGGGGCATTTGCAGGCACAGCAGCAGAAAGCTCCTCGTTTCGCTACGGATACTTTGATAAGACTGTGCTTGAAGTGGAGATGGTGCTTGGTAACGGGAGTGTAGTGCGAGCCTCACCGACTCAGAATTCTGACCTGTTCTATGGCAGTGCAGGGGCAATGGGTACCATGGGCATTACAACACAATTGGAGGTGCAGCTGGTGGAATGCGGGCCTTTCGTCGAGGTCACCTACCATCCTGTATCGTCTCACGAGGAAGCATTACGTCAATTCAGCAACATAGCAGATGACATTGACTTCCTCGACTGCGTCATGTTCTCCTCCCGCCACGGCGTAGTAGTCTCTGGTCGATTCACTCACAACCCCAACCCAGCCACCCCTACTGTCCGCTTCACCCGCCCACACGATCCCTGGTTCTTCACCCACGTGCACCGCAAAATCCGCTGCCAGCCCCCCTCAGACGACTACAAGTGCCTCACCTGCCACTGGACGCAGCACTCACGCACCTACCGGCAAACCAGCACCACACTGGTTGAACTCATCCCCGTAGCAGACTACCTCTTCCGGTACGACCGCGGCGTCTTCTGGATGGCCGCCTACGGCTGGGCACCCCATCTCTGGAACCGCTTCACGCGCTTCTTCCTCGACAGCATGTGGCGCACGCGATTCCAATACCGCGTGCTGCACCTCGTAGGCGGGACGCCGCATATCGTGCAGGACCTCGCCATCCCCGAGCGCAACGCAGACGCTTTTCTCGACTTTATGCACGACGAGTTCAAGATCTATCCGCTGTGGTTGTGTCCTATCAAGCACGATGCGAAGCCGCTTTTGCACACTGCGATGACAAACACGCTTCCCACTAGTCAGGTTGTTAACATTGGGGTGTGGGGATCACCAGAGTATGGTACGGAGTTTCTAAGGGGCGACAATTTCGACCAGTTTGTGCGGAATAATCGCACGATTGAGGGTGAGGTTGCGCGGGTTGGGGGGCTGAAGTGGCTGTATGCGTGTAGTTATTACACGGAAAAAGAGTTTTGGGACGTGTATGATCGGGAGGGGTATGAGCGGTTGAGGAGGAAGTGGAAGGCAGATACGCTGCCGGATTTGTGGGAGAAGGTGAGGAGGACTAGGCAGGATTTGAAGGGGGTGGATATTTTTGTTTTGCTGTGGGCATTTGTGTGTGCTTGGCTTGGGGTTGACAAGTTGGTTTCGTGAAGATAGGTTTCTTCCTGCCTGTCTTTGTTCTGTGTGGAGGGAAGGATTGGATTGGATTGAACTTCCAAGACTTGTAGGTTTGTCGACGTGGGAAAGTGGAACAGCAATAATAGACGGTAGCCACTTTTAGCAGACAAACTACTTGAGAACCTCTCATAAAATCACCGTTGTAACATCTACTTCAAACCTCACGGCCTCCACGCCTCCCAATCAACAACCTCTGCCCCCTTCCCTGCAAGCTCCTCCTCCACCTCCCTCTCAATCACCTCCGCCGTCCTCTCCCCAATATCATACGTCGAGTGCGCACCCCTCAGCAACGTAACCTTGAACCCCGCGTCCAACGCCCCCTTGCAAGTAGACAACACACAGCACTCGCTCTGAATCCCAAACGCAACAATCGTCTCCACGCCTTGTGCCTTGAACTCGTCCGCCAGTGCAGGGTTGGAAGTAAACGTATCCCCTACAGATAGATAGAAAAAGGTAGTCAGTCTCTTTTCCCTTCTCCACCAGTAACAATAACTACAAGAGTCTTTTTTTAACTTTTTTCTTTTAAAAAAATTGAACAAGCAAGACACTGATTGATTGAAGTAGTGTGAAGATGAAGAAGAAAAAAAGCTGGTCAACGTACGAACACTCTTCCCAATAACCCTCTCCCCTTCCCGCGGCCGAAATACCAACTCCCACGCCGCACTCCCTCTCACCAACGGCCCCTTCTCAGCCGTCTCCTCATGCTGTACAAACACAATTTCTACATCGGGGGATTGGTGGGCCGTGCGCGCGGCGTCAATGGCTGAGCGGGTGCGCGCGAGCAGCGAGGTGCCTGCTGTGGTTATGCGGGTTGTGGCGGGGATTTGGGTCGAGGGGTTGAGGGCCAGGGAGGCTTGGATGTCGATTACTAGGAGGATGGTGGAGGGCATTTTGGCGGGTCTGGGTGGGGTGGGTGGGATGAGAGGGGAGAGGCGAGGTTTATAGGATGGAATGGGAGGGGGGAAGGGAGTGTGAGTCACTTACTTAGTGGGCGGGTGCGTGGTGCGGGGCTGATGGTGTTTAGGTATGTTGTGGCGTTTTATATTTGTTGGGGAAGGGAGAGAGATATAGGGGGTCATATTCTTATTTTGTTGGGTTTGTTGAGGTAGATGGGTTGAGGGGGGGAAGGGGTGGAGTGTATACTTGACTTTAACTTTATTCGACGGGTTGGATCATAGATTCGAGTAGTCGTGTCGAATACAATACCTACAGCTGAACTTACTTCATCTCAAATATCTACATAATCAATAACATATCTCTTCATAAATTTGCTGTGTTTAGGAGTTTAAACTCGTATGTCGTGTATTTTACTTATTTACAGACTACTATTATTATTATTACCTCCATTATCGTTTCAATCGCACAGAAAATCAATCAGAGCGCTACAAGTAAAAAAATGGCTACAAATTTTCGTTCAATACGAAAAAAAGACAAATAGAATAATATGGAAAGTCTTGTCAAGGTTGAAGGTTCTTACATGGCAATGAAATAGAACCCAGCCACCAGTCGACGAAGGAATCGAATTTGCAAAAGCCGCCGATTTATGCGCTTCGGGGTATCAATCTGAAGAATTATTCTCCAACACTCCAGCACAAACAAATATTTTACTTCATAAGATCACCCCGTCTCGTTCATATCATACACCACATGTGTTTCTTCCACCTCTTCGCGCTCCTTTGGTCCCTTACCAGCGACGTTCCCCGCTACTTCCAATGCCCTCTCGATCCCCTGAACCAGCCCATCCAACGCCTCAAACACATCCCCTTGACTCCGTTCTTGGGCCTCACTTAATTTAGCATCACCTCGGCGACCCTTCTCCTTACTCTTACTTCTACCCGCCATCTCCACGCCCTCAATCTGCATCATAAACCCCTGGTCCAGCTCATTCTCATCAAAAGAAGGCGTTGTGCGTACACTAACCTTTGTCGTCTGCCACTTTGAAGACAGCGACTTTGCGTCTACGATGGACCGGCCGTCGGCACCAACATCGATGATGAGGTAATGTTCCCGGACGCCTGGGATAGGCGGCGGGAGCGGAGATTCAGCTGGTAGATCGTCGGTTTGATTTGCAGCTTCCTCGCCTTCTAAACCAACATGCGGGAGGTACTTTGTGTCGTCTAGCCCCAGGCTCCGCATGGAGGCGGCCGTCACCATGATGGGGTCGTCGTCCGCAAAGACGTAATGAATATAAGGATGGTAGTACTCGCCCGATGAAACATCTTCTATGAGGGTGAAGAATGGTCTGAAATTTGGGGGTGGGAGGAGGGCTTGTTCGGAATCAGGTTCTGGGTATGGTATGTCATCGTCGTATGGTGCTTCATCGGGCTGCTGTTCTGCGGGTAGTTCATCTTGTGCTGGAGGTTGGAAGTGTGGGAAAGGCGATGTTTGGGGCGAACGAGCTGGTGGGTTCATTGGCGGAGTTTGGAAGGGAGTGGAAGTTCTGGACATGTTGAGAAGCTGGAGTTGATGTTATATGTTTGGTCTGGAGCTTGGTAAGACGTGACGCTCATGCAGGGCAACGCTTAGCGCGATTTGACAGCCCGTGCGTATGGATGTTGGGAATACTTTTGATGCCTAGAAATTCAGGAATGAAAAGACCATCATCTAAGGCTGTGATACCTGAATATGCCGAACGCTAATTTCTCGTGGATATCGTCCAAACGCCAGTCATGCCAGCTCGAACCAAACACCATGCTTGAAACACAAGATCGCAATTCCACCCCCATTAAACCCCCAAAACACATTGAAAACGCCAAATCCACGTCCGACCCCAATATTCACGTCAAGTGCTGAACACACAACACTCACGGGCTACTGTTCAACTCCTGGGCTTGCTCCTGATTCTCAACCACAGCCGCTGCGTCCTGACTCTTCGACTTGAAAGCTAGAAATGCAAATCAGCACGAGCACAACCCATCAAGAAAAACAACCCTTACGCTGTCGACACATGGGACACTTCTCCTGCGAGCTCTCTTGCTTCAGCCATGAGAAGATGCAGTGCTAAATCATTGTCAGCCGGGGAGGGGGCACTTTGTAGCTCAAGACCAGCCCCACCATATGAAAAGAGTGGTTACACTCTCCGAGAACTGCGCAACGCGTTAGCACGTGTTCGACGGCTGGCAGACAGGGCTGGACATACGCAGCGGGCACTCGTCGCCTGGGAACTTGCACTTTGAGCACGTGCTGTCGTAGGGATTTCGACAGATGCCGCAGACGTCGTCTTCGGGCAAGTCCCAGCGCCAGGCGGCAACAGCATTCCACTCCCGTATCGTGACCTTCATGATGATGTTTATTTTTTGTTTTGCACGCGTTGTTCTGGGGATGCAAGCAATCTGCCGAAAGAAGCGGCAGTTGAGGGCGGTGAGTAGGGCGGTGCGGGGGGGAGGGGGGGAGGGGGATGAGAGAAGGAGCTTGAGCTTAAGCTAAGACTGGGGGAATGCTCCGCTCCTCCACTTGGTGCGGATGACGAAAGGCGGAGCAAGTCTGATGCTATGCAGCGCATGTCCACTTCGTTCTCACACCTTGACTGCTTAGCGATCACCAGATTACCTCTCCGTTACTAATGCTATTCTTCACGATAAGCAGGCGGGTGAGTGTATCTTTTAGTAGTAGCATTTACAACAATTGCAGCAAATAGTCTAGCTTGCGGCGGTTCTTCTTGAATCCCATACCGAACCTATACCACACATACACGCACACTACCATCCTCCATGCTAACAGGTCGCACCCCCTCGCAGCAATCAAAATGTTGACTTCAACCCTCCGATACACGCTCCGATCCTCCCCCTCCTCCCCCTCCTCCACATCCATCCGACACTTCACAAGCAGCAGACGCACAATGTCCCAATACACGCTGGAATCGTACCTCGTCACCCCTCGCGAGCTCAACTCTGCCCTGCAAAAGAACATCCACAGCAGGCTTTCCACTGCCCCGCGCGTCATCCCCGTCTGCGCATCCTGGTTCCTCCCCAACGACGGTCGCAATGGCTACGATACATTCCTCGCCCAGCGCATCCCACACGCGCGCTTCTTCGACCTAGACGCCGTCAAGGACCCCCACTCACCATACCCCCACATGCTCCCCTCGGCCACGGACTTTGCCGCCGCAATGCGCAGACTAGGCATCCGGCGTGAAGACAGCGTAGTCGTCTACGACAGCAAGGAGCTAGGCATCTTCTCTGCGCCAAGGGTAGGCTGGACGCTGCAGGCGTTTGGACATCCAAGCGTGCATGTGCTGAACAACTTCCGCAAGTGGGTAGATGAGGGGTTCCCAACTGAGTCTGGAGAGCCGGTCGAGGTCCCTGCTGTCGAGTATGCGGTGCCGGAGCTGGATCAGAGCAAAGTGGTGGTGTTTGAAGAGGTAAAAGATATAGCCAAGCAGATGGACAAAGAGGGCGCAGATGAAGTCCAGATCCTCGACGCGAGGAGCTTGGGTCGATGGAAGGGCGTTGACCCAGAACCTCGAGAGGGTACGTTCTCAATCCCAGTCTTGCACCAATGTTGAAACAAAACATATTTAAAAAAAAATAAAAAGAGGAAGAAAACAAAACACCCTCTTACTAACTATTTGTTGTACAAAAAGGCCTCTCATCCGGACACATCCCAAACTCCATTTCCGTCCCCGTCTCCGACCTCCTCGACCCAACCGACAAGACCTTCCTGCCCGCCTCCACACTCCAGCAGATCTTCAAGTCCAAGGGCATCGACACATCAAAGCCTATCATCGCCTCCTGCGGCACAGGCGTCACAGCAGCCGTCATCGATGCCGCCCTGACGGAAGCCGGGTTCCCCCTCGACCAACGCCGCTTGTACGATGGAAGCTGGACGGAGTGGGCGCAGAGAGTCACTCCGGGCGAGAATTTGATTCGTAAGGTGCAAGAGTAGAGCGTACACGTGAACAAACACACACACACACACGCACTGGAAGTATATATATCTGCGTCCCCCCCTTTTTTTCGGTTCATGCACCAAAAAAATAAATTGACAGATACCCTTTCTCCCTCTCTTTCGCTCTCATGTCTTGAAGCAAAGTAAGTAGGTAGCCGACGGCAACAACTTTTTGTATTTTTTTTATTTGGCTCTGTGAGTCCTATTGAAATATTAAAAAAAAAAGTTTACTCGCGCTGAACACAATCTAATCAGTCAACAATAACAAAAAACAAAAACTTCATGATTTGAAAAAAGATTGACGTGGTATTAACTTCGCTTTCGCTGCCTATGTATCTCTCTCTCTCTCACTCTGCCTATGTACCTTCACCTATGGGAAAAGGAGGGGGGGAAATAAACCCCACAGACTAAACAAGAAACCCTGAATGCAATTCAGCCCACAAGCCTACATTTCCAGCAACAGCTGGCAGAACAGGACAAACGCCCCAAGAAAATAGATAGCGCCTCAAGAGCGCCTGGAAACAAAGAGGACGGTGGCCACAAACAAAAATTGGGAGACGACGGTGGGGGAGGTGCATGAGTACCCGGAATGTTGACTACTAGACAGTGTAGAGGCCATTTTGGATATTGGACAAGATCAAAGGTCGATGATTGGTATAAGAGATGTGTGTGCGTGGAGCAGGTGATGGGGATTTTAGGGCACAGTCGTTAAATCGCGCTGAAGCTCGACTTGAAACTGCAGGCCCAAAGGCGGCAGCAAAGTGTAGAGGCTTTATCCAAATCGGCTTGCGTGTTGTTATCCTACTTATGGTGTAGTCTTTTTGTTGAGCTGTGTTACTACAACGGCAATGATGACAATGACGATGATGATAAGCAGGACGATGAGCAGGCACCACCACTTCTTGCGGTTGCGGCTCCTTGCCTTTTCGATGGCGCCGCCAATCTCTACGTTGGCCTGCGTGACGTTTTCGTGGATCTCCTCGCCCTTTGATTCTATGTGGGCGACCATGGGCTCTTGCTGCTGGACGATTTGGTCGAGGTCCTGGAACAATTGAGCGAGCTCAACCATCTGGCGCTCAATGTTTTGAATGGCTTCGTGACGTTCCTTGACGTTGCGGAGAGTGGATGAGGCTTGGCCGCGGCGGTCAGAGTTCAGGAGCTATCAGGGGGTAAGTAGTGGTCAAAAAGGCAGTTGGCATGGCAAAACTTACAGCTTGCTGGAAGATGGGCGCATCAGGATCCGCGACTGCCTCCCTGACCTCCTCTTCAGTTGCATCAGGTCGCACAATGCGGTACTGGCGCTCGGCAGCGGCTTGCGAGTCTTTCCTGAACTCAGACTCGAGAGTCTGGTACCTGTTGATGGTGGTCTTGAGCCTGCGGTCCACCTTTCCAACCTGTGGCGCATTTCTGGGGCTGCCTGACTCGGGCTTCGACTTGATGTTCTTGACGCGCGTGACGAGGGCACGGTAGCCTGTCATGATCTGGGTG
Source organism: Mycocentrospora acerina (assembly GCA_022701365.1). Classification (NCBI taxonomy): domain Eukaryota; kingdom Fungi; phylum Ascomycota; class Dothideomycetes; order Pleosporales; genus Mycocentrospora; species Mycocentrospora acerina. The sequence goes on from JAKUHH010000350.1 coordinate 128,887, forward strand.
CTGAGGCTGTTGATCTCGCCCGAGGGCATGTCTGGCCGCGCCAAAACCTGTCTGAAGACACGCTCGAGGTCATCGAGCTGGCCATCGAGCTCATCGAGCGCTTGGTCGACTTCGCGGCATTGGTTGAGAATGGCGTTGGGGTCAGCGCCGCCTGCGGAGCCTCCGTACGACTGCATTTCTAGACCAGCTGTGGTGGGTTAGAGACGAGCTGGCGACCGAGGGGCACAAGAGAAGAGGGGCACATACGGTCGTCATAGCGGCCCTGTGAGTAGTTGTTGAAGCGCCCGCCTTGCTGGTCATTGTCGCGTTGTTCGTAGGGGTTGGCACCGTTGCCGTCGAGCTGGTTGTAGCCGCTGTTGCCGTACTGTTGGTCCACGGGATTCATCGTTAGCAGAGGCAATTGGCGGGGAAAAAAAGAGAAGTGGAGGTGGAAGAGCAGGAGCAGGCGTGTTGGCAAAGAAAGGCACCTACACTCATGCTGAAACGGGCCTTGCGTGCAATGGGGACGTGTGTCAGATTCCAACGAGTGTCAAATCTCCTGAAACAGCAATAATCGATGCGCAAAGCGGGGACTCGAGCTTGCAGGGAAGGTTCAACCGGAGCAATGGGGAAATTAATGCCAGGCGATCACCGCGGAATGTTGGTGCAGAGAGAAAAAGCTGCTGTGGGCAAGATATGTAGGAGTTGCAGCGCCGGGCAGCTGTTTCCCGGGGCTGAGCGTGAATGCTTACGCCCGACAGCACTGGCCCAAACAAAAGCGGGCCTGTGCTAATCGTGGGCGCGTCCGCCAGCCCAGCCTCGACGCCGTGCAGCGTGTAGAATGCAAGGTGCATGGTGCTGCTCACACATCACTCCTCTAAATATGGACATGATGTGCACACTCGCGATTTCTGCTGGGCGAGAATCCCCAGATCCTCTGGTCGTGTCTTTTCGCTCGCTGTCCGCTACTGTGTCCTATCCAACCCCCAACATCACATGAGCTCTGCTTGCTTTTACCTACACAATCCTGCTGCTCCCAAAAACGCCGCCTTCTGGATCCAGGGTCCAAGCCAGCCAAGCTCAGCTCAGCCTTGCAGGCCACACACCTCAGCTCGTAAAAGCCTCTACCCTTGCTGGTTGGCTGTGCGCACCTCTGCCCACCCTATTTTCTTTGTGCTTGTGAGAGATGGGAAAGTTTGTCCACGCTTTCTATTCTGTGGCTGGCTGTTCTCGGCTTCCCCATCGTGTTTTTTCGTCGCCACCCGCCCACGTCTTCTCTTTGTAACCAAGCCGTTGCTTGACCTGCTCGACCGTGGCGTTGTCGCCCGTATTCTTTCCCATGTTGTCGCTTATCTTGACAGCGTGACGTCCCGAGGCCGAGGCTATTTTGATCACAATGTTAAGAGGCACCGACTTGTTGCCCGTTGTCTCTTCGACATAGTCGTCTGCTTGCGTCAGCTGTCAACCCGAGGGGCACATCAAAAACACAACAAACATACTGGTCAAAAACGTTCCAACACCAAAAGAAGGCTGGAACCCCTCAGCCTCTGCTGCGGCCTTGTATTTGAAACAAAGATCGAGGTTCAGAGAATCAGAGAAGACAATCGTCTTCTTGTCCTTGATACCCTCGCTATCATAAAACTCACGCATCATCTTGATAAAGTCCAATGGGTCCCCAGAGTCTTGCCGCACGCCAGTGAACACCTGTGCAAACGTCTTGTGTGAGTTTGAGGCGCCATCAGACTCGGGTGTGGCGGCGGCTTTTGCAGTAGTGTTTCCGGGAATCGTGGTTATAGTTTCAGGGATTTGCTGCTTGAAAGCCTTCAGGAACGTTGGCGTGCCAAATGTGTCCGTGAGCGCAATGCTCAGGACTCCTTGGCCAAAAGTGGCTGTCCAGTACTCGAGCGCAATCTCATTGGCGCGCTCGTAGTTGTTCGTGATGGCTGCAACGCCCATGAACCACTCGTGGGCAACGGTGCCTATCGGCATGATTTTGTACTTCATGGCGAAATGGACATTGCTTGTCCCCGTAAGCTTCCCCTTCCATCCTGCTCTGCTCGCCTCATCGGCAGCCTGAAGCAAGCCCTGTAATACCAGATCCTGCGTGTGGTAATCACGTCGTCTTCTTGTGCCAAACTCTGAGAATATGCACCCCTCTTCGAGCAGTCTTTGTCCCTTCCCATACGCCTTCTCAACCTGGCCCGCATGGCTCCAGTCCTTTTCGACGAACCTAAAGTATGCCTCGCTCACGAGCGCGAGCAGTGGTATCTCGTACAGAATCGTCTCCAACCACAAGCCCTCGACATGGATTCTGAAGTCGCCTGAATCGTCTTCCGAACCAGTGTCTTTCGTTGGGGTGAAGGATAGTTCCAATTGCTTCGAGGGTTGCAAGCGAAACGTGGATAGGTAATCCAGATATTGTGGACTAAGGTAGGCGCATGTCGTCTTAAGGAAGTTAAGCTCGTCGGCGGTGACAGTGAGGTCCCCAAGCTCTGGCACGAGACATCAGCTGGTGCAAATGGAAGGCGCGGCTGAACTTACTGGCAACTTGCGTCTGGAGCCAGCCAAACGCTGCGCGATTGAGCTTCTTTTCCGGAGTGCGATTGGTGAAGCTGTATGTGACTGGAACCTCGGGGAAGAACTTGAGGACGCAGCATTGCATGGTCAGTTTGTAGAGATCCGTGTCCAGCAGGGAGATGATGCCATCAGGCAGGGTTGCTCCTGCCCCAGCCATGGTGGTGTGCAAAGGATCAACGGGGTGGCTTGCAAGATGGTAGAATAGTTGGATGACGCTTCTGCTTGCGGCTGAGATAGGAGGGGTGGTGGGGCATGCACGAGCTTGTGCGGCAGAAGTTGAGCACGCGAAACCGTGGTGCAAATGCCGTCACAATGGCAATGGTTGCGCCGCCTATCGGCCTGTTTGAGCCTTAATTGGGGGACCACAGTGAGCAAGTGATCAAGACCCGCGCGTCCAACCGGTGACGGCATCCGCGAGCCACGGCTCTCTGCATCGTCTCTAGCGCCAGATTCCGACCCCACAATCCCTACATGGGGGCGTCCAAGGGTGTGCAGCCCGGTTACATCTCCTCCCTCACCCCCAAGAGATGCTCGTCGCAGTGTCTGTCCTCGCCATCTCGCTGACTTTTCTGATCTACCATCACCCGCCCTCAACATGGCCGTCGTTTCTTGGCCTAGCGCAACATCCCAAGTATCCCAAACATGACCAAGACTTGCCCGCCGAGGCGCCCGAGACGATTCGCGACGACGAAAACATTTCCCTAGCCAGCCTGTCACCGCAAGACACGCCCAAGGCAGTTGCACGTGACGATCACGATGCGCCCGCAATACCCACCTTTACGCTCGACGACGGAAACAGGGACAAGGAGGAGCAAGAAGAAGATGATGGTGATGATGATGACGACGACGACGACAACCTTCCTCCGCCCTCCTTCCCGGCCTTGAACTCAGCACAGAGAGCGTCAGCACAGCCGCCGACTCTCTCTAAGCCACAACTCAACACGTCAACGTTTATGGCTCCTCCGCCCAGACCCGCAGCCCCTTCTCTCATGCCGCCACCACGCGTCGCGCCCTCGAACTTACGCGCGCTTCCTACCTCGTCCCAGTCAATGCGCATACCTGCTGCTGGCCTCCTTCCCAACCGCGGGCCCCTTCCAAATCGAGGCCCACCAGCAACAAATGGCTCTCTGGGTATTCCTGCATCCGCAGGCCCCACCCTGAAGACACCCAATGCTAGAGGCAAAGTGCTCCTCTCGCCGGGACATTCACCGCTCGACTGGGCAAACCTGCAGAAATCAGGTGAGAATTTGTCGGGTGTGGGCTCACTCTTGCGCGTCACTCCCTCGATGCTCAAGGAGAAGAACGGGCGGAAGGGAAAGCCGGCATGGTCGAGCTACCAGGGCAAAGTGTACAATATATCGCCGTACCTTCCGTATCATCCTGGCGGCGAGGGGGAGCTCAGGAGAGTCGCAGGCAAGGACGGTAGCAAGTTGTTCATGGAGGTACATCCATGGGTGAACTGGGAGAATATGATGGGCGAGTGCATGGTCGGCATCATGGTTGCCGAGGGACAAGCGCCGGCAGATGTGGGAAGCAGCTTGGACAGCATGGATTAGAGATGATACCCCGTGTGATGATTGTTATCCGCCTTGTACCCATCTATCGTGTACAACCGAATTATAGAGCTAGATTGCCATTCCAGCCGTTCCCACCGATACCGCTCCTATACTTGTTCGTTTTATTTTTAAAAAAAAAAACGCAAGTGATGCACCCGTGTGTAAACTCTCCCTTTCCCTCACTAGCTCTTTTCCCCAACATTTACAACCCAGACGCCTCCAACGCCACCCACCTGGTATCAAATCACACCCAACACACTCCAACAACCACTCTAACCACTCCAACACGAAAAAAGTCTCGTCTCCCCCCAACCCAAACCTGCTACAGCTACCCTTCCAACAATAATAGCAACACCAACAACAAATACACTTTATATCCCAAACTTGTCCCTCAGAAACTCCTTCACCTGCACGTTTCCCACGCCCATCTTCGCCAGCGGAGGCAGCGATATGACTTCCAGCCCGTTCAGGGACCTTGCTCTGCTTACTGTGGAGGGAAAGGAAGAGAATATTAGACTGTGACTGGGATGTGAGGGAGGAGGAGGGGATACATACATGCGACGTATGCTTGGCCTTCTTCAAAGGCTTTTGCGAGGTCGACTCTTACTCTGTTTAGCGTCATGCCCTTTTTTTTTGTTCTGTGGTCAGCCAAGGCACATTTTGGTAGTTGAGCACGGGAGGGGAGGGGGGTATTTTTTTATTACCTGGCTCTTGTGGGTGGTCATGGCCCAGGCGGCCATGAGGGGGATCTGTGTCCGGGAGAGGAGACTGTATGGCTGCTCGTCGCCGAGTTCGTTGACCGTGCAGTCTGCGTAGATGGTCCGCGTGACGCCGTTGAGGAACGTGACGATTGGCCATTTCTTCCACGAGGCTTGCGTGATGAAGTTGGTGATTTGCTGTTCGCGGAATGCCGCGTAGTCTCCTGCGAGGACGGGGCCCACGTGCGCTGCCATTTCTGGTTCGCGGTCTCGTCCTTTGCCCGAGGCTTTGGGTATCTTGTTTGGATCGTAGTCTTCGAAGCCTTGGATGGTGCCTTGAGATCCGTTGACGAGGCCTGCTGCTATGTCGAGGTTGTGTAGCAAGACAACTAGCATGCCTTTTTTGAGTTGGATCTGAGTATCGTACCGGTGATCTCTCAAAGCCATTAACGACCGCCCGTCCGGCCCCGTGTTTCTCTTCGACTCTAGGTTACCGTGTTTCTCATTCCATTTGAAGTGGTCGACACATGCATAGATTCGAGGTTGGGTGCGCAGTTTGTTGAACATTTCATCGTTGACGCGCTTGACTTCCTCACGAGTGGAGAATAGCATGATCGCGTTACGCGTTTGATGAGTGTGGTTCAGCAAGAGTTCTCTATCTTTTGGTAAAAGCGAATTCCCTATGAGCAAGTCAGTCAAAACTCCACTGCAAAACAGCTCCAGTTGTATCGTGTCAGATGGATTCCACTGAGCAAACAGCTACACACGACATACCTATACGGAGCTTCTGCAAAATATCAATGAATACAACATCGTTTTGACGATGTATGTTGGTCAAATTTACATGTGCAAAATTGCATTCCTATGGTTTTGTTAGATAGCAATCTTCAATATCATGGGACTCTGGGCCTGTACCTGCCATGCGTTGCTTCGAAACGCCCATTTGTCAATGTCATAATAAGTACCATGCGTACGGCACTTGTATTCTGTACCATCTCTGTTTTTCATAAGTTCTCTTCCGCACTCAATACAATGTACAAAAGGTTTGACCGGGGGTAACTGGCAAAACTTAACGTGTTAGTTGTAAAATCCAGGCGAATAGAGTTGAACTCAGCTTACATCACCCGTGACGATGAGTTGAACTCCACCAAATGCTCGCTCGTCATTTCTAGCTTCTTTCATCACAGCATTAAGCCGCTCAAAATGAAGGTTCTCAACCATACTAATTTCGTCGACAACAAGGACATCAGTCTCCTTCATTCGCTTTCGGACGAATTTGCCATGACCAGCCGCTTTAAGATCTTTCAAAGGCTTCTTGTGATGATCAGGTGTCCATCCTAAACTTATTAATACATCAACGTCAAGGAGGAGGATCATCACAGACCTGCATATGTCCACGTCGTAGATCCGTTGATGTCGAGAGCAGCTCGACCTGTTGGAGCGACAATGTCAACTTTGAAGCCTTTCTCCCTGAAGCGCCCGACAAAAGCTTTCAACACAGTAGATTTTCCACACCCAGCCGATCCTGTGTAGAAAACGTTACGTCCGGTCAAAATAAGTTCTACTAGATCTGCTTGCTCTTTGCATAGCTCTGGTTCAAGAATAGGCACAACATCTGCGGCTGGATCATCTGGTTTCATGCCATTTGGGACGGCTACTGGACCTGGAGGCTGTGGTTGATGCGCGTAGTGTGCCAGACTCGGAACTTTGCGAGGAAATTGGTCGTTGGCATCTGCTTCGGGGCTTGAGGAAATATCGAGCGGGTCAGTCTTGGTTCCTTGAGGTAGTGCCGAATAGGCGGGAGGATGCTGATATTGTGTAACATTTTTTGGAACGTGTGATGGACGATATAGATGGTCGTCTTGGTTTGGTGGATGATATGGATGGATATGCCGATCTGCAATATTGTCGCCCACCAAGTCAATGACTTCGCGCGATGATACTTCGACAGGCGGAGAAAGAATGGTCAGTTCCTGCCAATGTCGTTCCGAAGCCACGGAAGTAGTCTCAAAAGCGCCGTCATATGTCGTTGGAATAGCATGTGCTGGTTGTTTTTGTTCATGCGCAGTAGTATCTGTTAGGTATGGTGTCGTGGAAGGAGATCCAGAGTGGGTCGTGGGCTGGGAGACGCAAGGGAGCGGCTCGGGAGCAGCCGCGTCGGGGACACGACCAACAGAAGGGGTATAGCAAGTCGTTGGTTGTGGTGCATACGGATACTCAGGCCTGCCTGCCGTCTCACCATGCACGTCAGAATGCTTCCTTTTATGGGAGTTGCCTTGCAGAGCTTCCGGATCGGTCGCTGTTATGACGGCCATTATTTGTAATAATATTTGACGAAGTGGTGAGCATCGACGTCGCCATCCACGTTAAGCGCGCAAGGATCGAATGGCGTGGCGAATCGACGCGACGTGACGTGACGCGTGGCACACGCGACTTCATGCACTGAGTTCAAACTCCACAAGAGGGGACAGCAAAATGATAACACTTCACGCAAGTCTAGCAAATTTCGAAGGAGAGTTTTGCAATACAGCCCAGTAGGATACTTAACCGAAGAGTCTATTCCAGTAAATAATCAGAGTAATTTTTCAAGATCACTTCAGCCTTGATAGCTCTCACTCATACACACATGTCCCACTTTAACCTTATTTCCCTTCTAACTTGAGATCTACAACTTTTTCCCCACCAGCTTTTGACCTCCCATGACCTAACCAGCCTGGTTTCGCAGTAACAGGTTGCAAAAACCCGTCAATGTGTACCCCACCAACTGTCCGGTTTTCGTTGGTAATATCGTTATCCCTAGGATCGTAGCCATGAACCCTCGTACAATGCTCAATTACACGATATGGGATAGTGAAGGCTTGCTTGTGACCCCAGCAATCAGTATGCGGACAGTACAGAGTGCCGACTTGGAAGAGAGGGCGCTTGGGTGGTAGAGTGTTGCCAATAGATGAACCCCCTGACGGTGATATAGTGGAAGGCGTGAAGTGAACTGGCTCTAGGGTAGGTTTTGAAGCTAGGCTTTCGTCAAAGGAAATAAATGACATACTTTCCCCGAAAAGCGCAGCGCAGCGCTTCGCTGTTCTGAGGAGTGCTTGCTCATTCCAACCTTTCGTGGCCGCAATTCCAAGAACCTCGCTCCAATCCATAAGCCCTGTCGGCGCTGACCGACTATGAGTTGTCAAGACACTATCCTCACTTCCGGATCTACTATTCCTGCCGGCGTACGAGACACCCTGAGACATATCTGACTTTGAATCACTATTTGAAGGGTCACTTCGATCCTCCGTAGATTTCTGCCCAGCTTGCGATTTAGATCCAGTTTGCGTCGGCTTTTTGCGAATTTTAGATTTACTTCTAGGTCTCCGTCTCGGCAAGCCTTTCGAACCAGTCACCGATGATAAGCCGGAGTCAGGACCTGTTGGCTCTGCATCTGAAGTAAATTCGCTTTGAGATGAATGATCACTATAAGCTCCACCTCCATAGTGATTGAAACGGATTCGACGCACAGCTAGCGCAAGTTCATCCATGCTGTTAAGGATTGAGCTGATGGTAGGTTGTAATATCTTCTCTGCTTGTGACTCGTCAGAGAGAACTGTCGGTATCGCGAAATTGCTATCCTGTGGCTTCCTGCCGCGCTTCTTCCCATGACTTTGTTTCACCGCAGTCACCTCATCGTTTTGAGACTCTACAGTATCTAGCGTAAGAGCATCATCATGCTTCAACCTGATATCAGACCTGGAAGCAGATGGCTTGCCGTCGTCTGAGTGCCGCAGACTCCAGCGTTCTTTTGCCAACCGTAGGAAGGTTGCGAGCGTCTCATCTCGTAGCTCATACCCAATAGTTTGAACTCTTGTTGGGGGCAATGGCCAAGCTGTCCAGTCTTTCGATGGTACTAGCTCGGTCTGCGAGTCCCCTAGCCAAAAATGCTTTCCTTGCCAACTCTTCAATGCTGCAGTTTCTTGCGCAGGCCGACGAGCGCGACGCTTTAAAGCATGTGAATTGTACAAGTGCGCAGATAAATCTGCCTCTTGGATGCGGTCAAGCGAGGCTACTACCTGACGATCCGCTGCTGTGAGACCCTTCCATGTTTGCGGATGTCCAACGAAGCGATCAGAACGAGTCGGCTGCTGGTCGGCAAGTTCGTCAGTCTCTGGCTCACTCTCAGTCAGCAGGTCATCATCCGCATCTGAATCCAAAGGAATTGGATGGGTCAGCATATTTGGCGCATCGTGAGTGCCAGCTTCTCCTGCGATGTACGGCGGCCATTGTACGGGTGATGGCGGTGGAAGATCGGATTCAGATTCAGATTCATATGGTGACTGGCTGTGCGGCACGCTGCTATCGCCGCCAAACAACGACATTTTGGCTCGACTAGATATCGTCGCAAGATGTGAATGTCGTCATACGGGCTGAGCGCCCATGATTTTTCTGCGACGCGAAATCTGTAGCGGGACGTTGAAAACGCGTTCCCACGTGGGCCGCTAGCCGAGTCAGACACAGCCCTAATTGCACTCTAAAATGCTGGCTCTGTGAAGATGATGGAATCTAGTTTCTAATCAATTATTCATACAACAAGCAGTGGTTTGGCGAGCAAGTTGAAAACTGACTTAAATTGCGGTTGACATTAACTTTGAACTATTCCTGAATGTCATCGATTCAACCAATTTTCATAGTTGGCTGACCATGGATGCTCCCGGAATTGGATGGGATGACTACAATCAACAACCTGATAAAAAGTCCAGCGGACAAGAACTTGGATACAAAGCCATGGTTCATATGGAGAATTTTCAATTGCTAACTATGCCATTCTTATTTTAAATGAGGGGTTTCTGCTCTCTCAATGTACATCAATTTCCTCTTTCTCATTACTTACTTCACCGAAATTCCAACTCACATCAAACTTTGTTCAAAACCAACATTACCTTCATCATGGCTACAATTTCCCAAAAGCGATCTCGCTCCTCTTCTCCAATATCATCATGCTCCACAAAGCGTTTACGAATGGAACCACCACTGCCAGTTCTGTCCTCCGTTCGATTTCTCATCATGTCAGACACCCACGGCAATGAACTACCATCTCTACTCCCAGAGTGTGATGTGCTCCTTCACTGCGGTGACCTAACTGAGGACGGGTCGCCAGAGAGTATATCAGCAGCTCTCCAGGCTTTGGGAAGGATTAAGGCTGAGCTAAGACTCGTAATAGCTGGAAATCATGACATTGCCCTGGACAAGAATTACTATCTCTCTGAAGGCGGATCTCAAACCGATGTCGAAAAAGCACAGGCGTCCATTTTGGAAGCTGGTAAACTTGGAATCACCTTCCTCTCGGAAGGAACTCACACTTTCACTATTTCCTGTGGTGCTAGTTTTACCATCTATGCCTCGCCTTATACACCTGTGTATGGAGTATCTGGGTTCCAATACCCTACTAATGAAGACAGATACAACCCTCGTGTTGATATACCACCATGGGCAGTAAATGTCGGTACTGAGACATCTATCATTCCGGAAAGTGTCGACATTGTTTTGACCCACGGACCACCAAAATACGTTCTGGACAATACATCTGATGGCCAAAGTGCTGGATGCGAGCATCTGCGACGAGCTATTGGAAGAGTTCAGCCCAAGCTCCACTGCTTCGGACATATCCACGGAGGCTATGGAGCACAAAGGATCAAGTTCAAGAATTTGATAACCGAAGACTTGGACTCAATAATTCCGCTCGCAAAGGAATGGGTCGGTAAAAACCAGGCCAAGCGAAAGGGGTTTGCGAGCCTATCTCCTGGTTCCTCTGAAGAATTTCGAGGAGGCGAACAGACGTTGTGTATTAATGCAGCTATGGAGGGCGAGGAGGGTATTTTGGAGAATACACCTTGGGTTGTAGATTTGGAATTGGCCCATCAGAACGTCGATTGAAGAGCTCCGGGCTATATTTTTTCCAACCCATCTCTGGCGTATCTTGCTTTTTGTATACTGACATTTTGATCGTGGCACTTCCCAGACCATTCAATGTATAGTGGAAGCCAAAATTAGTAAATTATAAAGCCGGGGCTGTGTTTTGAGATTGTTCTCTTGCTCTGTACCTTTTTCTTGAGTTGACGCATATATTCCGGGGTGCGTGATACCTGGATTCTATTACAGTAAGTACACATAATAGAACTTGGTAGTAGCTCAAGTCAAGAAGGTAAGTGGTAACCAACATGCGAGCAGCACAATTACAGGTCTGCTTCCAAGGTGTCTTTTGATACCGAGTAACTCAACTACCTAACGCTCATCATAGAAAAATTAATAGTTAGAATATATTCCTCCCGCGCACTCCTATCCGATGCTCACCTCGCGGCCCTCTTAGAAGCCTCTGTGGCTGCCTCGTATCTCGCACCGCCTTCACTCCGACTTCAATTTGTCTTGATCGGAAGTGGGGTCATGGTTTATCATGGCTTCAGACGTCAAGTCGAAGATCTCGACTTCGTTGGCACGGTAGAAGTCATCAGGGCTTTCTTAGAGGGTACAAGCGACGACAAGCGGTTCTCAGTGCTGCAGAGAGGATATAAAGTTTTAATGCCTTGGTTTTACACATTCAATTTCATTCGTAAAGCTAAGTTGTATGCTCATTTGTATTTATGGAATTTTTTTAGCACAATTGGCGCTGGCGCCTGCCTAGTAATACTAATAGAGTTATTACAGCTCGGTGACGAGGCCTCGCCTGGCTTCATTGACAAGCCCGTCGCAATGGGTGAGGTTTTGGTGGCTTCGTTGCCAGAGCTCTGGCGCATGAAGACGAGGGCTTTTGTAGTGAGCCGTATGGGAAAAAAGTCGTCTGACCTTAACGACTACAATTGGCACTTACGCCAAATGGTGAATTCGGCCGTCGAGTATGATTTAGTCGAGCTGCTGGAAATGATTCTTGGTGAGCTAAGAGCCATCCCCCGCCGACCCACACGTGATTGCGCGTTAGGCGTTCCGCGCCCTTGAAGCCAACAGACCGCACGCACACGCGCCATCAATCTCACGTGCGCCGTGTCGCGAACCGACTGAACTACTGTGTCTGCGGTTGAACCATCGTACACGTCGGCCGCCACCACCCACGGTTATGTGGTTCCTCGAGCATGAAAGCCTTTTCGGAGGAAAGCGCGTCTGGCTTCGACCCGGCTCACAGCAACTATTTGGTCGAACAAAGACAGACAAGGACGGAGTGGAAGGACAATCATGGAAGATAGATAACAAGGCCGTGTCAAGGAAGCATGTTATGCTAAAAGTTCTGGAATCGCCACCTGCAGATGGTGCAAATTTACACGCAAGGTCTCAGGTCGAGATTACCGATCTCAGTTGCCGTCAGGGAACAACAGTCGATGAAAAGACAGTTTTGAAGAGCCAGAAAGCGGACGACGGAACAATTTCATACGACAAGACGACTATCAACGGGACAGAGCACACAATAAGACTCGCGCAAGGATATGCGCCATTCAAGGTTGTTTGGAATCCAGTCGTCATCACGTATGCATCCAAGGAGACAAAAGACAGCAAAGCTCGCAGCACACGGCTACACGCGCTCGACATGAAGACCACCACCGAATTCTTTTTCGATAAGACCACGCATGTTGTATCCCAGAAGCGGAACCTTCCAAAAGTTTTATCAGGTCTCCTCTCCGGAAAGCCTATTGTGACTGGAGAGTTCCTTGACGCTGTCTTGGATGCTGCCACAGCCTCGGTTGACGAGACAGGGAATTATATTCCTTCCAGGCTGGAGGACGACTTCGACGCTCATTGGCCCGAAGCAAATAATTATATTCCGCCTGTCGGTGCTGAGCCGATTCCACAACCTCACGAGCTGCTAAAACCTGATACGTTGCGCTCAGAGATGTTCTCAGGGTTAAGCTTTGTTTTCCTCAACGAGAGTCAGTACAACAGCTTACATGAACCTGTCTCTTACGGAGGTGGCAAAGCGTTTCTTTACAACGTGCGGCCAGGCGAGACAACAGCTCAAGAATATGTGGACTACGTATGGGGCATAGCAGGCAAGAAGAAATCTTCCCGTGCTGGAAAGGAAAAAATTCCTGTGATTACAGTCCGTTTGGCATCGTACCCTGACGGGACGGAACAGTGGGCTAGCAACTTTGTTGTTGGAGTTGATCAACTTCTCAATCAACGCTCGATTCTGCAGAACGAGTTTCTAGATGTTATTGTCACAAAAGATACATCATCTTTGCAAAGGCCGCCAGCAGAAATTGAAGAACTCACTTCCAGTGCTATTGAGGCCCTTTCAACCAGACGTTCTACGCGTGAACCGACTCCAGCATCTCGATCTAGGACTCCTTCACAGGCTCCTGAGTCACATGCACGTTTAGCGGAAGAACCTGCAAAGACTATTCCTCGGAAGCGTGTGCATCGTGCAAAGACCGCAAGTCGATTCACTGGCTTCGATGACTACGAGCCACCTCCGAAGAAAACTAAAGTAGAAGAAACTCGAATGGAAGATATTCAAGAATCTGAGCAGCCACCTATTCAAGCGTCGATACCTGTACTAACTTCACAGACACGCTCAGGTCCTTCGTTGACCGCCCACGACGACACCCAGGAGAAGGACGAGCCTATGGATGCCCTTTTCCCCGCTGCAGCAGAAATGAAGCGTCGTAGGGCCGCAACCCGCGCCCTATCACCCTCCGTTGAGCCTGAAGCACACGTACCCGAGCCAAAGCCAAAAAGTAGAGGCGCAGAAGCCATCGAAAAGCTTCAGGAGGCAAAGAAGAAGGCGAGCAAAGACATTAACGTCCGCGAACACACACGTCTCCGAATCAAGGAAGAAGAAGATCGCAGGAAGGCAGATGAAGAGTCGTTAAGAGAGGCGCTAGAAGGAGTTGACATAGCTGAGATGCGGAATCTTGCAGAAATTGAGGAAGTGGAGATTCGTCCGCGGAAAGACAGAAGTACTTCTCGAAATCAAGTTCAGGGCCGCAGCGAACGTTGGGATCCTGAATGGAATGGTCGCAAGAACTTTAAGAAGTTTCGTCGACGAGGCGTGGAGCAGGGCGTGAGAAGTCACAAGGTCATCGTTACGTTGGAAGAAGCGCCGCCCAAGAAAGGATTTGGTGTTGGCGATGCTTTCTTCCTAGAAGATGTGGAGCCCTCGTTTCGATTCAGGTCATTTAAATCGAGCAAGAACGTTCAAGACGATAATTCCTCAGAGCCGGAGCCTGGGTTCACGAGGAAGAAGCGCTCACAGCAGACCGAGGTGATCAATGTTGAGGATAGCGGGCCAGATGATGAAGAACTTCTAGTGCCAGGAACGCATAGAAGCAGTGGCAGAACCCTGAGAATTGTGGAAACCCAAGTCGATGAGGACCAGGCACCGACGCAGAGAGGCGCGAAGAAACGAGGCCCTGCCAGTTCTGCGGCGGGTCAGCCGACTAGTAAGAGGGGGAAGATTAGTATAAGGGATGATGATAGCGATGAAGAAGAAACAGGGTTTAGGTTCAAGCGGAAGAGATGAGGCCAAGGAACTTTATTTTCATTCGTCGTTTAACTTTATGCAATCGGCCGTCCCATCGTTGAAGGGGTTGTTGAAGTAGCTATGTATTATCTTGGTGATACATCTCAAGGCCGAAAATATACATTTCAACAGTTACCAAGAATACCAGCATGATGCGTCAACGCTGCCCAGTCTGTTGGATGTATCGACAAGCAGTTTTGCCCCAACCTAGTCGTAACTTTCGTTCCACGCTCTATCCTCTTCCTCCTCGTGACATGTCCATGTCGCTTAGCCCTCACAATCTGACCATGTCTCTACTGGGCATCAATCTAGTGGTATTTCACCGCATGCCTTCCTTCTCCCCGCTCGTTTTTCCTTTGCAGAACAGTTCTACCTCTTCCTCTCAAAGTATGAACTCGATGCGAAGAACGCAACGCTTTGGTCCATGACCGTCTCGCCTACCCACAGGTAGTTGTCGATCCACTTCTTCATGTTAGGAGTCTCAGTAAGCTGCTCAGGCTTGACACTAGGACTGTTAGCGGGAAGGTGTTAGCCAGCATTGGTTTGAGGGATGAAGACGACATGTCGGGTAGGAAATCAAGACGTGTGAAAGGGCCGAGACGTACGTGAGGCCTGTGGAGCGTCGCACGCCGGCGAGAAACGCGGAAACTGGACCATTGTCAGTCGAAACGCATTAGCGGATTGTTGGTCGTGTGTGCACATACTCAGTACCGCATCGAAGGCGTAGTGGGCTACTTTGCCAAGCTGTGTAGTTGTGAGCTATTGCGGGAGTGCACGAGAAGCAGGCCACATACAACCATGTTTGACTATTGAAGAGTGGCAGGGCAGAAAATAGCAGTTTTTAGATCGCGTCTTCTGGTGGAAGACTGTGGGGAGATCTGAGGGCTGGGTAGGTGGATGGCGTTGGTACAGCACAGCATCTATCGGTGAAGGGAAGGCACGGTGTGGCTGGTGCCTGCCTTAGTCAGGCGCGTGCATGGATCGAGGCATGTGATGTGGCTCTCTCCATGGGCCTCCATCCCTTCATCCTCGGGCATCGCACGGCAGGAATCGGAGCCCCAGCCATTGTGGCCATATATATGTGCAGGCCGTGCCTCGCTGTGGTGCCTGCTGCACTTTTCACGACCGAGACCATGGCCTTTCGACAAGTGGACCACCGAGCCAGGACGAGGGTTGCGGTGCCCCACTTCCTGGATGCACGACACGCCAGGACTACCGGCCGCGCAGGGAGAGGTTCCAATTACTCTGCGCAAACACACGGCGTTTGAGGGCTTATCTGGGCGGGCTGCCTTGGTGGCATATGATGCATCAACGTGGGTGGGCGCCGGCCGTGAACCTTCTTATCCAAACAGCCGCTGTCCAGGGTTCTGCCCCATGCGCTGCTTGGAACCGCCTAGCGTGGCCCATTGCCCCTCCAAGCTCTCAACACGCCAACAAACTCTAGCAAGCCGTCTTAGCAGTCTGCGAGCACAAAAACTGGACAGGCGCATTTCTCCCAGGCCCTTTTCTTTCCAACGCGACTGCACCTGTTCTCCTCCTCAACCTTCCACCACCCTCCACCACCCTCCACTACCTTCCCCCCACAACAACAATGGCAAACGCGTATGTACCCCGCTACACTGCTTTATCAGCCCAAAGCCCTTGCTGACAGCTTGACTCCAGTTTGGACCACCTCAACTCTGGCAGGACCAGGATCGAGTGGCTCAGCCAGCTCAAGACCGAGTACGTGCCCGCCAAGCAGTACCGCCGAACCTCCATCATCGGTACCATTGGTCCCAAGACAAACTCGGCTGAGAGGATCAACGCTCTCCGCAAGGTTGGTCTCAATGTCGTGCGCATGAACTTTTCCCACGGCTCGTACGAGTACCACCAGTCTGTCATCGACAACGCGCGCGAGGCAGAGAGGACACAGCCCGGCAGGCCGCTTGCCATTGCCCTTGACACCAAGGGACCGGAGATCCGAACGGGTAACACCGAGGGCGACAAGGACATCCCCATCAAGGCCGGCGCCATCTTGAACATCACCACCGATGAGGCCTATGCTACCAAGAGCGACGACAAGAACATGTACGTCGACTACAAGAACATCACCAAGGTGATTGAGCCCGGCCGCACCATTTACGTCGACGACGGTGTTTTGTCGTTTGAGGTTCTCGAGATTGTCGACGAGCAGACTCTCAAGTGCAAGTGCGTCAACAACGGCAAGATTTCCTCCAAGAAGGGTGTCAACCTTCCCAAGACCGATATCGACCTTCCCCCTCTATCTGAGAAGGACAAGGCCGATCTCAGGTTTGGTGTAAAGAACAGGGTTGACATGGTCTTTGCCTCGTTCATCCGCCGTGGCAGTGACATTACCGCCATCCGTGAGGTCCTCGGAGAGGAGGGCAAGGACATCCAGATCATTGCCAAGGTTGAGAACCAGCAGGGTGTGAACAACTTTGACGAGATTCTCAAGGAGACAGACGGTGTCATGGTCGCTCGTGGTGATCTTGGTATCGAGATTCCTCCTAGCCAGGTCTTCATCGCACAGAAGATGATGATCACCAAGTGCAACATTGCTGGTAAGCCCGTCATCTGCGCTACACAGATGCTTGAGTCCATGACCTACAACCCACGCCCTACCCGCGCTGAGGTCAGCGATGTCGGAAACGCCGTCCTGGACGGTGCTGACTGCGTCATGTTGTCCGGTGAGACTGCCAAGGGTGACTACCCCGTGGAGGCCGTGACTATGATGCACGAGACTTGCTTGCTCGCCGAGGTTGCCATTCCATACGTCAACGCTTTCGATGAGCTGAGGAAGCTGGCTCCCGTTCCTTGCCCTACCACTGAGACATGTGCTATGGCTGCTGTGAGCGCCAGTTTGGAGCAGAACGCTGGTGCTATCTTGGTCTTGACAACGAGGTGAGTTTAATCTTGTTATCTTTGCACCTAGCATTTCAATACTAACATGCGCCAGTGGTACCACCGCTCGTCTGGTGTCCAAGTACCGCCCAGTTTGCCCCATCATCATGGTTACCCGTAACGACATGGCTGCCCGAGTAAGTCTTTCCGTTCAGTGATTGTCGTCTCAACTAACGTTTACAGTACTCCCACTTGTACCGTGGTGTTTACCCATTCTACTTCCCCGAGGAGAAGCCCGACTTCAAGAGCGAGCCATGGCAAGAGGATGTCGATCGCCGTCTGAAGTGGGGCATCATGAATGCCATCAAGCTTGGTGTTCTCAACAAGGGTGACCCTGTCATTTGCGTGCAGGGCTGGAGAGGCGGAATGGGCCACACCAACACTCTTCGCATTGTCCCAGCGACTGAAGATCTTGGTCTGGACCAGGAGGCATAGAGGGAATATGAATAGGATATGGCGTTGTAGAATTCTGTAATGATTGCCACTAGCGGCTGCGCAGAGCAGAGACCAGGACTTGACTCGTACAATAAGAGCGGTCTGGAGATTGAAGGAAGGCACTAGTGAATGAAGCGAACTATCACAACAGCATTCCCAAGAACTTTATTGTGGCGAGCTGTTGCTCGTGATATCTTGTCTTATTGTTGGATTCGATGCAGAGCTCTTGAAAAAGTGTCTTGAACTGCGACGCGACGGTTGCTTGAGGAGCTGTTGTGCAGCTAGTGTGTCTTGGCGACCTGTGCTCTCATGGCAAGGTACACGAGGCGACAGTGATATATCCAAGCACAATCCTCTCATCCGCCAACAATGGATATATCTGCGCTAGTGAATCCGCATAACGAGCTACCGCGCCGCTCGTCCTCAAACGCACATTCCATATCCTTTGCGAGTCCCGTTTCCCCCTCTGCAAAACTCGCGACACCGCCAGTGTCGAGCCATAAGCAAATGCCGCCCAAGCGCAAGAGACATGACCCAAAGCCTATCTGGGCTTACCGCGAGAATGAGGTACTCTCACCCGAGCTCCAGCAACTAGAAGAGCAGCGCCAGCAATCGCGCGTACCACCTCTCGTTGCTCAACCACCACCTCAAGGACAGCCTCAACCGCTGCCTGTGGCTATACGATCTGGGCCACCAGCCGAGGCCCCTATTGCGGATGGGCTTAGTGGCTTCGAGCGACCCGTTTCCGACGACGCGCATGTCTACGATGAAGTTTCGCGCAAAGTATGCAACTTCATCTGGGCCACAGCCATCAACAACGAGCACGTACGGAACGCGATTGCGGAATCGCCACACACACAACTCGAGGTCGAAGCAAGATGGGGGCAGATTCTGGACAGGCATACTAGCGCGCGATTACGCGGCTTTCACGAGACGGAAACTGTGATCAGGAGCGCAAGTGTAGATGTCATGTTTGAGAGCACGATGACGATGGAGCAGCACAGGCGCATAAACTTGTATCTCAATAGCCAAGTGCAAAAGTCAAAGACGCCTGGAGTTTCGCGTGCGGACGTCGGCTACGCGCACACCAGAGAGATTGATACTTTGTATGATCTCAGCCAGGCCGCCCTCGACCAGCTGCCTCCCTTGACAAGAAACTTTGTTGGACAGTCAAGCAGTCGACAGCGTATTCGTGTCACCCGAGATGCGAAAACGAACCAGGTCATTCGCAAGATCATAAAGCATCGGATAGCGAATCTCGAAGTCAGTTCACCGCAGACAGAGTGGGATTACCGTATCGGTATAAATCTTGAAATCGAGTACCCCGGGTCCATGGACGGTCTAACACCTGTTGTGGAATCTGGGAAGACGACTGAGAGCATGCAGCGCCACAAGGACCGCATGTCGTATTCGTGGATGGGTGCATATCAGATAGATCTCACGCAGGTTGCTCAAGGGCAGAGCAAGAACCACGAACTGGAGCTTGAGCTTAGCTCGGATGTGCTGCTGGAGAACGCGGACAAGGTAAAGCGAAACGAGCCCAACAGTTTTGAGCCTTTGATCAACGGCATGATGAATAACCTGCGGGTCATATCGCGTGAGATGACATCTGCAGGGTAGAGTGTTTGGTGGGGGATTGGCGTCTGGTCTGGTTGGGGTGACTGTATTACTACATTTGTATGTGTTTTTGGCGTTTAGAGAGGCAGCGTGGATACGTGGCGCTGGCCAGCAGCGACTAGGGTGGAGTTCAGTGCTGCTATAATATGATACCCCTTCTATCTGCACGATGCACATCTGCTCTGGGCGCGACCCAAGGAAGCACGCGCGAGGGCGCGAGCTAGGCAAATGGCACAGGCTAACGCCATGATGTTGTCTTACATAACATCACAAGCTCGAAACATCATCGGAACCTCGCAACTCTCCACTGCACGTTACGCCATCCACCCCCTCATCTTGTCACTCTTGCAGCTTCCCTTTCTCGTCCTTCTTTCCCCGTTGCGGCCACTCTAGCGTCCCGCACTGCACGTCCCACCGACACGCTTTGGTGACCCGTAGGCGCCACAGCACAGCTCCATCCGCTTCCACTGTCTTCCCCAACAACATCGCCTCTCACCACCATCGTGCCCTCTCGGACGACGACGACACCCATCCGAACGCCACATCTGCCATATCTGCCACGCCCACCACGATGGTCGGCCTCACGTCTGCCGCCGGCGTCGTTGGCTTCCTCACCGAAGATGACGCCGCCTTGCGCTCCTTCGCCCTGCACAGGTTGAACGAGGAGATGGATCTGCTATGGCCGGAAGTCGCAGGCTCCGTCAGTCAAATGTAAGCTTTTTCTATCGCGCTCTGCATCTGTTCTTGGCGTGCTCTGCTTTGTTCCAGCTGCTAACTCGCGTGCGTCATAGTGAGGCGCTCTACGAAGACGAGTCGTTCCCCGAGCGACAGCTTGCTGCCCTTGTCGCAGCCAAGGTGTACTACCAACTACAGGAGTACAACGAGAGCATGGTCTTCGCGCTGGGTGCGGGCAAGCTCTTCGACATCCACAAGGCCGGCGAGTTTGAGGAGACGATACTGGGTAAGCTACGCATACACAAGCACGTCGGGTCTTGGTTCACTCTTGCTGTCAGGCTATCGCTTGAACTGAGACTCCAAGCTGCTCTTATCTGACTCGTTTCGGCCGCTAATCGTTCTGTCTCAGCGAAATGCCTAGATACATACATTGCTTTATCCGCCCTGCATAACCCGCCCTCGCCTGTCAGCAAGACAAACCAGGCGCTTCCGCAGCTGAGCACATCGTTTCCCGTCAACACAGCCGGCGCCACCAGCACCTCGGCCAGCTTGGCTTCACCGATAACACCCTTTTCCCAGTCCGCGTTGCCCTCCAAGTCACTCCTGTCGCGAGAGGATTCGTCGTCTTTCGACCCCACAGTTCCTGGTGGTGGTAACGCAGGAGTGCCTGGCGCACACCCCACTCCTTTGGTGCTGGAAAGGAATGTTCAGAAGAACCTGCAGAGTACCATACGGCGGATATTCGAGAGTTGCTACGAGAGCGGAAACTACAAGCAAGTGGTTGGAATTGCGATTGAAGCACGTAACCTTGAAGTTCTGCGGGACTCGATTCTCCGTGCAAGCCAGGACGAGAAGAAGCAGAGCAAGAAATCCGCGCAGGGCTCTACTAGCCAGAGCGAGGAGCTGATGGAATATGTACTCGACATCTGCATGAACGTTGTGCAGGAGCGAGGTCTGAGAAATAAGGTAGGACGCCCCCTTGCAGCTTTAGAAGCGGTACGAGCCGTGAACGCAAGCTAATAGTCACCAGATTCTTCGTCTGATTCTTGATCTTCTCAACGATAACGAGATTCCTAACCCAGATTACTTCTCCATCGCCAAGTGTGTCGTGTACCTTGACCAGCACTCTCTGGCATCGAAGCTTATTCGGCAGCTCATACAACAAGGCGACGACAAGTCACTTGCAACTGCTTATCAAATATCGTTCGATCTTTACGAGAATGGCACCCAAGAGTTCCTCGCCAAGGTGATGGATGAGCTGCCCGAAACCGATAAGAAGGGCGAGGAGGCAGAATCCACAGCTAACGCAGGTGCATCGGAAGATTCACGAGCCGACGAGGCAAGCGAGTCAGACTCTCTACTTTCCGACGTAGGGACGAGCAGCAGTTCGGCCCCTCTCTCCCGAACCAAGGACAATTCACCAACTCAAGACCAATTGAAGGCTTTCAGCTCAGTGCGCCACATCCTCCGAGGAACAAAGACTATCGAGCTGAATCTCGAGTTCTTGTACAGAAACAACCACACAGACAAGGCCGTGTTGAACAAAATCCGCGACAGCCTGGAGGCCAGGAACTCGATATTCCACTCTGGCGTCACTTTTGCAAACGCGTTTATGAACGCTGGTACCACAAACGACGCTTTCTTCCGGGAGAATTTGGACTGGTTGGGCAAGGCAGTGAACTGGTCGAAGTTCACAGCTACCGCCGCTCTAGGTGTGATCCATCGCGGCAACCTTACCCAGGGCCAGAAGCTTCTCGAGCCGTATCTACCCAAAGACAGCATTTCCTCTGGCTCTCACTATGAGCAGGGTGGTTCTCTTTACGCGCTCGGGTTGATCTATGCCAACCATGGAAGCAACGTTCTTGACTTCCTACTCAAGCAGTTCCAGAATGCTTCAGAGGAAGTGATCCAGCACGGAGGTGCTCTCGGTGTCGGTGTTGCTGGAATGGCTACTGGCTCAGAGGAAATCTTTGATGCATTCAAGAGCGTACTCTACACAGACTCTGCCATCAACGGTGAGGCCGTTGGTCTCTCCATGGGTCTTGTGATGCTCGGCACTGGAAACATCAAAGCTCTCGAAGACATGATTCAATACGCACACGACACGCAGCACGAGAAAATTGTGCGAGGTCTTGCCATCGGTATGGCTCTGATCATGTATGCCCGACAGGAAGCTGCCGATGAGCTTATCAATGGCCTTCTCGAAGATGCGGACCCTACTCTGCGTTATGGAGGTATCATGACCATTGCTCTGGCGTACTGCGGCACAGGTAGCAACAAGGCCGTGCGAAGGCTGTTGCACGTTGCGGTTAGCGATGTCAGCGATGATGTTCGACGTGTAGCAGTGATGAGCTTGGGTTTCGTCCTCTTCAGGAAGCCAGGTAGCGTTCCTCGCATGGTTGAGCTCCTTGCAGAGTCATACAACCCGCACGTCCGATATGGAGCTACTATGGCTCTTGGAATTGCCTGCGCAGGCACTGGGCTTCCTGAGGCGGTCGACCTGCTAGAGCCGATGATGAAGGACTCTACCGACTTTGTCCGACAAGGCGCCTTGATTGCGCTTGCTATGATCATGGTACAACAGAACGAGGCTATGAACCCCAAGGTTGCAGCAATTAGGAAACAGCTCACAAAGGTGGTTGGTGACCGTCATGAAGATGCCATGGCCAAGTTTGGCGCTGCTTTGGCGCTCGGCATCATCGATGCTGGTGGCCGAAACTGCACAATTGGGCTGCAGACGCCAACTGGCAACCTCAACATGGCCGCCATTGTTGGTATGGCTGTGTTCACACAGTACTGGTACTGGTTCCCGTTGACGCACTTTTTGTCGTTGAGTTTCACGCCTACAGCCATTATTGGTGTTGACCAGGATCTCGAGGTTCCTTCGTTCAAATTCCACAGCAACACGCGGCCAAGCATGTTTGACTACCCACCAGAGGCTGAGGTGAAGGCGGAAGAAGCGCCTGAGAAGATCAAGACGGCTGTCCTCTCGACCACAGCTCAAGACAAGCGACGGAGAATGGTCAAGGAGCGACAGCGCCGCCGGGAGAGCATAGACATGAACGATGCTCCGGCTACTCCAAAGGTGTCGTCTGCCGAAGATGACAAGATGGAGGTTGACGAAGATGGTCAGAAGCAAGACAAGGAAAAGGCGGAGGGTGCGCAGACGGTAGAGTCGTTAAAGAAGAAGGCGGAGAAGGAGAAGGTTGGCCACGACCTGGAGAATATGTCCCGTGTACTGTTGCCACAGGTGAAGTACATTAGCTTCACCGAAGGGCGATATGTTCCGGTCAAGAAGGTTAGTCTACTGAGCAGCAGCAGCGATTTTGATTCCAAGCTAACCCGCGGACAGCCCACACTTGGTGTAGTCCTCCTCACAGATTCGAGGCCGTCTGAGGCCAAGACACTGCTCGAGCTCAAGGTGAAGAAGGCAATCACGGCGCCAGCTCCGGGCGCGTCGGGTTCATCAGTGGGACAGACGCTTGAGGAGGATTTGATGGCAGATGATTCGGGACCAGTGGACGACAACATGGTCGATGAGGGAGACGAGGAGGCGTCTGTTCCGGACGACTTTGAGTACGACTCGGACACCAACCCCAACGACGACGACTGAGGAGGGTTGCGGAGAGGAAGCGTTGTCTAGCACTATTCATAGGCGTAGGGAGGCTGCTAGAGCCCCTTTCCCCGCCTGGTTAGATGTATAATAGCCTTTTTGGTATGTGGATCTTGCAAGGTTGTGTGTGTGTACATGAACATGCGTGTGTATGTGTGTATATATGTGCATGTATGTGTGTGTATGTGTGTATACATGTGTACAAATGTGTACATGTGTGTTGTGTGTTGTGTATTGTGTACTATATACTGGCAATGTCACGTGCCGCTAGAATGTGCATGGAGACGGCGCATCATGGTTGTGGTCGCCGCTCCCAGCACCCGCCGCCCATGCCGCCATGAGTCTTCTCCGACCGAGCACAGTATGTCTGCGATGCTGGCGCAGGCTCGCGCGGGCGCCCACGGCCTCGCGGCTTGCATTTTCCACGGCGCCGGCCATGGTCAAGGGTAGGAGTGCGTTTGGCAAGGACTACTTCTGGGCCAACTCGATGCTGCAAGAGACGTTTGGCCGGTCGCGCAGGGCGGTGCAGAGCGGGGGGACACACGGGAAGAGCAAGGAGCTGGAACAAGACAAGGCACACGACAAGCCTCAAGACAAGGCACATGACAAGCCTCAAGACGCATATCCAATTGCGCCCGACGCATCGGCGACGCTGGCCAGCATCTCGTCGAGTCTGCCGCAGCGGTCGCTCAAGCGCGTCATGGCCACATACCTGTCGCTCTCCAAGCCGCGCCTGTCGTTCCTCGTCGTCCTCACTGCCACGGCCGCCTACTCGCTATATCCCGTGCCTGGCCTGCTGGCCCCCGCAGCCACCGCCACGCCGTCGTTGTCGACCCTCACACTGCTGTTCCTCACTTCGGGCACCGCCCTGTGCTCGGCGTCGGCGAATGCCTTCAACATGCTCATGGAGCCCAAGTACGACGCCCAGATGAGCCGCACGCGCAACCGTCCCCTCGTCCGCAAGCTCATCACCACCCGTGCTGCCACCGTCTTCGCCGTCACCTGCGGAGTCGTCGGCATTGGCGCCCTCTACTACGGCGTCAACCCCACCACCGCCTTCCTTGGCGCCGCCAACATCGTCCTCTACGCTGGCATCTACACGCCCATGAAGCGCATGTCGGTGCTCAACACCTGGGTCGGCGCAGTTGTTGGCGGCATCCCCCCACTCATGGGCTGGACCGCCGCGGCAAGCCAGTACGCCCATGACGGGACATGGGAAGAGCTGCTCTTTGGTGAAGGCTCTGCGGGCGGCTGGCTTTGTGCTGGGCTCCTCTTTGCCTGGCAGTTTCCCCACTTCAACGCCCTCAGTTGGTCCATACGCACCGAGTACAAGAACGCCGGGTACCGCATGCTTGCGTGGGTCAACCCAGCACAGAACGGGCGTGTAGCGCTTCGATATGCCGTGCTCATGTTCCCCGTCTGCATTGGCCTGAGCTACTGCGGCGTCACGGACTGGAGCTTTGTGGTCACGAGCTCGGCCATCAATGGCTGGATGGTCGTCAGGGCCTGGCGGTTCTGGAAGGCCGAGGGCCACAAGGGGACGGCGAGAAGCTTGTTTTGGGCA
The DNA here is from genome assembly GCA_022701365.1 of Mycocentrospora acerina. Lineage (NCBI taxonomy): Eukaryota > Fungi > Ascomycota > Dothideomycetes > Pleosporales > Mycocentrospora > Mycocentrospora acerina. The sequence goes on from JAKUHH010000350.1 coordinate 153,989, forward strand.
AGTGTCTGGCACCTGCCCATTGTCATGGTGCTTGCCATGGCGCAGAAGAAGGGGCTTGGCGAGAGGGTATATGCAAGTATATTCGGGTACGGCGAGGTGGATGAAGATGATTTGTACTACGAGGTTGACGAGGAGGAGACCCAGCCTATTGTTTTGAGTGCAAGGCGGACATCTTGAGGGATTGGTTGATTGATTGATTCATGAATTAATCAATCACACGGGCTTTTGATCAGAGGTCCTTCCATCTTCCTCCCCCCCCTTGTGTCTTGCTAGAATCATGAATCTGGATGTATGTGTATGTATATATGTATGTAGATGTCTTACGAGGGAAGGAAGGGACTAAAAAAAGAAAGAAGCATCCCCCCCCCCCTTTTTTTTTTAATAATTCCCCTCAAGTCCAAATCTTCCTCCCCCCTTCTCTCTTTTTTTATATATCAAATCAAGAATGGGGGGCGGGGGTAGCGGACAATGTAGCAATAAACTCACTTTTTTTGGGCTGTATGTAACTATTATTGTGTTTTCATCTATGTGCATCTATTTTATTTTCAGTCGTAATCTGATGCTTCCTTCTCTTTTTTTTCCCCTTTCTTTTCTTCTATTCTAATGTATTGTATTGTGTTGTGTTGTGTTGTGTTGTGTTGTGTTGTGTTGTGTTGTGTTGTGTTGTGTTGTGTATGATGGGGATGCACATTACCCTTTTTTTCTTTTAAATCATTTGAAAAAAAAGCTGTCGTGTACGTTCATCTTTTCCATGTTCGTCTTTATTTATATTAAAAAATTGGTAAAGTGTGTGTTGCTTATGGTGTTGCTCCTCCTCCTCCTCCTCCTCCTCCTCCTCCTCCT